>JAOUQX010000013.1:742782-758033 GCA_028566295.1 Liobagrus marginatus
GTCGCCAAAGATTTTCACTATATGCTGTGTTGCACAATGTATATGTGACCAATAAACTTGAACTTGAACTTGAACTTTGTTCAGTGTTTTTATTAAAGTTAAAATTACTTTGTTTTGGTGTTGCCCCATGATTTCAGTGTACGAGTTTCAGCGGTATAGACACGGTGTGGTGTCTGTTTCAGAAAAAAAAAAACGTTTTATTGAACTAGTCTGCTACACGGCTACAAACCACACACACGTAACTGAGGAACATCACTCAATCCAGCTTCTCAAAGCAGCAGCTTTAATTAATCAGGTTTGACCAACCTTTCACTCAATTTACTTGTTTATTTATGATTCATGATTTTGGAATTCTGGAGAGAAATTATTTTAACTTAATAACTCTTCTCTTTGTTCTGCATGTTTTACTGTTACACAAAATCTCAGCTGAAAAACAACACTTTGTAAAATTGCTGTTTTTAGTGACTTATTGTGACTCTTAGATAGATTATCTTACTTCAGTGTCTCCAGTTTACAGTGAGGATTCTGCAGTACAGCTAAGAGAATGTTCACTCCTGAGTCTCCTAGTTTATTACAGGACAGATCCAGTTCTCTCAGGTGTGAGGGGTTTGATCTCAGAGCTGAAGTCAGAGCAGCACAGCCTTCATCTGTAACACCACAATCACACAACCTGTAGAGACACAATAAGACACTCTTCATCAACAGATTTGATCCGGGTTTAAGACTTACTTACTGGTTTAAGATGATGTGTTTATAAATGATTTCATTATTTAGTTTCTCTCATCTGTTAATGATGTTTTTCTCTACCTAATAAAGGAGCATTCATTGTTAATGTTTAATGGCTGTAGTAGAGAGATTGAAAGACTAATAAAAGTAAACCATTAACTCATTAATTCCAGGAATATTGCTATTCTCTGGGCAGCTTTTTTAAATCTTATTTTAGATCACGATTTCATCAGACTGGAAGCAGAATCATCTGCAATATTTAGTTAATCACTAACACACAAACCAGTCTGGTAAGGTTTAGGGTTAGGCTAACACTAACCGTAACCCAAATTGTCCATTCTTCTTATGGGCTGAATCTATAGATGATAAACCAAATCACACCTTATATTTAACCTAAAAACGGACCTATCACACCCGCTTTGTAAGATCACTACTGACCAATCAGTGTTTAGTTTCCAAGCACACTTTGTAATCCAGTGTCCCAGTAGTTCATGACTTCCTGTACTGAGCACAGCAGCAGCAGATAATAATACTAATAATATTAGTATATTTATGCTAATACTCATATTTAAGCATACAGCCATTCAGTCACTCCAAAGAAAAATATGCTGAAAGTTTCTATAAAGATATCGAACAAGTCTTACAAAGTCCATCTAACAACCAGGAACTTAGCATATCTTATAAGTTACAGGCTAACCTACAGTAACATAAGATGGTTAGTGGGGAGAATCCACTACAGCGGTGGAAGGAACACTTAAAAGATCTGCATTTGGCCTTCAATATTAGGGCTAAACGATTTTGGAAAAAAATCTAATTGGATTTCTTTATTTTTTTTTACCAGTATTGTGATTGCTATTTAATATACAATTATATTTTAAGCTTCTGCATTATTAAACAAAGACAACTAACACACTATTATTAAAGAAACTTTAAAATAATTTTCTGTAGGCCAGGTGTTACGGTCGTGCTGAGTTGGTGGATAAATCCAGATGCAAATGCAGTGAGTCTTTATTGTAATGTTTTAAGCACGCGAAGGCAGTACAGCCATCAATGGCGCAAAGCGATACTAACGTTTCGAACATAACATTCGCACTTGACTAAAGGTAGGAGAGACTAGCGTGTAGAAGGCACCATAAACATTTATCTAACGCTAGGAGAGACTAGCGTGTAGAAGGCACTATAAACATTTATCTAACGCTAGGAGAGACTAGCGTTTAGAAGGCACTATAAACATTTATCTAACGCTAGGAGAGACTAGCGTTTAGAAGAGCCCATAAACACTTTGCTAAAGCTAGGCGAAACGAGCATTTACAAGCGAACATAAATACTGGGATAAAGCTTGGCGAGACTAAGATGTAAAGCGTGGCACAGACATACATTTACAATAACCAACAATGAATGGGAAACACAGGGAATTTATACAAGAATAAACAAGGGCTAATTAGGAGGGACGAGACACCGGTGGGAAGGATTAAACGAGAAATCTCTCTCACTCACACACACGCGCGCGTACGCACGCACGCACACACACACGGTTTCGTAGTCAGTACTTTGTCGCCATCTGGCGGCTGACCGGGTCATGACTGTGCGTGTGACACCAGGACTGTTATGATAAAAGTAGGTGAAGCATGAATTGATATGAATGACATTTTTAAATCACCAAATCTGTAAGAATACCAGAATATTTTAAGATCTTAAAGAAGGAACTATTGAGAAAAATGGCATGGATTAAAATCAGAGTCTGTAAAGCCATCAGTGTGCAGTGAAAAGAAGCAATCTTTCTCCTCAGGATATTGACGATGAACCTAAACCTTCTGCTTCAGTCTCACTATTAGAGAATGTGTGTTACTGAGGAGCAGGTCACGTGACTCTCAGAGAGATGATCTTACCCCAGTGTCTCCAGTTTACAGTGAGGATTCTGCAGTACAGCTGAGAGAATCTTCACTCCTGGGTCTCCTAGTTTATTACAGGACAGATCCAGTTCTCTCAGGTGTGAGGGGTTTGATCTCAGAGCTGAAGTCAGAGCAGCACAGCCTTCATCTGTAACACCGCACTTACACAACCTGTAGAGAGACAATAGCACACTCATCATCAACAGATTTTTTTCACATATTGACCAATCGCATGGTTTATTCAACACGACCATAGCATTCCTGGCAGATGTTGATCAGTGGGTGGGTCTGGGTAAAACAGGGTGGTCACAGGTTTAATTTTGTGATGGTGTTTGTTAAATTTTTTTCATTTGCTGGTTTAAGTAGCATGAAAACACAAACACACACAGGTTTGCATTGCTATGTTTGTGAGGACATTTCATAGGCTTAATGGTTTTTAATAGTGTAAGAACTGTACATTCTATCCCCCTACCCTACCCATACTCCTAAACCTACACATCACACACAACATTCTGCATTTTTACATTTTTCATTAAACATTGTTTAGTATGTTGATAAACCTACTTTACTCATGGGACTCATGAAATGTTCCCATAAAAAATGCTAACGTCATAATGCCAGAGTAATACCCTTGTCATAACACACATTTGTGTCCTCATAAATCATTAAAATAAGCACGTACACACGCACATTTACAGCATTTGGTGTACAGACCCTCTTATCCGACTTACAACAACCGAGCAGTTGAAAGTTAAGGGCCTTGCTCAGGGGCCCAGCAGTGGTAGCTTGGCACACACACACCTTAAATAGCTGTGTTTAATGGTGCTTTTGATAATAAAGCAGCTGTAACTTATTTTAAATAAGTTTCAACAGATTTTGAGCAGTTTTCATAATTAATAACTACAAAACATTAAAAAAAAAGGGTTTTCAACAAAAATCTTTCAACATTTTATCATTCGTGTTCAACAAAATGCAACATAGTGTACAGAACATTTACAGCTCTATCAGTTCAAACAGCATTATGCTATTTCAACATTAACTATGTTAACTAATGATATTAGGACATAATATTGTTTTTAGAAGAAAGCGAGAAATCACACATTGTTTTAGCTGAGATTACTTCTTAATCTGTTAGAAAATTAGAAAAACCGCGATAACGGCAATATTATTGTTCGGTTTAGAGATATTTAATACAGTCGTATTTAACTGATGATTATAACAGTAGAAATAGAACGAACCACTTCCCCATCATATAATTATTAAAGAAATTAATTCATACATTAAACTTGTCACGCCCTAGGACTGTAGCCTGGATGTCCGCATGAGGGCGCTTCAAACTGTCTGTGTTTTTTCACATTTCACATATGTTCACTGTGTTGCACACATACACACTCACATGACACACCTGTGAGCACTTGAGTAATTAAGCTGGGCTCATAAATAGCTTGCACTGGTTTAAGCCAGCATGAGCCATTGTTTGGCATATGTTTGGCGCTGTTTTGCGACTGCTGTCACTGAATCGGAATAAAGGATGTTTCGAATCCCTGCGCCTGTGCCTCCTGCTTATCCGCCAAGAATGGCTATGCGCTCTAAGCCGTTTAGCCCAAGCCGTTTGCAACAAAACTAGAGTAAAAATCTTCCCACTGCAAAACAGAAATCAGATCTAAATTATTTGACTTTGTAAAGCAGCAGCTCCTAGTGTGATGCTGAGATTCGTGTAGTGTAGCCTTCATAAGCGCGATGCGCAGCAAACACAAAAGCAGCGGTCATGGTCATCAACACAAGCCTTTTATTTTACTTGAACTCAAACACAAAGAAGCGCACGTCTCGCTTAACGTCCGTGCAGTGCTGACTGCAACAATCATCGACACAGGGGGAAGTAGTTCTCCAGCTTTTATCTACTGTGTCGTGACTAACTATAATCCTGTGCAGGTGTGTGTCTGTGTGTGTGTGATATCACACAGACATCTATACTGTTCATGCCGCCTTCTGGCGGCCGGCCTGGAGAATAACAACTGGAGTTTATGAATAGTAATATTATAAGTGTTTATTTTGCGATTCTGGAGAGAAATTATTATAACTTAATAACTAATCTCTTTGCTCTGCATGTTGTACTGTTACACATCTCAGGTGAAAAACAACACTGTAAAACCGCTGCTTTTGTGACTTATTGTGACTCTTAGAGAGATGATCTTACCTCAGTGTCTCCACTTTACAGTGAGGATTCTGCAGTACAGTACAGAGAACTTTCTCTTCTGAGTCTTGAAGTTCATGATTAGACAGATGCAGTGTTTTTACAGTCAGATGAAGTTTTTTCAGTTTGCAGATTTCTGAGCTGAGTGCTGAGACCAGAGATGACCAACTTTCCACTCTAAGTGAATCACAGCTGATACTGAAGGAAATAAAATAATACATCATGAACTCACAGTCGTGCAGATTACTAAACACATCCACAAAGCTTTTACTGAATGTTCTTATTGTCATAAATCCTAAAAGCACAAACAGCAAGTTCAAGTTCAAGAAGTTTTAATGTCATAACACCATATACAGCTGTTGCAATACATGGTGAAAAGAAATAACGTTTCTCCAGGACCATGATGCTACACATAACACCGTCATGCAAAACAGAACAACAGAGAGTCACATAACACAAAACAGGACCACAAAGAGCTACGTACAACACAAAGTGCAACAAGTGCAGACAATGCAAAACAAAGAGTACCATACAATAGGCTACAGAACAGATACATAGAACATAGGACATAGCGCAGATGGCTGTGCAACATGTGGCAATGTACTAAATAATGATGGCAGCATTTCAGTTAAACTAACAGCATTATTTAGCACAGTAAAGTGGCTAGTATAAACAGTAGCTGCATTGAGTAGTGGAACAGTAGATGACATTATTAAACAGTATTGAAATGACTTTTTTTTAAGTAAACAGTATAATATTTAAAGTGGCTTTGCAGAGTAAACATTATAAAACAGTGATAAAGTGACTGTGCATGAGTGATTACCGAGTTTGAGTGTGTGTTTCAGTTCGTGTTGAGAAGCCTGATGGGTTGTGGATAAAACCTGTTGGAGAGTCTGGTTGTAGCAGGCCGAAAGCTTTGGTAGCTTTTTCCAGAAGGCAGGAGGATGAAGAGTGTGTGTGAGGGCCGTGTGTGGTTGGCTACAATGCTGATGGCTTTTCTTATGCACCGTGTAAATGTCCGTGATAGAGTGGCGAGAAATCCCGATGATCCTCTAAGCTGTCCTCACTATCCACTGTCCTGATGAAGATTTCCTTCATCTATTCAGAGGGAGATGTGCTTTCCTCAGCCTACGTAGGAAGTAGACACATTGCTGGGCTTTCTTGCTGATTGAGTAGGTGTTGAGTGACCAAGTGAGGTTCTCCGGCAGGTGAACACCGAGAAACTTGGTGCTCTTGGCCATCTCCACGGAGGTTCCATTGATGTCCAGGGGAGAGTGGTCGCTCTGTGCTCTTCTGAAGTCAACAGTCATCTCTTTGGTTTTGTCTACATTCAGAGACAGGTTGTTAGCTCCACACCAGGAAGTTAGCTGTTTCACCTCTTCTCTGTATCCTGACTCGTCGTTCTTGCTGATGAGACCCACCACGGTCGTGTCATCGGCGTACTTGATGATGTGATTTGAGCTGTGCATTGCTGCACAGTCGTGAGTCAGCAGTGTGAACAGCAGGGGACTGAGCATGCAGCCTTGTGGGGATCTCGTGCTCAGTGTGGTGGTGCTGGAGGTGCTGTTCCCGATCGGGACTGACTGAGGTCCCTCAGTCAGGAAATCCCGGATCTAGTTACAGAGGGAGGTGTTCAGGCCCAGCATGCTCAGATCCTCGATCAGGTGCTGAGGGATGATTGTGTAGAATGCTGAACTGAAGTCTATGAACAGCATTCGTATGTACGAGTCTTTATTGTCCAGGTGGGTGAGGGCCAGATGGAGTGTTGTGGCGATGGCGTCGTCCGTAGAGTGGTTTGGACGATACGCAAACTCCAGAGGGTCCAGTGAAGGTGGTAGCTGGGTCTTGATGTGCCTCATGACGAGCCTCTTTAAGCATTTCATCACAATGGGTGTGAGTGCGACGGGATGATAGTCATTGAGGCAGGACACCGAAGACTTCTTTGGCACAGGGATGATGGTGTTGGACTTGAAATATGTAGGAACAGCGGCGCTGTTCAGGGAAATGTGGAAGATGTTGGTGAAGACATCCGCTAGCTGGTCTGCGCATTCCCTGAGCGCTCTGCCAGGGATGTTGTCTGGACCATTAGACTTCCGTAGGTTAACTCTGTGTAGAGTTTTCCTCACACTTTCCTATACACTTATTTATACTCAGTGCACTAAAGGTCATCGATTCAGACATGATTCGTATATTAATTGAACTACTTGTTTAAAATCAGATCCGAATAAAATATCAGACAGACAAGTTAAGATATCCATGTAGTATTATGGATTATTATTAAAGGGCATTTCATTCAGGCAAACATTTTGGAATCAGACATGCCACCTGCCTCACAAATCTTCATTTACTCATACGCACATGCACACACGCACACTCTCTCTCTTCAGGTGCTACTACAACATACTATGATGTATGTCATTAAATTCAAGTTTAAAATGAAATTTCCTTTTAAAATGTTATATTAGTAATTCACAGGGACCCCGACACCTGAGATGAAAAAGCCTGATCTAAAATGGCTATAAAAGTAGAAATTTATGAAAGTTAGTCATGCAAGGTTTGATTCATCTGAAGAGCTGAGACATTAAATTAATTTTATATTTAGATAAATGCTGAAATTAAATCCAGCCAAATGGTAAAGATATTTGATTTATCTAGCTGTGAGTAGGTATTTGGACAAAAGCTTTATATTTCGAGTAAAATATAAAGTGTAATGAGTAAAATATCCAACATAAATCCATCATAATTATGGTAATGAAAATCCAAAACTTCATGAAACGTAATCATTATTTCAAGGCTCTAAATCCTAACTTCATCAATTTAAAGTTTGTATGTGTTCAGTTTCTTTCTAACAGTGGAAAGGGTCGATTCAGTTTTACTTACGTTACTTCTCTGGATTCTTCAATCACAGGCATCATCTTCAGAACAACAGTTTCTGTTATCTTATCTGTACTGAAAAATTTACTCAGGTCAAATTCTTCCAGCTCATGTGCTGATGTCAGTAACACAAACACCAGAGCAGATAACTGTGAAGAAGAGAGTTCACTTTGTATTCCAGATTTCAGGTAACGTTGGATTTCCTCCACTAGAGAATTATCACCCAGTTCATTCAGACAGTGGAACAGATTGATGGATTTCTCTGTAGAAAGATCTTCACTGATCTTCTCCTTAATGTACTGAACTGTTTCCTTTGTGCTCTGGGAGATACCTCCTGTCTGTGTTACTAAAGCATGTAAGAGTTTCTGATTGGACTCCAGTGACAGACCCAGAAGAAAGCGAAGGAAAAGATCCAGATGTCCAGTCTGACTTTTTAAAGCCCGATTTACAGCAGTTCTGTGCAACTTTGTCATTGGATACAATTCTGAAGATTGTCTCTTTATAAAAACATTTCTCTTCTTCTTCATGAAGGTCAGGTGCACATACAGAGCTGCGAGATGTTCTTGAATGCTCAGATGAACAAAGCAGTACATTGTACTCTGGTGAAGCCCACACTCCTCTCTGAAGATCTGTGTACACACACCTGAGTACACGGCTGCTTCTGTCACATCAATGCCACATTCTCTCAGGTCTTCCTCATAGAAGATCAGGTTCCCTTTCTCCAGCTGCTGAAAAGCCAGTTGTCCCAGTTTAAGAAGTAATTCTTCATCACACTCCTGCTTCTTTGAATATTTTTCTCTTATGATGTTTGTCTGAATGATGAGGAAGTGTGTGTACATTTGAGTCAGAGTCTTTGGGATCTCTTCACGCTCTGCTTCACTAAACATTCTCTCTAGAACAGTGGCTGAGATCCAGCAGAAGACTGGGATGTGACACATTATGTTGAGGCTTCTTAATGACTTCAGGTGTGCGATGATGTTATTGGCCAGGCTCTGATCACTCAATCTCTTCCTGAAGTACTCCTCCTTCTGGGGGTCATTGAACCCTCGTACCTCTGTGACTCGATGGACACACTCAGAAGGGATTTGATCAGCTGCTGCTAGTCGGGACGTGATCCAGATGTGAGCAGAGGGAAGCAGATTCCTTTTGATCAGGTTTACCAGCAGCACCTGCACCGATGCTGATTCAGTTACATCACCTACTCTCCCTGTGTTCTGGAAATCTAGAGTAAAATGACACTCGTCTAATCCGTCAAAAATGAACAGAACCTTTTCCAAACTGGACGTTTCTATTTCTTTAGTTTCCTTAAAACAGATATGAAGGAGCTCCATCAGACTCAGTTTCTGCTCCTTCATCAAATTCAGCTCTCTGAAAGGAATTGGAAATATGAGGTAGATATCCTGATTTGCTTTCCCTTCAGCCCAGTCCACAATGAACTTCTGCACAGAGACTGTTTTTCCTATGCCAGGCACTCCCTTTGTCAGCACGGTTCTTATGGGTTCATCTGATAAAGGTTTAAAGATGTCGTTACATTTGATTGGTGTGTCCTCTGTTGTTGTTCTCCTGGACACTGCATTGATCTGTCTCACCTCATGTTCATTATTGACTACTCCACTGTCTCCCTCTGTGATGTAGAGCTCTGTGTAGATCTCATTCAGGAGTGTTTGAGTTCCCGGCCTTATTATCACTCCATTCAAACACTCAAACTTCTTCATCAGATTTAATCTGAACTTTTTCTGGAATTCATTTAAAGCAGCAGATTCTGGGTCATGTCTGTGAGATGGTGAAGAAGGAAGATGTAATTAGAAAATCTGATTACTTATTAGACTTCAACATCACTTTTTTCTGACTGATTAACACAGACAATTTTTCATGATGTTCTCACTGTGTGTGTGTGTGTGTGTGTGTGTGTGTGTTAATCTACTGTGTATGTTCTATAATCTAATCAGTCTGTAGATAATAACAGCTGAGAGGTTCATAATACCAGCGTCTCAGTGTCACAGTCATGTTGGTTTGGATATTACCGCGTATCTGTTATGATATTTTCTGTTCTGTCTCCTGATGGCTGTTGAACACTGTGTAAAAAAATATTCAATTCAATTCAATTCAATTCAATTCAATTCAGTTCAATTTTATTTATAACATGCTTTTAACGATACACATTGTCCCAAAGCAGACTTACAGAAGGTAAACAGTAAGAAGAAAAAGAAAAATGTGAATGTGTGACATATATCCCAATGAGCAAGCCTTAGACAACGATGACAAGGAAAAACTCCCTTTTGTAATTTTAGGAAGAAACCTTGAGAGGAAACAGACTCAGGGGGAACCCACCCTCATGTGGGGGACTGCAGAATGTGTAGTTACAGGTGATATACAGTGTAAATGTAAACATATGTACATATGTTCAGTCTTGACCCGTCATTGCACCCTCGTCCATCAGTCAGCGGCGATCACCTCCAGCCAGAGCAAGGGCATTTACATGTGTCACGATGGATCAAGACTGCCAGGGACGCTGGCAGCTTAGTTTCAGCCGGTATAACTCGGCAAATACAGAATGTGAGGTATTAGATATGCTCTTTTAAACAGGTAAATATAACTAAATAATATAAAATATAACTCTCCGAGTTCCATCCCGAACCTTGTCTCCTCCCTGAGTTCCGTCTCGATAACCTCGTCTCGCCCCCGAGGTCTGTCTCAAACCTCCTCTTGTCCCCGAGGTCTGTCTCGAACTTCCTTAGCCTCCACCACTGGCTCCGAACCCACCAGCCTGTCCTCAATTAATTTGGAAACCGCCCCTCAGAGGGGGGCTCTGTAATGACCCAGGCCGGTACTTAGGCCAGCCACCAGAGGGAGACAGCGAGGCGCTGCTTTGTATGTTTGTTGTGTTTTGCCATGTGCTTCTTTCTGTCTCCCTAGTCATGTGACCGCCCTTATTGTTTCCACTTGCATCTCATTCCCTCCTTGTTTAGTCTCTGCTACCCCCTTATTTAAACCCTCACGTTTCTTCCTGTCCTTGTCGATTATTATTTCCCTTTTTGTATCGTTTGTCTTTGTTTAGTTCTAAACAATTTTACGCGCGAATGCATCCTGGGTCAGACCTCTATCTATGCGATTCATAACAATTCATGACTGATTTTTTTACTCTTCATTATGGCCTTTTTATAAGTGAAACATTTCCCAAAATGTGGATTTTATTTTTTGATCCTATTTATCACATACACGCAGTGAAATGTTTTTATTCTGCATATCTCAGCAAATGAATTTTGAACGCTGGTCAGCCAGAACAAATGGCACCCCTGGAGCAAGTGAGGTTAAGGGCCTTGCTCACGGACCCAATGATGGTAGCTTGCCTGGTGCAAGGCTTGAACCCCCTACCCTCTGATCACTGACCCAAAGCCATTTACCATTGAGCCACCTCACCCTACATATAATTAAGTAATATGAATAATTGTTTGGATATTTAATGAATTTCTTAATTAGTTTGTCATTCTGTTAACCCAGTTGATTTTGCCCTTTGACTGAGGCTTTAGCAGTAACATTAACAGAGAGGAAATGTTACCTGTGCAGAAGTGAAGAGGCTCCATCTTTAAACTTTATAGGACTTTCCATAGACCAGTCACTCTTCATGGAGATAACGCTGGGTGCTGGTGATTCTGATCTTTTTCCCTGATGTTTACTGCACAACATTACAGACAGTTTTTTAGTGATTTATTTACACTCTTTACAGTTTATAACGGACTTGTTGAAGATTTCTTACTTGCAAAACTGAATCTATTTTATACTACTAAGTAGATTGTAGTAATCAGTAAGGAGAGTTAATGACTTCTTACATGAGTACACAATAAATAATTTAGATATAAATACTTAATAATTAAAATAACTAGACATTGTAAGTTACCAGTTGTTTGATGTTGGGGAAACATTATCAGTGTCCTGATCAGGAGACTCCATCTTTAAATATTAATAAAGTGTGTACAAACACACAGTCCTGAAGAGTCTGATCTCTTCTGCTGGAATGAATCACACTCCTAGAAATAGCAAAACAAATGTGCAAATAAATCAGTAAACAAGTAACTGTTTATTTTAATTTATTTTATATAAAGGAAAAGCAGCACAAACAACTTAATACTATAAAAACACCCATGGGCTGCTCGTCTGTCTGGCCCCATGCTTCACCATAAAATATAAGTAATAAATAAAGCCTCATCTCCAGAAGCTTACAGGTGTGTTGTGAATGCGTCAAATTAAGTTCTATTCTATTCTTTACCCATCAACAACAAACATGGCCACCATTAGCCACAGAGTTAGCATGAAATCTAGAATAAATTATAACATAGTTACGGTCAAATTTTCACAAAAAAAAGGACTAGACACCATAAATATTATAGAAAAGGACAATGTGTGACTCAGGGGTTACTGTTCTGTAGATGAACATTAAATGCTATGTTTGTAGCAGTGCTAACGCTGTTGGCTGTCACGCCCATGGACACTACCCGGCTGGACGCCATAGGGTGGCTGTAACATCAGCCCAGGCTCCTCTCCAGCAGAGGGAGCCCTCACTGGAATACTGAACACAACCCACTTCCGGTTCCTGCCACGTCACTTCCTGTCATGTCACTTCTTGTTTGTTGTGTATATAAGCCATGTGTTTTCCTTTGTTCAGAGCGAAGTATTGTTTTGCCGACTTTACCAAGCCTTATTCCTCGTAGTTAGTTCGTTGCTTTACCAAGCCACGTTCACGGTCGTTTGTTTGCCAAACCTTGTTCACATTTACTAGTTTGCTAAACCTTAACCGTACCGTGTTCCTGTTTGTTAGCTTTACCAAGCCTTGTATTTGTTTGCATAGTTAAGCCAAGCCTTGTTTTATGTTTATTGTTCGTGGTTATCGTTTGTTCCTGCCCTCACTGTTTATCAAGTAAAGACTCTGCAAATGGATCCTACCTGGTCTGCCTCATTGTCACAGCGTCGTTGGACAAATTAAGGAATTCGTTCATGTTTTGTTTGTTTTGTGTGTAATGTGTAATTCCCACGCATGTTCCCGCTCACCTACACACACCTGTACATCCTTTAGCTTGTGAGATATTTTGACATGCCCTAAAATTTGTACTTATTCTTCTTATAACATACTATTAGCTAACATGTATTTTATTTGTATTCGCCACAAGCTAAGCTACAATGATATGTAAGAAAAATGCATGTACATGTTTACATCTTATAGGAAAAAAATATCATGCAAGGTTAGTGAGTTTTGCCAAAAAAAAAAGGTCACTGAAATAAGGCCATATAACCTGTACTGAATAGTTTGTGATAAGAGATTTGAGTAGTCGTGTAGGCCTGAATGTTTACTTCCAAATGATGTAAAAATCATTCACCCACTTATTCACAAACAACAACATAATGATTCACACTTTGTAAGTGACATTTTCTGTCAGCACTGCTGTATGAGTGTATATGTTAAAGTCATGAATAATTATGTGATTCATGACAGGGGAGACTAAAGACTAATTGTTTGCTCAATAAATAAAGCATTATGTTCACCGTTTATGTGGAGACTCAGAAATGTTACTGCTGCCACACCTTGCTCTGCTCCTCACAGAATGACAAACCCAATAAGACGCAGTGGTGGATGTATTGGGATCCCATGCTCGAGCCAAGCCAGAGAAGCTGGGCATACTGGGATCCCTCACCCAACCCCAGCCAGCCTGCTTGGATGGAAGTGTACAACTGGCTGGAGGAAATTGGAAGCAGTGGGCAGAGCGAGAGAATGCTCCCGAACCATAGCCGCGACATGCAGCTGGGGTGCATCCAAAGCCACGCCAGCGCTTCATTAATGAAATGATCGCCCATCAGACACATCAGCCCTGTGAATGTCAGGTGACCAAATTAAGCTACAATCGCCAAGAGGTGGCGTGGGAAAGATTGGCGTGCATCTCGCAAGGAGAGCACAGAACTGAGTTAGACAAACCTCGGATCCTTCTTCTGGACCAGCCTCAGTGAATCCTTACAATCCAAGCTGGTACCATGGCGGTACGGATAATCACACATGTCTACGATTTTCTACCTCTGGTCAGTCAGCAAACAGTGCACCGTTGCCAAATCCACCACAGAACCCATGCCAGACCTCGAATCAGCTCCTGAGTTCACTGCCGGTGCCAAGTCATCTCCCGAACCCACTGCCCATCATAAGTCAGCTCCCAAGCCCACTGCGGGTTCCGAGACAGCTTTCGAGCCCACTTCTGGCCTCGAATCAGTTACTTGAGCCCACTGCCGGTCCCGAGTCAACTCCTGAGCCCACTGCCAGTACCAAATCAGCTCCCGAGTCCACTAACAGTCCCTAGTCAGCTCCTGAACCCATTGCCATTCCAGAGTCAGCTCTTGAGACCACTGTCGGTACAGAATCAGATCCTGAGCCCACTGGCGGTACCGAATCAGCTCCTGAGACCAGCCCCCCGAGGCACCAGCGCCCGAGGGTACGGCCCAAAAACAGGAGCACTGCCAGAGACTCCTGGACCTCCCCGATGGGCCCCCGGAGCCAACCGCTACTCAGAGCGTCTGGAAGCCACGCTTAGGTGGGGCTAAGTCACACCCATGGACACTACCTGGCTGGCCGCCAGAGGGCAGCGCTGGACAACCGGGGAATACAGGCATTTTTTGTGTGTTTTGTGTGTCATGGGTATTTCACACTCATGTTCCTGGTACCTATTTACACCTGCACCCTCTTTAGCTTAATCAACCCTCATTATACACAGAGTACAAATACCCATCACCCTCTAGGTCTGTCATTGTCGTGTTTGTGTCTATGCTAGAGTGTAGCCTCATGGTGTGATTAAGATTTGGAAGGTGTTTATTGTTTGCGTATGTGCGTATTCACCGCATATGTGTCAACTCAGCAATGACACTGCTGCAACTAAATGTTGGACAGCACAAATTATTCATAAGCCAATTGTGATGCTGTTGTTGGTACCTATAACTAAGGAACTGTAGCAATACAGACATTCCACTGATCCTGTATTAAGTTATGAATTGTAACAGAATGTGCATCCTTTGATTACTGTAGTATGATAATAGACCAATCAGAGTTTTGAATCTGCAGCTACGGTTGTATTTATATGAAGGGACTGAACTTTTAATACATATTAGCGAAAGTTATTAGGTGTGTGTGTGTGTGTGTGTGTGTGTGTGTGTGTGTGTGTGTGTGTGTGTGTGTGTGTGTGTGAATGATGGGGTGTTTCTCCCCCAAGATAAAGAATATGCTATGTAATATACATACCACACGGAGACATAACGCACAAACCTAGATATCGCACCCATGAAGGACTTAAAAGCAGATATCAGGGCTCTTTTTCAGCCTTTCTCTGTATATCGTGAGATGCCTTTGCCGTAGTAAATAACGTATTACATTCTTTTCTTTTCTCTTTTGTGTTTTAACTTAAACCTTGTCTGCCTTCTTGCCTCTTGTTCAGAGTCTAAGTCGCATCTGCACACACACACACACACACACACGCGCGCGCGCGCGCGCACACACACACACACACACACACACACACACACACACACACACACAC
>JAOUQX010000013.1:1029769-1040229 GCA_028566295.1 Liobagrus marginatus
GTGTGTGTGTGTGTGTGTGTGTGTGTGTGTGTGTGTGTGTGTGTGTGTGTGTGTGTGTGTGTGTGTGTGTGTTGTCATCATTGTCTGAACCTTCAATCTGTTTTTTTGGATTATGTATTTCTTTTGATTACAACCTGTATTAAAAAACACATACACATGCATTATCATATGCAGTACACCACATACGTATATCAAAAGTATTGGTTTATCTGACCATTATGCCCTTTATGTGTTTTATCAACATCTTATTTCACATTTTGTGTCAGTTTCACTCGTACAATATCTTCCACCCTTTTGGCAATGATTATTTCTGATGGATTATTCAACCTTATGCATGCAGCAGGTAACATTAAACTTGTCCCAAGTGCTAGCAACCTGCAAATAATACATAGACTTTATTGTGATTCCTAGGGTATCATAAAACACCAATAAAATAACAATAACTGTGTTTTATTTGTCATGAAGATCCAGTCCTATTCATGATGTAACTGTCAGACAACCACAGAAATTCAAGGTTGACCACAGATCCTACAGTAATATTTATATAGTCCATAGCGATATGGTGTGCAATATGGTGTGGCTTGCTGAAGTAGGTGTTAGCTGTGCAAAAAGCTACATGTAATAATGTGCAAACATTTTCCTTCTTTTACATTAAGCATCTGTTAGCACATGGCTTTTGGTTGAATATGCTCTATAGGGTTTCCACCCATCCCATACAATATGGAATTCTCCCATATTTAAGAATAAAATAGAGTATCCCATTTCGAATCAATATGGGACACCGTTTGTCTCGTATTTTTGAGTTGTGCAGCATTCACAAAAAACAGTCACATTATGCGAAGACTCATGCTATTCTTCCTCTGATTGGGTAAAGGCTCAGGCCAGCGCCAATCAGGGTCAAACAGAGGGTGGGTCTGTAGGCAGAGACACTCTGGCAAAAGAGTCGATTTGAAAGAGTAGCAGGGGCAACTCCAGATCCGCATCCAGTTCCGAGAGTATTAGCGCTGAAAGAAATCGTCAGTGGGAATGAGTATCAAGGACAAGTTGCCGGAAACTGTTCTCGCATGATCATGGGTTTGATTCCCGCCCAGGGTCCTCCGTAGTGTGCATGTTCTCCCTGTGCTTGTGCAAGTTTTTCCCGGGTACTCCGGTTTCCTCGCGCCTCCAAACGCATGCGATTGGGCATAGGTGAATTATCTACTCTATATTGTCAATAGGAGTGAATGTGTGTGTGTGTGAATGGTTGTCTTTCTCTAAGTGTTAGCCCTGCAATTAACTGCCGATTGTCCAGGGTATACCCCGCCTCACGCCCTAAGTTAGCTGGGATAGGCGCCAGCATCCCCACAACCCTGAACAGGATAAGCGCTAGACAGTGTATGAATGACTGACTGATCGGGACATTCCCACAATGCAAGAGCTCACAGAAATCAGAGCACCATCTCACAAGCAGTTCTCGAGACAGATTGTGATACGGCAGTTTTTTTTAATCACCTCAATAATTTTTTGGATTGTTTACATTAGATTTCATAAGCTGTCTATTTTTAAAGAAATGTTCAAATTTAAATAAATCACATCCCTACGTTATATTTTCTTTATTAAGGCTGAGGTGTTGTCAGACACATAAGCATTATTATAACATAGTTGTTTATTTTCTCCACATACGCATTACATTTTATTAAATAAGTATTATGTATATATATTGTAGCGTCTCAACCGATCCGAACGGCTGTGTTCGGATGGCGAGACACGAACCGTGGAGCGCAAAAGATTCAGATGCAGATTCAGACAAAAAATAAGTCCAAAAATCCTCGATCTGCCGCACCAAACCATCCTCATACCACCCATAAACTGGCGCTCTCTGCGGGAATGAAGCGCGCTTTCTCCGGTTCTCTGCTCACTCGCCATAGCTCCATGGAGCCGCGAGGAATTTACCTGCTGGATCCTTTTTGTTTAAGGTGGATTAATCTGTAGCGTCTCAACCAATCCGAACGGCTGTGTTCGGATGGCGAGACGCGAACCGGGGAGCACGAAAGATCCAGATGCAGGTTGGCAAAACATAACTCTTTATTTAACGACTGCAACCCAGTAATACTCTCAAACATCAGCATTGATTCAGTTTAATCCACGCTGGACATGCTCCAGCGCTCTCTATTTAAAGTGCTCGTGATCAACTTAAACAAGATGTTAACAGGTGTGCATGGTTAAGGTGGGTGTGGGTGTGCGTGAGTGCAAACAGTGACCATGTGTGGTCTTGTGAACAACAGAAACCAAAAACAATAACACACACACACGTGTAGCGTCTTTCCGGCGGACGGCAGGGCCAATGTCTTTGGTCGTTACATATATATATATATATATATATGTATAAAAAAAGTCAAAGCATTTCACTGTATGTTGTACTATGGATGATGTAGATGTGACAAATGAACTTTGAACTTGTACTTGAACTATTTTACTGAAATTTTGAAATATTTGTAGATTAGTTATGTGTAGTTTCACTGTTTGGATGGTATGACTGCAAACAATGAGTATTATTTTAGTCAAAATTTGTGTTCATACCATCCTATACAATTATTGAAGTTCATTATCAATTTCTCATCCTACTTGGCCTCTCTCGGTTACATCAGCTAAGTTAATGCAGCCTGTAATCTTTCCACACTGTTTTCAATAAAAGAAAAGTGCCCCTGCGGCAGGCGTCCCTTATGTTTTTATATAAAAGGTGGTGTAACATGGGGGCAGACCAAGTACGATCCATGTGCAGAGTCTTTATTTATGAAACGGTGATTCCAGAACAACAAAAGGTAAACGGGAACAGAAGTGCTAACGTGGCTAAACGCTAGGCGCACTGGTTACTAGATACAAACTAAGCGATAAACATGGTAAACGGCTAGGTAAAGCAGACACTTTGGCATAACATGAGCACGGCTTAACAAGCTAACATACATGAACAAGGTTTTGGCAAGCAAACATACATACATACGTACAATACTTCGTCCTGAACAAAGGAACACACATGGCTTATATACACAACAAAACAGGAAGTGATGTGGTAGGAAGTGACATGGCAGGACACTCAATAAAAATAAGAAGAGAGACAAAAAAGGAACAGAGCTCAGGTCTGGACATATTGGATATGCCCAGTTTGTAGCTTTAGATTCTGCTCCACATACAATTTCCCCACCTCCAAATATTATTTACTCTTACTCTAATATTTACTCTCTCTCTCTCTCTCTCTCTCTCTCTCTCTCTCTCTCTCTCTCTCAGCTGTGTTGCAATACTAAATTGAAGTAAATTACACCCTGGGGTTTTTTCAGCTACTTTTGAAATGGTGCTCTAAAGAAATGTAGATAAATAAATAAAATTTTCTAATCAGATGTCCTCCGAAATATCACAAGATAAATTATCACTGCTTAATTTATTATTGTAGCGTTTACCATGCAGGTGTGTCAATTTAACGCAAGTTAAATCAATTGCAGCTTTGCTGTGGAGCAAGTGATGGACAGTATATTTTGAGGTCAAGCCAAAAATGTTATATGCTTTATTTTTTATTAAAATTGAATCAGGAAAACATTTTTCCTGGAAAGAAACGTTCCCTTGTAGTTTTGGCCCTGTGCTTTATCATGGTAAAACACACACACACACACACACACACACATATATATATATATATATATGTTATCCTAGATACAGATTTCTAGATGAACAGGTTCTAGTCATTAATTGCTTGTGTTTGGCTCAATTTGTGCTTATTATGCCAGCAAGTTTCCATTTTTTCTGAAAAAAAAAAAAGAAGAACATGATACTGTTCCCATGCTTCATAGTGAGAATAGTGTTTGCTGGACTGTATTCGTGAGAGAAGTCCAAGTGAATTGGTATCTCCCAGCCTCTGATTGACTAAACACACTTGATGTAAGGTAAGCAGCAGTGGGTAAGGCAGGGAGAGAAGTCACTAAAGGAACATTGGTTGCCCATCATTCCAACTGCAATTTTCCTGCCTGAGCACTGTCTAGCCAGATCTCGATACTGTCTGCATTGTGGCATATTTTTTCCCTTTGTTATATTTGATTTCACAGGCAGTTCCTTGTTTTTCCTGAGAGCAGGAATTAACCAACATGGTGTTTAAACTGTGGTCCCCCTAATAGACATTAGCTCCCCTGCAACCCTGAGCAGGATAAGCGCTAGATTGAATGAATGCATGAAATCTTCATTTATTTAGATTTTTATATTTATAGCAATCAAGTTTTTGTAAACAAAACAGGAAAAATCCTTTACTACACTAATCCATACATGTATCTACCTTTGCTGTTGCAATACAGCAAAAAAAAATCACTGGTGGATAAACTGTTTTAGGTGCACGGTGTCTAGGTGTCGCGTCGGCTCAGATCCGAAAGGCTTGCTCCAGATTGCCAGGCGTGAGTGGAGAAATGAGCGAGATCCAATCGCAGCGTTTGAAAACATGATCCGTTTATTTAATTTTGAACAATACTGTGAACACTTCGTGACAAACTCCACAACTCCAAAACTCAAAATGATCTGCGCTGGCTTTGCGCCAGCTTCCCCTTTTTAAACAAGACATAATTAGGTTACTTAAACATAAACAGGTGAACGTGGTTACCGATGTGCGTGGCTGTGAGTGTGTGTGCCTGGGTGAACAAAGTGGAGCAACTGAAAACATGTAAACACAAAACAGTCTTTGCTTTGAAACCCTCATTCTACAGTTTGTGCATGTTACAATATGAAAACATGTGAACACAAAACAGTCTGTGCTGTGAAACCCTTGTTGCGCAGTTCGCGCACGTTACAGAGTCCCCCCCCTAAGGCACACACTCCGGGTGCGCCAACACAAACACCCATCACCTATGGCAGGCCATGGGGGAGGGCCGGGGGCCTCAGGCAGGGGTCCAGGCCGCCGGGGCGAAACCATGGGCCGACGGGGGCGGGGCGGGCCCGGACCATGAGGGAAGTGGAGGCGCCAGGGAGGCCAAAGGGGGGAGCGACAAAACCGGGAAGGCCAGAAGGGGGAGCCGGACCCGGCGAGCATGAGGTCGTCGATGGTTCTGACCACGTGGCGAGAGGGGGGAGTGAGGAAGGCGCCGAGGACGAAGGGGGGAGCTGAGGGATGGAGCGACGTCCGTGGCCAGACTCGGGCATGGAGCGATGTCCGATGCTGAGCGGCAGCCGAAACGGAACCCACTATGGCCTGGGGCAGGGGGGCGGGAACTGACACTGCAGAGACAACACTCCCACCAGGGCTAGGGCAAGCTAGGGGCGACAGGCAAGGACTGGTCGCTACTACTAGGCGGGGCCCTACAAAGACTGTGCCACCTGCCCGGGGCCCTCTAACCCTCCCGCCTGATGGCCTACGGCTGGACAGGGCCCTACACTGCCCCTAGTGACTATACTGGGCACTGCTGCGGCATCAGGGCCTGAGCTGACGGCTGGAGGGGGCTCTACGTTGACAGCAGTGAGTGGACGGGGCTCTACCACGACTATCTCGGCCCGCTGGGGCTCAACCGGGGCTACGGGAAGGAGTCGAAGCTGAATCAGGGCAGGACGGGCGGGTTTAGACCCTACACCGGGGTTGGGGAAAAAACAAGGTGCCAGCCTTGAACCTACGTTACGGGCGCGGGGCGCATGGAGGAGGCTAGCACGGCTATCTGGGGCTCGACTGTATGGGCGGGCTTGGGAACAGGATTAGCCTCAATAACATGATCAGCCGCAGTAACCGGATTAGCCGTAGCAGCAGAATTAGCCTCAACAACATGGTTAGCTCCCATAACATGAATGGCCTCCATAACAGGATTAGCATCAGAGACATGACTAGCATCAGAGACATGACTAGCATCAGAGACATGACTAACATCAGAGACATGACTAGCATCAAAAGCATGACTAGCATCAGAGACATGATTTGCATCAGAGACATGATTAACATCAAGAGCATGATTAGCATCAGAGACATGATTAGCATCAAAAGCATGAGTAGCATCAGAGACATGATTAACATCAAGAGCCCGATTAGCAGCAGAGATATGAGCATGATCAGAGTCCCACCAGCTTCAGACATCCAGTCTCCGTCGGAAACCCAGTCCGAGTCGAAAGCATGGTCCGGTTCGGGGGCACTGCCGGGGTCTGGAACCGTCGCTGAGACACTCTCTGGTTCAGGAACCCCCCCTGCTTCTTGGCTGACGCTCACTGCCCCGGCACTGAAAGACCTTAACATACAGATTAGCTTGTGTGGTGTGTGCTCGTACCTGTAGGGCAGAAGATCGGTGAGGTACGGCTCGCTGAGGCCGCTCCAGAACACCGCTCCGAGGTCCTTACGGTGCAGCTCGGCTGGGGTCACCAGCCGCATGAAGTCAGCGACGTACTCCTCTACGCTCTGCTCACCCTGGATCAGACACGCCAAGCGCAGCTCGACTTCCTGGCGCGTTGGCTCACAAACGCGATCCGGGGGCGTGGCAGGTTTGGCGTGCTGGCGGGGGCGTGGCAGAAGTGGTTCAGTCAGCTGAGTGCACGACTTTTGCCTTCGCGGCGGCGGCTGCGCTGGCGAAAAGACGTCATTGGGGTCGGAGTCCGACTCAGGGGGGAACTGGGTGAGGTAGTACTCTGCGAGGCTCTGCTGTTCATAGTCGGCTCACGGAGGCGGAGAGGAACGAGGCAGGGAGACACCCCTTGGCTCGTGGCGTAGGTATCTGTCCCTATAGCGCATCTGTCCAAACACTTTGTACATTAACCAGGGATTATCCTCTACCTCATATTCGTCGGAGCATGAGTCCGTTTCGGGTGGGGAGTCGTTGTTCCGGTAGTCCGCGAGGCTGGGTAGTCGCTCGCCCCGCGGAAGCGGAGAAAAAAACTGGGTGGCGAAATGCAGATCATTATGTCGCGTCGGCTCAGATCCGAAAGGCTTGCTCCGGATTGCCAGGCGTGAGTGGAGAAATGAGCGAGATCCAATCGCAGCGTTTGAAAACATGATCCGTTTATTTAACTTTGAACAATACCGTGAACACCATGACAAACTCCACAACTCCAAAACTCAAAATGATCTGCGCTGGCTTTGCGCCAGCTTCCCCTTTTTAAACAAGACATAATTAGGTTACTTAAACATAAACAGGTGAACGTGGTTACCTATGGGCGTGGATGTGGGTGTGTGTGCCTGGGTGAACAAAGTGGGGCAACTGAAAACATGTGAACACAAAACAGTCTGTGCTGTGAAACCCTCTTTGCGCAGTTCGCGCACGTTACACTAGGCTAAACAATGGGCAATTTTCTGCTCATGTCTCTGGGTTCATTTAGCTCTGTGTGTCTGTAACAAATGGGGAGGCAAAGCAAAAGAAAATGTCAGTGGCTAATTCACAAGCCTGTTCTACTATTACCCCAGCCTCATCAATCACAGTGGAGCCTTGGTGAATTTCAGGGTATTATACAGAAAAGACAGGCAGTTATAGCAGCGCTGCCTTAGCAACTGCTGGACTGGATGGATACAATCAGATTTGGGTTATAATGCATTTGGCTCAGTTTAATATTAGTGTGGGCCAAAAAGTGAACTAAATCCAATTTGTATGCGTTTCGACAGACAAATAAGGACACACACAAAATATACACATGTGAAAAGCCTATCCACTATTATGGCAAACATTTAGGTAAAAATATACATTCAGTGGCTTGTCCTATATATTTTCAGTATTAAGATAATTTTGTAATGTTATATGTACGAATACGCATCAAGTGGTTACAAAATGCATCAGGTCTTGTGAATACAAGCTTGCTTCAGCATGACGTGCCATGGCCAGCTGAGGCCATTGGGGACGTTCACATGGCCCTGCAGCTGCTGTAAGCACATTAAGCGCTGTAAGCAGCTGTAAACACAGGGCTGTTCGAGCTGCCGAGCTCCTTTCTTCACTCTCTAAACATTTTCTTTTCCAGCCCATAAGTTTGGATGAAACCTCTTGGTATTTACACTATGCGTTTCCCCGGCGCTTCAAAGTAAACCGTGTATATGTTTTAACTTGTTAAATAAGACTTGTTTTAAAAACATAGCTAAGATGTTAATGTAAGAACATGTACATTTTATCATATTGTAAGAATAACACTAGTTTAAATTGAGTCTGTCATAGATTCAGCCTAATTAAATTTATGTGGTTTTCTTAGCAAGTCAAAAATATGTTCACCAAGACACACTGCAGTGATGTCAAGGGATAAGGAATGACAAGGAATACAACATGGCAACCAACCGATAATTATTCATCCATTATCTTGTCTGTCAGACTGTAATTTCATACAGGGGGACAACTGTGTTGTTGTTTTTTTAATTGATTTTAGCCTTTTTGGGGAGATTTTTAGATTTTGAAAGTTCTAGATGCTTGATTATATTTGATAGGCAGGCAAATGCTTTGATATTTATTTTACATAATATTAAGGGCCAATGAGTCATATCTTAAATTACACGCTGGCCGATGGTTCTGAGGTTCTGAATAGACATGCTTCAAAGTGTCCAGTGTGTGCGTTTGTGTGTGTGTGTGTGTGTGATGTTTTCAAAAAGCAATTTATGTGTTTTAGGAGCTCACCATGATCGAAATTTATTACTGTTAGAGTGTGGAACATGGTCACGTAGTCAATCTAGTCTGAGAAATAAAAACAAATAGAAGAACGCATATCAAACCTATAACCCCCTGCATACTTTGTGAGTTTCGTATGCATTGAAAAAGTAAATAATAATACTTTTTTTAGTAAATAAAAATCAAGAATTAACTATAACACCATTTATGAAGGCGCTTTAAAAAATCTGGATGGAAACTAAATGATACATTTCACTTAAAGATGTTGATATACTTCACTGGCATTCACAAAATGTTTTGGGTGCTTCTACTGGAGCTCAGGCAGAGGAGTATGACAGGGAGTGAGCATTAGTTAATTACTTTTCTGAAAGGTAATTTGCCATGTAAGCAGCTCCCAGCTACAACTCAGTCCACTCTTTGTGCATGTATATGCAAGTGTGCTTGCCTGCTCAGAATTTCTCTGTATATTCACACTCACTAAATCAAGCGTAGCACAGAACATTCAACGTCTTTCAACTCTAATCACACTTAGGATCTGTGATTTCTGGGGTGTTTTTTGCCCTGAACATAAGCATCAAAAACACTTATTTCTCCTTTTTTCAGCAATTTACATTTATTAATAAAACAATGACGCATGCAATTCAGCTAGGGATAATGTAACGTTTAGCGTGATTCAGAATAAAGCACAAAGTTCAGGATCCAGGTGCAGATAATGGAGTGTTTTAATGAAACTTTGAAACTTTAATGAACATAAGTTTCATTAAAACACTGAAGACGCTGAATTGCATGCGTCATTGTTTTATTAATAAATGTAAATTGCTGAAAAATAGGAGAAATAAGGGTTTTTGATGCTTATGTTCAGGACAAAAAAACACCCCAGAAATCACAGATCCTAAGTGTGATTAGAGTTGAAAGACGTTGAATGTTCTGTGCTACGCTTGATTTAGTGAGTGTGAATATACAGAGAAATTCTGAGTAGGAAAACACACGTGCATATACATGCACAAAGAGTGGACTGAGTTGTAGCTGGGAGCTGCTTACATGGCAAATTACATTTCAGAAAAGTAACACTTATTTCTTCTTTTTTTCAGCAATTTACATTTATTAATAAAACAATGACGCATGCAATTCAGCTAGGGATAATGTAACGTTTAGCGTTATTCAGAATAAAGCACAAAGTTCAGGATCCAGGTGCAGATAATGGAGTGTTTTAATGAAACTTAAAGTCCAACCACAAACAGAAAGTGGTGAGAACTCCAAAGGACTACAAACGGCGCGCCGGCGCTGAAATAAGGTCTTTAATCCTTGGAACGGCGCAACGGCGCTGCAACAGTCTTCCGGGCTGTTGATTTAGGAAGGCTTCTGTAGAAAGAGCAGATAAACAATTAATATGGCTTGGTACGTTCAGAGCAAACAATACTTCGCGTTGTACTGCCGTTGTCACGCTGTCTATGTTGTGCATAACCCGGAAGTGAAGCTTCGCGGCACCGCCCTGCGCACCGGAAGTGACGTAGCAATGAACCGGAAGTGCTTAAACTCCGGTGAACGGGACCGCAATGTTACAGATAAAGCTTTAAAAATATGGCCTAAGTTTTTGTACACCTTACCATCACACCAAACGAGCTGTATAGAATTTCCTTCACTGGAACTAAGAGGCTAATGCACAGTTCCAGCATGAATGCCCTGTGCACCAAGAACCTTAGCTCCATGAAGACGTGGTGTGTTGTGGTTTGAGTGAAAATACTTGCGCGTCTTGCACAGAGCTCTGATTCAACCACACTGAACACCTTTGGGATGAACTGGAACCCCGATTAGAACACTCACATTTTTTCACACACACACACACACACACACACACACACACACACACACACACACACACACACACACACACACACACAC
>JAOUQX010000013.1:1099056-1112605 GCA_028566295.1 Liobagrus marginatus
TTTCTTCTTATTGTGATTTTTCTGTAAAGCTGCTTTGAGACAATGTGTATTGTTAAAAGCGCTCTATAAATAAAATAGAATTGAATTGAATTAAGAACGAAAGGAAGGAAGGAAGGAAAATGTAAGAAAGAAAGCAAGTAAGTAAAGATTTACAAAAGTAAGTAAGGATATAATGAAGGAAGGAAATAATGAAAAAATGAAAGGAAGGAAGGAGGGGAAAGTAAAAGGAAGGAAGAACAAAATAGGAAAAACAGCAACAGCACCAGCCACGTATCTTAGACAGAACCGTGGTGAGAGGAAAGTCCTTCAGACTTGCAGACGGTTTGCTCTCATTGGGGGCTGCACTCCCCTTTTACACCTCGCAGTGTGGCTCAATTCCCCAATCAGAAATCGCGTGTTTATTTTCTATAACAGCAGCTCCAGCTGTAACGTCAAAGACTTTCCAGTAATTAGTAAGATGGTTTAGGGGCCTTTAAACTAAATCACAGCACTCACACACACAGCTCATGTTTTAACATACACACCTTTAATGAGTTGTTCGGGTCGTGTGCCGGGTAAAGTCCACATGGCCTGGGCAAGGTGACCAAACACTGCCGCGTCCACTGTGGACACTTTGGGGCCCATGAAGTACTTCTTATCTCCTGAAACAGAAATTATGTGTTTAAAACAACAACAGCACCCACGTGCTCATCTACAACATAATACAATAATCTATACATTATCATCTCCCCTCGTGGAAAATTCGTCACTTGAGAAAGCTTGACAAAACAAAGCTTGAGCTCAGTGCGGATTTGTATATGATCTTTTTTTTATTTATATTTGTTAAATAAATAAATAAATAAATCAAACGAAAATGATCAGCTTTATGTAGACTCTACATTTACACTCTATGGCAGCTGCAACATAACTAAAGCTACAATGCATTCTTTTCACCAATAGGTGTCAGCATGTACACAAACGTATAGATTAAAAACTCTCAGACACACACACACACACGCACACGCACGCGCACGCGCACGCGCACGCGCACACGCACACGCACACACACACGCACACTAAACTATAGGACCCAAGATTACTCTTGCACACACGTTAACAAATAGTTATGTTATTAAGTTAATGTTATGTTAGTTATTTGGGGTTAAACAAATAATTATTATTGAATAATTTATTAACTATTATTAAATATAGTTCAATTCAAGACTCAACTCAAACAGACAAATCAGAAGTCCATAATAATAATAATTATATATATATATATATATAAAACACAAACAGCACAGGGGCAGTATTATTAGGGGTCAAGCCCCAAAGGGACGGAGGCCTGTACTGTGTTTGCTATTTTTTCTTCTTCTGACATTGGATTCTATGGCAGCCCATATCATAACCTTTGACTCGTAAGGCCTAGAAACAAAATTCTTTTTTTCGCTGATCCTTTGGCTCACTCCAATTCAAAAGCCCCCTATGAAATCATTTATAATTATAAATATTGTCCTGTCATTTTAAATTAATCCAAAAACATACTTAACATACTTTTTGTAACTCCTCCTTGGTCGTTTTGTTGAATTTCACGAAACATAATAGCATCTAGAGGCATCCCTTATCTAAACGATCTTGAAGTATTGTCGATAGCTCTTACGGTTTTTGTAGAGAACTTGTACGAATTATTCAACGAGTACACCAAAATGGATATGAGGCTGTATCTTAGCCATGCCTTGGCGTACTCACATGAAGCTTGGTACCTGTGGTCAGAGTCATGATCTGAGGCTGTCTGCTTAGTTTTGTTATAGCAGGAACTACTGGTCCAAAGATATGGAAAATCACTATTTTTGCTTTAACAAACAAAAATGCAAAAGAATATGAAACTTGGAGCATTTTATCAGTGCTCCATTCTGGGATAACCTGCGAAATATGGGGCACCATAGTACCACCTAGTTGTCACAAGAAAAAAGAATAGTTACAATTTGCAGAAGATTTTATAGCTGAAAATCAGGTTTCAGCCAAGAAATCATGGACAAATAGGTTTGTTTCTAGGACCTACGAGTTAAACGTTATGACTATAAACATGGTTGCAACTTTAAGCTATTTTGGAGCTTTTGACAGCCTTATGACACTGTCAGGATGATGTCACAGACACGACTACAATAATGGCAGCTTAATGACTACAAAGCCTACAAATCGAATTTGGCTTTTTCAAATAATTACCTTTTAATGCTCTGTGCTAGTGCAAAATGAAATAATTTGTTATGATTAATTATAGCCCTCTTTCTGCTATTTAGCAGCATAAACAGAGTTATGTATTATTGTATATTTTGGTCTAATATAAATGTGGCCCCATATTTCTTGAGGAATGCTGAGTCAAACGATATCTGATGTTCTATGGTCAGCCATTCTGAGCGTCGTTATTTTTAATTTTGTTCTTAAAATGCAGTATTTAACAAAAGCTATTGCGTATCATTATGAAACTTGGAATGCTTCATCTGTGCTACATTCCGAGGTAACCTGCAAACTTTCTGGCCAGTGTCACCTAGTGGTCACAAAATGGCAGACAATTTATTATTGCAGAAAATGGCATCATATTGTTAGTCTGAATCGGCATGAGCCAAGGAATCAGAAGCAAGTGAAATATTTGTTTGTAGGAGTACTTTATCTAATTCTTTGTATGAGTACAAAAACTACAAATCACAGATGTCCTGAAATGTCCTCATTCTGTCTTTGATTGGCTTGCCCCCAATAATTGCTGCCTTCAGCTATATTTATTATTGCTATTATTATTATTATTATTAATAAATACAAAAACATTTAAACAATTATTATACAATTTTACGTTTTGATCTTAGGCTTTTTTGTGTAGTTCCTGTTGGAGGTAAATTAATCCTGACAGCCAGAGGTTCTGCAGCATTGTCAGCACTTCTGCATCATTTCTAACTCTTCTAAAGGTTTTGATTTGCACCACCGTTGTATTTTATTTATTTATTCATTTTTGTAAATTCTCTATTTGAGAATCATAGTTATAAGGAGCTGTATAACTGCCAAAGTGCTTCCTCTGCTTCACAGGTCCACTGCCGGGAAACTGAACAAAATAATGCATTAATTTTATGGGTATTACATAATTGTAAAAATCAAAACAGGTCTCTGCTAATAATTAATCCTTTAATTAGCCATATTTTAAAGTGCTTCCTATCTAGCTAGTTTTAATGCAGTTATAAGACAGACCTCTTGATCTAGCGCTGTAAAAACGGTGTGTTCTTGTTAATGCGCTAATGGTTACCATTAAGTACTAGAATTTAGTCATTTAGAATTTAGACATGAATAAGTTTTCTTTCATATTGTTTAATATGTTCTGTCTCTCAACACACTAGACTCACTGGCAAGATGTTTGTTAATGTGGTGATAGCAAACGTTATTTGTGGTTGGCTGTCTACTGTCAGGGTCTAGGGTTGTTTGGTGGTTTAAGAGCAGAGTCAGAGAGAGTTTGTTTATAATACAGTTGAGAGTGCAAGTTCATTAAATGATCTTTTTCATGTATCATGACAGTTAACCAAGTAGATTTTTACACCTGATCTAGTTTTCTGCATCATTTTAAACTTCACCCAGGGTCAACAATGAATCCTGGCTCTAATTTGACCTTTAACAATGAACCTCCCTAAACACTGTATTGACCTTTTTTTTAAATCTGCAAACCTGCCCCATCAACATCCTCCATGACTGAATAACCATCTGGGGTTAAAAGCAGGGTTTAGAGCCACCAGTAAAATGTCCTAGTAAAAGCAGCAGTTGTGTCTTATCTGATCGTCCACACACACTGACCAAGCAGAGTGGCCAGGGTGCGCATATCCTTTTCCATCAGAGCGTAAATCTTCTCTTTAGTGAAGCGGCCGATCCCATGGCCGTACATCTCTCTCTTCACTATTCCACAATTAACGTGACTCAGGATCCACTTCAGCATGTCACTCAGTGGCCCGGTCACTGATAGCATCTTCTGGGTCTCCTCCAGGTTATCAATCCACTGACAGTATGCTATTGTCCTACAACACACATAGATGAAAAAGGCAACATGTTTAACATTTCACTGTGTTCATGTGCTACAGGCCAAAATATGTATGCATACACCTATTTACTATGAATGTTTCCCAGATTGCATTTGTTAAATATTGGTAATTAATCGTCCAGACAGAACACAGTGCCCAACTGCACAGCCTTAAGAGCGTGCATATCATGAATGCTGGGTCTTGTTTGTTTTCTGAGAATCTACTGCACTGGTTACCTACTGGTAACTTGTTTTCCAAGTATCAATAAAAAATATACTAAAAACCTGGATTATTCTGGTTAGTCACATTGTACTGCTATTATTTTGAACAATACTGTACATTTGCTTGTTTATTATATAATTCTATTTATAAACTATTTGGTTTCATTTGTCACTATTTCTTCGATGTCACTTTCTCTTACGCTGCTGTATCGACTCAAATTCTCCCTACGGGGGAATAATATAATTAAATCTCACCCCGTTTCTCTATTCCACCTTTCCTATAATTCCATCTAATCTCCTCCTCCACTTTTATCCCAGCTCACATTATCCTATTTCCTGTCCTTTACTCATTTCCTCATGCCATCTCTCCTCTCATCTCATCTCGTTTCTCCTCTCATCCAATTTGTCCTCACTTCTCTCTTAATTTTCTAATCTTAAACCATCCCACCTCATCTCATCTGTCCCTCTTTCCTTTCCTTCCCAATCATCTATCATTGATCATCTTTTTCATCTTAAATTTCATCTCATCTCTCCTTGTCTTTTTTTCCTTTTTTATGTCTCTGTTGACAATTCACTCGGGCCTTGTTTCTAACTCTGGTTCTGTAAAGTGCCTCGAAATTTTAAAGCAGTACTCAGGCAGGACAATGAGGCCATTAATGTGGCCGTTGATGATCTAACATCATGGATTTGTGGTTTAAACCAGGACATACACCAGTCTGGAGACTTCAGTCTGCTGAAATAAAAAGCTCATTCTGCAAATCCTTGTAAAAATATTTTATCCTGGTCTCAAAAAGACAGAGCATTTGTCACTTCCACTCAGGCTTGAGACAGGCACAGTAAAACAAGGCTTGCTCTCACCAGTAGAAATGCTCCTCCACCATTTTGGTGATGGCTCGTGACAGGGCTCGCTCTTCAGGACTCAGGTTACTGTTCAGGTTTACTCCCAACTTCTCCTCCAGGAAATCGATGATGAACTCTGAGCCACTCATCTGCTCCTGGTTGTACTCGATCCACGGCATCTTCCCCTGGGGAGAAAGCTTTCCATCGAAGTAGTTCTGTGAGGAAAAAAGAAGAAATGTGAGGATTAAGTGTGAGATTAACACATTAGTAACAGACTGAACGCATCTTTAGCTGACATAATTAAAATTCCTATTATCATTATTAGAGTGTTCAATGTGAACACATGGGCACCTGGTAAGGCAGGTCTACCATTCGCAGGTAAGTCTCCATCTTCAGGCAAAAAGGGGACAAGCTGGGGACACCATTCCTGGGCCGGGAAAATTGGTGCAGAATGATTGTGTCTTTGGAATTCAGTTCCTGCTCTTTCCTGTGGACAACAGCACCACATCATGTAAAGTCTGATAGACATTAAAGCAAGTGAGTATCAAACGCAAGAAAATGTCAGATTAGCTCCGGTTACAGTGAACTACATTTCCCAGAACACACTGCAGCCTGCAAACATGGCCTCCCTGGAATACACTTCCCAAAGCACTAGACTAATCATATCCACAATCGCTGGATGTTTAATCGTACATTTGTTTAAAATCACACACACATGCCTTTAAAGAGACGCTCGTTCCCACATTACGCTGTGAAGGAACACTCAGTGTGTTCTAGCCTGATCCAGACTTTAATATGGTATTGTAACTCTGCATTTATATTTCCGCTCTCTCTCTTTCTCTCTCTCTTTCTCTCTCTACCGATTTCCCACAATAAATCTTCTCAGCACCTGCATCCAATACAATCTCTCTTTTATGACTGAACGCTTTCTTAAAAACTTGTATTCATTCATTCTCTAGCAGTTATCCTGTTCAGGGTCATGGGGGTACTGAAGTCTATCTCAGCTAGCTTAAGGCATGAGTCGGGGTACGCCCTGGACAATTGCCAGTTAATTGCAGGGCTGCAGAGACAGACAACCATTCACACCCTCATTCACTCCTATGGGCAATTTAGAGTAGACAGTTCACCAATGCCCAATCACATGTGTTTGGAGGCAGGAGGAAACGAGAGTATCTGGGGAAAACCTGCGAAAGCATGGGGAGAACCTGCAAACGCCACACAGAAAGGCCCCCGGGCGCGAATCGAACCCTTCTTGCTGTGAGGCAGGAGTGCTAACCACTCCTTCACCGTGCCACCCTACTACTGTAATTGAAGTAGTTAAATAAAATTGTCATTCATATCAATTCATGCTTCACCTTCTTTCATTCAGGAAATTATTTTAAAGTTTGTTTAATAATAACAGTTTAATAATAGTGTGTTGGTTTTCTTTGTTGAATAGTACAGAAGATAAAAAGCTTCAAATATAATCGCAATATTAGTAAATAAAATAATCGAATTAGAATATGTTTTTAAATCGTTCAGCTCAAATTAAAAGTGTAGAAATGCAGAATGTTTTGTGTGACCTGTGAGTTTAGGACAAGGGTAAGGGTTGGGGGGATAGAATGTACAGTATAAAAGTATAAAAACCATTACGCCTATGAAATTCCCCCACTAAGATAGCAAAACAAACGTGTTTGTGTACTTGTTTTCAGAAATTTATGAGGACACAAATTTGTATAATGGCATTGGTATTACAACATACGCATGTTTTAATGGAACATTTCATGACCACATAAGTATAATAGCTTTAAAAACATACGAAACAATGTTTTATTAAAAATTTTAAAATGCAGAATGTTTTATGTAATGTGTAAGTTTTAGAGTAGGGGTACAAATCTGGGGGGATGGGGTATGTAGGGGTAGAATGTACAGTTTGTAGCCTATAAAAGCCATTACTCCTATGGGATATCCTCACTAACGTGGCTAAACGAGTGTGTGTGTGTGTGTGTGTGTGTGTGTGTGTGTGTGTGCGCAGTATTGTAACATTGTGCTCTCTTTCCATGATATATTGTAAACAATTTGCTGTGTCTAAACACATACGTACCCTTTTCCCCTTACACATTATATAACCATCAGGGAATTACTTGGTCGCTATCCGGCTGAAGTAGTGCTGAAATGTGCACATGCAATAATATCCACTACAGCAACACTTTGGTTCTGACTCCTCACCAAGCTTTCACCAAGGACAGCACCACAGACTATGAGACTGGTGTTATATTATATTACAGTATATTACATTACATTATGCCATATCTAGTTAGCATATATATGTCATCTAAATGGCATTTTGCTGATGCATACCTGCAAGCATAAGCTTTGATTGATGTTTCCACAAAAAAAGATTTTTCTAGAACGCATTTTTTATCCACGGTGCTTTCTAAAAAGGAATCAGTAAAGGTCAGCAAAAGGTCACACTAACAACAACAGCGGAGACATTTTGCGCTGGGGAAGCCATTGGAGAGATGTTGTTCTTCAGCGGAGCAAACCACAGCGTTTTAATATGGGGGGATTGTGGGTCAGATACTACAAATCTAGTTATTCACTGTGTATTAGGTTTTTCAATTTGTCCCTCTTCCTGTATCAAGTATCATTTCAAACAGCATCATCCATTTCACATTTATGGGACTCATAATTTCCTGCCAACAGCAGGACAACTCCCACATCTCCATTGCCGTACTCTCTCCCTAAGTCAGCTCTTCTGCTTACGTAATATTGTGTATTCGCAAAGAAACACGGCCCAAAACTTAAATAAGATGACTAGCTGAAGGAATATCCGAGTACACACAAACACCACATTGACATGTGATTCATTCAAAGCCGCAACCCAGCCGGGTAGCTAACCTGACGACGAGAAGCTCGTGCAGTAAATAAGCAGCGGCAGCGAGCAGCGCGCCCCCGGTGATGTACAGCGTCTTCCGCCACCACGAGTCCGAGCCCAGGGCCGCCATGATGCCGCCGTAGTCCTGCAGCGGGTACGCAATGACGTAGCCATAAAACGAAAACTGCTCGTCCGAACTACAGAGACCGAAGGGGAATAAGCTCTTGTTGAGGCCGAGGTCGAGCACGCACGATCGGCTCCACGCTAACCGCCAGTACACCATTCTCGCGCTCCTGGTTCCGCCCTTCGGCCCCGTTCTGCTTCGCCGCTGGAGGCTTCATGGGTGCTGTTCAGTGTCCTCTGTCATGGGTTTCTTGCGAAAGGGCTTAAAGTGGGGCATCACTTCCCTCCAGATTGTCGCTAGCACCAGCTTAGCATCCGTCCTTGTCCCTGATCCCCGATCCCTGTGCCGGTCACCACTAGCAGCCGCTGCTGGTGCGTGACGTCACTACACAGGAGGCTGCGCCCTCTACAGCAGCGCACGTTAAGACTCGAATTACTGAGTTGACTCTTTTAAAGTGTACGTTTCAGTGAATCGAAGTGCATACGAGTCCGAGCGTTGTCCATTCTTATTAAATTGTTTACTTGATCGCTAGGATTTATCTCTTGCTTTAAAGGCCCAATTATACTAGGTTCTGTTACTATCTCTACTATATATACTACTATATCTACTATTTCTTCCCCCCCCCCCTTGTTTTTAGAAAGCTTTTACCAGAGCACCTTTACGATTCCCAATCCGATGCTTACGCGCTGAGCAGCTGTACAGATAGCCAGTACAGTATAGAGATTTGCAGAAATTATCACAACATCGTAAAAAGACGTGTCATTATTTTTAAGTGCAGATAAAAGCACGCCGAGTCGCTGATGCCTGAGAAACGATTCCTGCGATCCAAGAAGAACCGATTTGTTTTCCACAGGCTACCTCCAAATCTAAGAGATTTAAAGTGTGTCCGTCCTTATATCATGCTGAGCCAAAACTGCTGAAATAATGAAAACAGCCATGTTTTGAGAATGGCAAGAAAAATGTGCTGTGCTTTTTAGAGCCACACCATAGCGCACCATGTCTAAGGTTAAATTATCCCGATACTTAGCACAGATCAAACCCATGTCCAGGGTGTACCCCACCTCACACCCTAAGTTAGCTGGGTAGGTTTCAGCCCCCCGCGACCCTGAACAGGATAAGCGCGAGACAATTAATAAATAATTAATTACATCTAAAATGAAAATGTAATTTCATTTTTTTGGCAAAGATAATGGACAACATATTTTTGCAGCTACATATAAACAAGGTCTATAATCCGGTATATTTAATAAAGACAAGAGTAACCCAAGAATATTTAGCTGTAACTGTTGTGTACGGGGTCGAACGTAACAATGTGTAACTTATGTTTAAAGTTAAAATTATACTGAAGATGTTAGACATTTGCACAAAATTCCACCTGGTAATGATAGATTACACTTGAGTTATTCACAACAGCAGAAAATATAACTAATGTCTAAAACATAAATTACACTTCAATGAAAAATTGTTCTTTCGTCACCACACTCCCTTACTTCTATCAGTGCCAGAAGTCCTTGACATGATTTTCTATCAAGCTGTGGTAGTGTATAATTTTTGGTGTACCATCACCTTAAGCTGCATAAGTGTTCTCTAACATTTTTAAAAACACACTTGGCTGAATGTCAGTAAACATTGTCTTTAAACAAATTGGCCCTGCTCTACATGAATGTTTTGCAAGGATTTATTTGTGTAGATTCAGCTTCACCTCTGGCATTTCATTTGCCTGCTAATAATGCTGTATTTTAGTAATTTATTGCATAAATAACCTTTTCTCCACAGCTGTTGGTCTAACAGCCAATCAGAATCTGATCTCGGAGAACACCAAAGTGAATACGAAAATAGCCAAGGTCAAAAATGCTTCACTTTCAATAGAAACAATTTGAAGATTAAAGAACAGGGTTGCCAGAGATGCACAATTTAACAATGTGCATGTTTTAAAGCAAAACCAAGAATTCATAATTTTATATCCTAGCAATGCCTCTAAAACACTAAACAGCATATAGAAGCAGCATACAAAAATCATTTTGCAAACATTTCGATAGAGCTTTAGAACTTCTTGTGGTTAATTGAGGTATGCATAATGTAGGTCTATATTTAAGTAACGATGGAAAACCATCTTCTGGTCATGGATTTTTAACTAAATTAGCTGTACTTGGACTAATACACTCCAAAATTAAAGACAATACGTTTGGACTATTCAAACAGCAGCTTTATTGGAGAAGGCGTTCAGTCAAACACCCAAGGATCTGAAACAAATTAAACATTTACTGTAAAAATAAAAACACAGTTCCCTGCCAAGATTTGTCCACATATTCACAGATAATACTCCAAAAGAAAATAAAACAATTCCAGATCACATCACTGTATTTTAGCAAGCACATTGCAAAGGTCACCTTTTCCACCAAAATATCAGTACGAACATCAGGCAAGTCTTCCAATTGATCTGTGAAACTTTAGATCTTGAAGACCAAAAGTAGGGGGGAAGAAGAACCCCCCCCCCCCCACACACACACACACACGAGAGAATCAGTGGGATATCTAGAAGTCATTTATTAATGGCATCAGAAAAAAATACTGAGAGTAAAGAGAAATGTGAAAATTATATGCAGGTGTATACACACAACGTAATAAGTTCACCGTAAAGGAGATTTAAAGTTTTTCATACACATTTACAAAGCACATGTACAAATGGTAAGCGAGCACTTCAAAAGGAAACGACGTGGACGTTCTCGCTCACAGTGCTGATGTTAAATCGCAACAAACCGGTAGAGAATTATGAGAGCAGAAGGGAAATTAAAAAATAGTACAAGGTCAGAGAAAATCACCGTCCATAGCCCTGTGGCCAATAGATGTGTAGAGAATTCCCTGAGGCATGCAAACTACGATATGGTAAAGAATTGGCATACAAACACACAAGCAAAAACATGCTTGCTTACACACAGATTTCAAAAAGCAAAACATGATCAAGTCTTTGTTCTTAAAGAAAGTCAGGATCATTGAGTGCAACACAGCTGAACACCACACAGACAGGTGTGTGCACGCGCGTGTGTGTGAGAGACGGTATAATGACCATACCAAAGAGCAGCTGTGCAACCATACAGAACGTAAAGCTTAGCTTCACACAGTGGCATTGGGTCTGCTGTGCCTTGGTCCTATAAATAGTCCTTGTCTTGAGCAGAGCGAGTGTGTGAGTTTCAGGACTGGCTGTACGAGTTGCTCTGATTCCCATTCGCACTCTGGTCGTTCTCACTGTACATTGACAAAGGAGCGGAAGAAGAACACATTAACAGTTACCTTATTTATACAACTGATTAGCTGTGGGTTGGGGCCATGCTCAACAGCTTACCAGAGGCAGCTTGGTAGCCCTTAAGGGTAAACACATTGATCAGACTGAGTGTCATGTGACTTACATGGCAGAAATTGAAAATGAAAGTAAAAACTATTAAATGTTTATCTTTGGATCCATTTCGGTTCGCATTCATACAGAGAAAAAAATCTAAACTAATTGTATGCCATGTTCCCACAATAAAATAAAATAAAAAAAAAAATCAATAAAGGCTATGGCTTGGTGACTAAATGTGGGCATGTCCACAACAGTGACAGCTAATTTATGAGACATTTTTGGAGTGAAGACAGTAGAGCGCTTTATTGATTTTGGAACGCTAGTAGCGCTGCCCAATGATGAACGTAGTCAATATGGCAACCAGTAGTAACAAAGTTCTCCTGATGTCTTGCGGCGATAATGGCTATGTGTGTGAACTTAGCACAAACCCGAGTTGGGAGAGCTCCCAGAATGTAAACAGGATCTGGGGTTGTTTTTGTACCTGTTGGGTGGCGGCTTGGGTTTAGGCACTTTGTTAAGCACGGTCGGCATTTCTTTACGGTCATCGAAGTTCTTCCACTGATCGTACAGCTTGAGGATTACTCGGATAATCTCAAGGATCTGTCCCAAATCACAGTACCAGGAAAAAGCATTAGAATGCGTTAAAATGATCACAATTTCTAAATTATGATTAACAATAAACAACTGCATTGTGCTCAGAAAAATAATAAATAAACAAACGTGCTTTTTAAGCAATACAGTGGATTATTGAGGTCTGTATTCTGGATCTAGTTGTCGCACTAAAACTCCCAATTAGTTTATACTAGTGAGCAAAATGCCTACTTAAGAGGTAGAATAACATTACAGCCAGAAAGTCAAACTACCTTATCCATATCCACAGAGAGCTCGGCAAACCACTGCCGGGCGTCCTTCTGCTGCACCACACAGGCCACATGCAAACACGCTGAAACACACACACGATTCGTTTCAAAGCTTAAGGCTAGCTAATCAAACTTTTCCCAAACGAGCCGATTGAAACTAACGTTTCAATCTCAGCTAGGTCAGCAGTCAGAGAATTGATTAGGAAATAGACCATTCCAGCTTTAATGGATATATTAAACAGCAGGATGGAGATATAGTGGGGCAAAAAAAAAATTTAGTCAGCCACCAATTTTGCAAGTTCTCCCACTTAAAAAGATGATCGAAGCCTGTAATTGATCTCTAGAGCAGTGATGTTTTGGGGCTTTCAACTCCCTCCAAAGGTTTTCTATGGGGTTGAGATCTGGAGATTGGCTAGGCAACTCCAGGACCTTGAAATGCTTCTTACGAAGCCACTACTTCGTTGCCAGGGGGGGTATGTTTGAGATCATTGTCATGTTGAAAGACCCAGCCACGTTTCATCTTCAATGCCCTTGCTGATGGAAGGAGGTTTGCAATCAAAATCTCACGATACATGGCCCCATTCATTCTGTCCTGTACACGAACCAGTCGTCCTGGTCCCTTTGCAGAGAAACAGCCCCAAAGCATCATGTTGCCACCGCAATGCTTCACAGTAGGTATGGTGTTCTTTGGATGCAACTCAGCATTCTCTCTCCTCCAAACACGACGAGTTGTGTTTCTACCAAACAGTTATATTTTGGTTTCAACTGACATTCTCCCAATCCTCTTCTGGCTCATCCAAATGGTCTCTAGAAAACTTCAGACGGGCCCAGACATGTACTGGCTTAAGCAGGGGGACACATCTGGCACTGCAGGATCTGAGTCCCTGGCAGCATAGTGTTACTGATGGTAGCCTTTGTTATGTTGGTCCCAGCTCCCTGCAGGTCATTCACTAGGTCCCCCCCATGTGGTCCTGGGATTTTTGCTCACCGTTCTTTTGATCATTTTTACCCCACGAGGTGAGATCTTGTATGGAGCCCCAGATCGAGGGAGATTATCAGTGGTTTTGTATGTCTTCCATTTTCTAATTATTGCTCCCATAGTTGATTTGTTCACACCAAACTGCTTGCCTCGACTGTTTGAGGTTGTGGACAGGTGTCTTTTATACTAATAAGTTCAAACAAGTACCACTGATACAGGCAATGAGTGCAGGACAGAGGAGCCTCTTAAAGAAGGTACAGGTCTGTGAGAGCCAGAAATCTTGCTTGTTTGTAGGTG
>JAOUQX010000013.1:1115210-1127784 GCA_028566295.1 Liobagrus marginatus
ACAGGCCTCTATCATCTTTTTAAGTGGGAGAACTTGCACAATTGGTGGCTGACTAAATACTTTTTTGCCCCACTGTAGGTAATGCAAGATGGCTCAGTAATTCTTGTATTATTTCAACAATTGGCACTTACCGCAGTTTAATGGGTTCAATTACAGCAGCTGTATGAGGTTCATACTCCAGAAAAATCTTTGTTGCTCTTAACAACGGTCAACACTTTTACTCAAAATACAATAAAGTCCATTAAAGGGCATTCTTGTTTTGCAGACATCACATCTTGTGGTCAGTTTCTCACAATCCTTTAAGGGCACGGTAACATAAGTCTGACTGAAACACACCCAAACGCTAATCCTTCACAGACTCTGTGTACTAGCTACACACCGATATTCATTCTCCTATGTAAACCGCATAATACAGTGTATAAAGTCTATATAAACTGAAGTGTGTATGCAAGTTCAAGTGCTCTTTCAAAGACTGAAAAGAAATAGTTACCGAGAGCGATCATGAAGGGAGGGTAAAGCAGGCACAGGTCGGTCCTGTACGTGTCGTTCACAATCCTCCTGTAGAGGGAGAGACAGGTGCGAGTGAGGCTGTATTACTTTGTTCATGCTGATAATTTATGTCCTGTAAAGATTGAACATCATGGGTTGCGAGTACACATATAGAACACTTAGTCACACAAATATTAAACAATTTGAGGAAAGTCTGTGAGAGAATGGAACATAGAAGACAATTACATTCAGGGTTTATAAATAAATAAATTTGTCCTTTCGTATTTTTCTGTTAATTTTGTTGACACGGCACATTTTGAGCAGCTTGTTTTGTATAAAAGGTGTTATACAATTCAAATGCACTATTACTACAGTTACAGCATTTGGCATACAATTTGTACAGCTGAGCAGTTGCCTTGCTTAAAGGGCCCAGCAGTGGCAGTTTGGTGGTACCGGGAATTGAAGCTACGATCAGCAGTCCAACACCTTAACTACTGAGCTACCACTTATTAATATTGATCTGGTTAATATACAACTGACAGTTTAAGCATTTCAGTGTAGCAAAATAGATGTTTGTAGTAAAATGTACATGTAGTAAAAGAGGTTGGCATGGTAAATATACCAATTGGGACGGCATGGAGGTCTGATGCCATTTCCTTTGAAAAACTTTAGTTTTGGTTTACGGTAGGTTACAGTAAATTGTTGTGGTTTCTTTTCAGTAAGGTAGAGGTTGCCCAACGTATAACTGTTTGTTAGTTTGGCCTTGTCAGCTCCCAAAGTTACACCATCAATAAACAAATTATTGAAACTTGTTTGGGTTCTCGCAAGTCCTTTCATGGCGCTTCTACCCTAGACAAGGTGCAACACCATGGTCTCTAATGGGATTTATCAAAAACAAATTCATCCGATCAAATTAAACTAATGTGCATGTTAATATCAGTGCTGCAATAACACTTCTTACCATGCGAGTGGGAGCAGCATGTCCTCCTGCCCCATGTCCTGCACATACTGTAGTAAAGGTCTGTAGGGATGGTACACAATCAGACAGCAATCCTGAAACGCAGCCACAGAGCTCAATTAGTGCCATCACTAATAACATTTAAGGACTGTAGAAATTGACAGACACTAACCATAAGCTCCAGGAGGTAGAATTCACATTCCAAGATCTAGAGAGAAAGCAAGAGCAAGTGATGACCTGTGACTGTAGTGTCACACTAATCATTTCCCTGGTCGTTTTTGATAACCAAGCTTCATAATTACACCATTGCATGTGGCTATATAATTTTTATTCCTGCACTATTAAGATTTCATGTTAGACATGCCAGTCTAGATAAGGACAGAGAATTGCAATAATGTGGCCATTCCAGGAGGATTTAAAGCCCACGGCCTGGTCTGCATGCTCCTTCATGAGACAGAAAGCTACTGAAGCCTGTTGCATTTTCTTGGTCAGCTGACAGCTTCATATATTTAGAGAAGTTAGTAAAAATGATACCAGAATTTAAAAGATTTCTCATGTTGGGCTACAAAGGTTAGACTTTAAAACGTACTATGCAACAAATTTGAATTATTTTAATAGCCTGATAGATTAACAACACAATTTTACATTTTCACATCTGGGAAGTGCTAGTGGTTAAGGTGTTGCACTGCTGCTCAGAAGATGGGGGTTCACTGTTACTGCTGGGACCCTGAGCAAGACTCTTAACCATCACCTACTCAGTTGGTTAAGTAAGAAATGCACGTTACGCTGGACATAAGGACGTCTGCAAAATGCTGTAACTAAATGTATTTAACTACAGAGATCATTTCCACATTTTACATCTGGAACCACCGCATGTGTTCGAGTGTTGCATCCTTTCACACTTCAGTACAATCATCTAAACTGACAAGCCTGTGAAACAATCCCAATATTCCATCTCGACACCTTAACGAACCTAAAGCTCAGATTCTCAGTCTCCCCGCTACAGAATGAGTCTTGGTTAGGAGCAGGTCATGTGACTCAGCCCAATGGTAGAAAGATAAAGGATTCTTTTACGCCATCATTTTGCTAGGGCTATAAAATACAATCATCCCGCTTGTGTCTCCAGTAAGCGAGAATTTAAACGTCAGTGTGAGCTTGAAGTAATGAGGAGAATCCCACGGTTCATCAGAGAACACTGTCACACAAGTGTGAGAATGAAGAGTCGAGCTCATTTTCCAAGGTGACACACGAGTTCACCACAGCAATGAGACTTTCACACATGGGGCATCTGGGTGTGTGCGGAAAAGCAAATAATAAGGTTAGTGATGTATGACAATCTATTAGCAAAAAGACACAAAGAAAAACAGAAAAATCTGATCACACAATTTGGTCTAAAGTCATTATCCAAAAGTTATGAATTAGCTCCACAACACCTGTATAACTTACATGGTTCATTCGGTAGGGAAACTCCTTAGGAAAAGCGTACGAGAATCGCGTTTTCACTGCAGAAAGGAACAAAACTTTATTTTTGAAATACAGAAACGAATCCAGGGAACACACAAACAAAAGCAAAACATTTCTTTTTCAAAAGAAAAAAATTTCACACTTACACACAGATGTGGCTGCAGAAATAAGGCGGGTGTTTGAAACAACACCGAATTCCTGCAACATAAAACACAATGGAAGAAAGAACAATAATAAAGCGTTCAACAGTTTACAGCCTGAATAAAGAATTAATAACTAAGTTGTGTGACCTCAACTTTAGATGCTAGAAACACACAGGTAGGAGCCATCAACACCGGGTCTATACTCTTCAGAGAGTACCTGTGAAGAATAAATAAATTAACTTTGTTAGTTACGCAGCACTTTTCAGATATTTAATCTGCATCTTAGTGCTTTAAGATTTAAAAATGAAAAAGAACCCAAACAAAATACAAATAAAGAAAAATAAAGAAAAAAGATAGCAAAAAAAAGAAATAAGAAAGAAATGAGAGAAAAGAGAAATATTTAAGAAAGAACTATAGAGAAGGAGGAAGAAGCAAGAGAGCAGGAAAGACAAGAAGACCCTTATAAAATAAGAGTCATAAAAAAGTACAAAGAACAAAAAGAAACTATTATAATTGGCTAGCAGAGCAGTTAGCACGCCTGCGCATAGTGAGGTCATGGGTTCAATTCCCACCCAGGGTGTGTGTTTGGAGGTTGCAGTTTTCTCCCTGTGCTTGAGTGGGGTTTTCCTCAGGTACTCCGGTTCCTCCAGCCTCCGAAGATGTGCAATTTTGTATAAGTGAATAGGCTACTCAAAACTGTCCATAGGAGTGGATGAGACTGTGAATGGTTGTCTGTCTCCAAGTGTTAGCCCTGTGATTGACTGACGATCGTCCCGTGTGTACCCCACCTCACGCCCCAAGTTAGCTGGGATAAAGTCCAGCACCCCCACAACCCTGAACAGGATAAGCGCTAGACAATGAATGAATGTAGTAAAATTATTATAACATTTATATTTTAATACATTAATTTTTTTACCTGGCATAAAATCGTTTGAAGTACACAGTTGCCGTGGCGATGACCTGCTGTCGGAGTTTCAGGTGCTCTCCCAAAGCCTGAATAACTTAAAACAGCACAACAGATTAGAAACACCTTGCTCAGAACTTTCACGGTGTCTAAACTAACACATTAGACCACTCAGGCGCAATCTGGGAGCTAACTACAGTTCTTGAGTTGTGGAAAGGTGCTATCTACAGTGGTGTGAAAAGGTGTTTGCCCCTTGTCACACTTAAATGTTTCAGATCAAACAAATTTTAATATTTGTCAAAGATAACACAAAACGCAGTTTTCAAATGAAGGTTGTTATTAAGAGAAAACTAAATCTAAACTTACATGGCCCTGTGTGAAAATGATTGCCCCCTAAACCTAACAACTGGTTTGGCCGATCTTAGACCATCTTATCTTAGACCCTTTTACAGCGCTGTGGAGTAATTTTGGCCCACTCACCTTTGCAGAACTGTTGTAATTCAGTCACATTGGAGGGTTTTCGAGTACAGTATGTACTGCCTTTTTAAGGTCATGCCACTGTATCTCATTAGGGTTCAGGTCAGGACTTTGACTAGGCCACTCCAAAGTCTTCATTTTGGTTTTCTTCAGCCATTTAAAGGTGGATTTGCTGGTGTGTTTTGTATCATTGTCCTGCTGCAGAACCCAAGCTTGCTTCAGCTTGAGGTCACAAACAGATGGACAGACATTCTCCTTCAGGATTTTTTCGTAGACAGCTAAATTCATGGTTCCATTTATCACAGCAAGTCTTCAAAGGTCCTGAAAAAGCAAAACAACTTTTGTGACCTCTTGGATGAGTCGTCGCTGCGTATTTTGGGGTAATTTTGGTTGGCTGCCCACTCCTGAGAAGGTTCACAACTGTTCCATGTTTTCGCATTAGTGGATAACGGCCGTCACTGTGGTCCGCTGGAGCCCCAAAGCTTTAGAAATGGCTTTTGAACCTTTTCCAGACTGACAGATTTCAATCACTTTCTTTCTCATTTGTTCCTGAATCTTCACTTGTTCTTTGGATCTTGGCAAATGTCTAGCTTTTGCAGATCTTTTGGTCTACTTCACTTTGTCAGGCAGGTCCTATTTAAGTGATTTCTTGATTAAGAACAGGTGTGGCGGTAATCAGGCCTGGGTGTGGCTATAGAAACTGCAGGTGTGATAAACCACAGTTATGTTATGTTTTAACAGGGGGCAATCACTTTCATACAGGGCCATGTAGGTTTGGACTTTGTTTTCCCTTAACAACAACAACCACCACCACCTTCATTTAAAAACAGCATTTTGTGTAATCTTTGACTGATATTAAAATTTAAGTGTGACCAACGTAAAAAAAATAAGTGATCAGGAAGGGGACAAACACCTTCATGCCACTGTAAATAAAAGACAATCTTCTTGTTATTATTTATTTTTAAATGAGACGTGTACCCAGACTAAAATTATCTAGGTCACTTCATGAGAGAAAAAAAATTATACTTGTTTTTTCTTCTTGTTGTCAGCTCATTAATTCCCTTATATAAAAGTTAGTCTGGATCACAGTAGCATTATTTGTAGTCCAATAACAAACAACCATTACAATCAAACTCTAGCATTAGTTTAAAAATGTATCTAGAATAATATTTACAATCCAGCAGAAGAAATGAAATGTAAGCATTATTCTGTACCGTTGGCAAAAAATATCTGCAGCTTCCAGTACTCCTCCTCTGTGAGGAACTTCAGGTCTTTCTGACGCTCTTTCAAGAGGTCCTGCTTATCCAGAACCCACTGCAGGCTAGGAAACAGACCAGCAGACACTAAATACAGGTGTGTCTCAAATTAGAACGTCGTGGAAAAGTTCATTTATTTCAGTAATTCAACTCAAATTGTGGAACTTGTGTATTAAATAAATTCAGTGCACACAGACTGAAGTACTTTAAGTTTTTGGTCATTTAAATTGTGATAATTTTGGCCACATTTAACAAAAACCCACCAATTAACGCTCAACAAATGACCAATAAAAATAGCATTTTTTTGTGAATTGTAGGCCTTCTGGATAGTATTTTCGTATACTGCACTATGAACTAAATACTTGGTAGGTGCTCCTTTTGCCTTAATTACTGCCTCAAATATGAGGCAAAACTTGTCAAAAAACAAGTATATGTTTAAAAAATGTACACATTTGATAGTAAAAGCAATGGAATATCAAAGCAAAACCCGAACTGAGCATTGCGGGTTGTCCATAATATTTTAAAGACTACACGAGTCCATCGTTTTTTAATCTTCATTATAAACGATATATATTCGGCAAAAGTTTGTAGATGGGATCAGATTATGTTTTTTCATAAAACAACTCATGTCTATGTAGTGTTAGCTCTTGTCACCTTCGTTATTAAAATGTTTATCAAACAGCTTTCCAGCTTTAGAGAAAAAACACTGAAATACTGACTGTTTCTAAACAGATTGGCCAGTAACACCGCTCATAAAATCCATAAAAAGTTGATACACTAATCGTTTAACCTCTATATATAGCTGCGTACAAGAGACGCAGGAGCTTAGCCACAGCCACAACATGCTAGGCCACGAAACGAAGCCTTTCTTAAAGTGGAAATATTTATACAATAAAAACACTTACTAGTGTGAACTCTGCCAGAAGTTTCCTGCCATTGCTGTTAACCTGAGGTAGATAATTATTTATTGGATTTAAAATAAGAAATAAACACTAGGAGTTTTCTTCAAATAGCGGAGCACCTGACAAAACGCTCCGACTAGCCACCACCTACCGGAATACTGTCCGGGTGGGGCACAACAGAAGTCATAAATATAGTTCCGAATAAATTTGTAAACTAAAACTGATTATAGGATAATGGTGTACAATTAAAACAAGCAAAAACGTTGTACTGTTTTCCAATATTGTTGTTGGAATTATTTTGTTCCGAGGTTTAATATCTATCGTATGCTGTATATAAATGTAGATACTGTAATATTTACCCAGATGCAGTTTTTGAGAGGAAATTAGAAGTCGATTAGTTTTCAGGAAAAAAATTGTTTACGTTGTTGTAATAATAACAATAATCATAATAATGTTGATTACACTAAATGCCAGAAGTATTCACATCATCTATCATAACCATATACAATGTCTCAATATGCTGCATCTTCATAATTTCACTGCAGCGTAACTCAAAACAGTGTCCCAGCATGACAATGCCCCTGGGCACAAAGCCCCTGAGCTCCATGAAGACATGGTGGATTCTGGTTGGAGTGTAAGAGCTCGAGTGTCCTGCACAGGGCCCTGACTCTGACTCAACCCCATTAAACACCTTGGGGATGAACTGATCTCACTAATATTCGCTCATATGGACTCTTATGGGCATGGCAATGGGTGTGACGACCTCTGGCTATGTAGTGGATACCAGATTAAGTATTTCTCCTGATGGAACCCGGTAATGAACAACACAGTTATCATATTGATGCTAGTTATTCTGTCTATTTCGGGCAAGGAAAATCTTTTTCACGATTGCGCTCCACATGGCTGAGTGGTTCATCTCGGTGTTGAACTGAGCCTCGACATTCCTCAGGGTGGCTCAGGCCGATATATAAACTGGTATCGGGAGTGAGGAACGACACAAACCTATTCCCGCACTTTCTCTCCAGCACAGCAGATTAAGAGAAAACTACAGCCTCGCCATGAGTCGCAGCCCAGAGCGCATCTCCTCGTACCGGAGGCACTTTGAAGGAGCGCTCGCTTCCTCATCTTCCACCTGCCAAATCCGGGTCTCCAGTCCGAGTCCACGTAGACGCGATGCCCGCCACCGGTCCGCCAGCTACAGCCGCAGCGCGCGCAGGACTTTGTCTGGCACCCGCAGCGCGCGCCTCAGCGGGTAACACCAATGGATTTATCTTTTTTATGAGAAAACCCTTAAAAATAACGCATTAAACATACAGACAGTTGAAGTTACCTCAGTAGGCTCAAACATCATTTATGTAATAAATGTAGAGTGATTTTCCCCTTAGTTACCCTAACTTTACTCATCTCAGACTTCTCGACATTGCTTTATTTTTCAGTACTCTTTTTCTACTCTCCTCTCATTCTACTGGATTGTACTTTACATCTACATTCACTGTACTCTTACTCAATGACTGCTGTAGACCTACTATATCTACTGGAGTCTACTGTATAAATTCTATTTACAATACTTATTACTTTTCTTTGTGTTCCAATCTACATCACGTTAGTCTGTTTTTCATGGTCGGTTAATCAATTCTTTCTTTCTTTCTTTCTTTCTTTCTTTCTTTCTTTCTTTCTTTCTTTCTTTCTTTCTTTCTTTCTTTCTGTCTTTCTTTCTTTCTGTCTTTCTTTCTGTCTTTCTGTCCTTCTTTCTTTCTGTTTGTCTTTCTTTCTGTCTGTCTGTCTGTCTATCTGTCTGTCTTTCTTTGTTATGCTTGCTATACTCTTCCAGCAGTGTGAGTATGGGCACCCTGTGTGTTGGTATGCGTCTCGTAGGTGCACTGGACCTGGAAGCTGCTTCTGCTATAAATCAGGACTACCTAACCACGCGTACAAGCGAGAGACAGGAGATGATCACCCTTAATGACCGCCTGGCTGTCTACATCGAAAAGGTAAGGTGCATCTTTGTTCACTCTCTCCAACCCTACGCACCTAATGATCCCGATAATGAAGTTGATTATGTACTTGCAGGTGCGTACTCTGGAGCAACAAAACAAACTGCTCGAAACTGAGATCGAAGCCCTGAAGGGCCGCTATGTAAAGCCTTCAGGCCTGCGCATGATGTATGAGGAGCAGTTGAGAGAACTCAGGAGGGTCGCTGATCAGATGAGAGTCCAGAGAGTAAGCAGCAACGGAAAAGCAACACTGTTGTCAGCCAATATATATTGTTATTTCTGATGTTCAGTTGCAGTAACACACAACTCTTTTTTAAAGGATCTTGCCATTGCTGCTAAGGAAGCCATAACAGCACAGCTGGAGATGATCAAGATCAAGTATGAGGAGGCACTGGAAGGGAGGAAAAAGGCAGAACAAGACATTGAAGCTTTCAAGCCTGTGAGTGAGATTAGTCATGCTAACAATATCTAGTTCTAGCTTGGATTTTTATTGCTTGATAGTGCAACATGAAAAATTACATTTTATTAACCTCGACATCAAGCTGTTAGCATCGAACTGTTAATTTAATGACAAAATCTTGCACTACATTGTAATTGATTGTGTTGTTGCTTCGCATGGCAGGATGTTGACGCTGCCACCACTGCCCGCATTGCTCTGGAGAAACAGCTCGAGAACCTGGAGGTGGAGATGGAGTTCCTTCAGCGCATACACAAACAGGTAGAGCTGTTCCCATACAGACTTTCTGTGGTTCCATACAACCTCAAGAATTCATAAGATTGAATTATAAAAAATTTTAATTGTAATTGAAACATACCAAAATAAATTTACTCAAAGAAAGTAGTGGTTATCACACTTGCCAAACACCTATAGGGTAAGGGCTTTGAGTCACACCTACTTCTCCCTGTGTGTGTAGATTTTGTATGTTCTTTTTGTTTTTCCGGGGGTTTGATCAAGGTTCTCAGGTTCCTCTCCCCGACCAAAGATATGATGTTGGCCGATTAACATCTTTAAATTGTTCCTAGTGTATGAATTGGTGTGTGGATACGTGTGATTGTGCTCTGTGATGTCCCCCATCCTGTGCTTTACTAGTTTCCATGTAAACCTGTGCAGGATTTATGCTACAGAAATCTGATGAATGGATGATTTGTGGCATTTCAGCGTCTTTATCTACATTAAAAACATATTTTAAAACATTACTTCACACATTACTTCACACTCGTTTAGGAAATTGACGAACTGATGGCTCAGATTTATCAGACTGTATCTAAAGTGGAAGTGGCCTTCTCTCTTCCTGACCTCGCAACCGCTCTCAAAGAGATTCAGTCCCAGTATGACAGCATTGCTGCACGGAACCTGCAGGTAGACACGAATTTAGTTCCATGTATAATATTTTTGTTTATTATATATAAATGCGGTATGAGCCACTGTCTCGTTACCTTTGTGTGAACCTTTTATTTTACAGATCAAAAAGTGATACCCTGCAAAAATATATTGCATAAATAGTTGACTTTATTATGTCCTGTTCGATTTAGTTGTGCCACTTTTAATTTGTAAATTCATGCTCTTTTTTTCTCTTAACTGGCTTTCTGTTGTTCTATGTAGCAGGTTGTTTCCTTTCACTATGCATTGCATCAGCTCTATATACGGTTGAAATAGCAATAGAAGCTTCTTGACTTGACTTGCTATCGGATGATCCTTAGGAAATGGACACCTGGTACAAGACCAAATTCCAGGATTTGAACACGGCATCAACGCGGCACGTGGAATCTGTACGAGGAATTAGGGAAGAAGTCGTGAGCTACAAGAAGGATGTTAGTACATTTCTAAATTTTCCATTACTCATTGGGAAATGAGGGGATTTGGGACTCATTGGGATAATCACTCTCCTCTTACTCTAATCTACCCTACTTTATTATTCTACTCTACAGTTACATTTGCATTTCTGGCATTTAGCAGAAGTCTTTATTCAGAGCAACTTACATTCATTTCATTTATTCAAGCAGTTGAAGGCTTAAGGCCTTGCTTAGGGGCCCTGTAGTGGCATTTTTTTCTCATTTTACTCTACTCTCTATTTTATTTTACTCTACATTATTTTATTCTGTTATATACAGTACTATATTCAGTACTCTTCACAACTTTGCTCACAGCCTATTCTACTCTACGAGGAAGTTACTACATTATTAACATTTTCTCTAATTAAAAGTGCCCTTTTATTTTTAGCCTCACTGTGTGTGTCCATAGATTCAGAACAAACAGCGAGAACTGGATTCACTTAACACCAAGTATGAGACATTGTTCGCTCAGATTCGTGACAACCAAGAGAAATACAAGAAGGAGGAAGAGGAGTTACAGGCGAGAATAAAGCAGATATTCTTACATGTTACAGATACTACACGAAACAGCTTTATAATAAACCTAGGGCTAGTTGTTTTAGTCAGATTAACTTTAAGATGGGATTTTGGTTAATGGAGGCTCATGGAGGCATGTTTTTCAGGCCCGTATTGAGGGCCTGAAGCTGGAAATGAAGACAGTAAAAGAGAAAATCGCTCTGCTGCTAAAGGAATATCAGGACCTGCTTAATGTGAAGATGGCCCTTGAGATCGAGATCACCACCTACAGGTAGTGCGGAGCTGTTGACTGCTAATATTAACCTAATCCTTGAGGAGGGAGGCTGAATTTGTGAGTTTAGAGATGTGTAGATTAAATGTGAAAAAATTAAATGACTGGAGCAATGAATTAAATACTATATTATTAGTGATAAAAGGAAAATCGAATAAAGTTAAGCTGAAATGCAGCAAAAATGGTAGTTTATAGTGGCAGTGTGTGTTACAGAGGTATTCTTTTCTACCTATGTCCTAGAATCTTTTTCAAATAATTTTTATTGCTAAACACAGAAAGAACTGAAAGAAACTGTTCCACCAGAACAGTACTTTGTTTATTTAGTCCATTGCTCCTACTATATTCACAAAACTGTATGATTCAATTTTTAAAAATTATAAATAAATTCTAGTTATAAAACGCAGTGGCGTTTCTAGACCACTGGGGGGCCTTAGCAGGCAGGGGCTACTTGTGCTTTTAGGGGACACACTTTAAACATTCATATACCACATGAATGGTATATATAATATTGTACCATAATCAAATTATGGTACAAATAATTTTGTTTGTATTCTACAAATTTGTATTTTTTTGTTTCTAACATAAACCAAACCTACACAAACATATACAGCCCCCTCCCCAAAGAGCCGCACCTCATAAAACGGGCGACGAAATATTGACAGTTGCACATTACATTGAGGAAAATAATATTTCACTGTGGTATTTGATTTTGTTTCCTCAGGAAGCTGATCGAGGGTGAAGACACGCGTTTATCCGTTATGGTGCAAGGCATGTCTCTGATGAGCACCAACATCTCCGGGAGTCTCAGCACCTCTAGTGCGAGGGTGAATGGCTCCCTGGCTGAACTGGCTGGTGGAGAATCTGCCGTGTCCACCAAGCCGCTGCAGTCTTCTAACGGCAACCAGGAAACCACGGAGGAGTTCGAGCAGGCCGTGGAACTGACGGAGAGGAAGACTGTCCTTATCAGGTAAAAGTAACCCGGTAATCACACATGCAGTCTGAAATAAAGGCAATTGTAAAACTGTGTATTTGGTTTGGTTTGGTTAAACAGCTAGTAGAGTTGGGTTGCCCTTATAGAATCTGCAACTTGGTATAGCATTTTAAAGTGCATTTTAAAATCATATTTAGTTTTGTTTTGAACCTGAATTTTCCAGCTATAGTCTCATGCTTCCTCATATAATAACCTCCACCCTCCTGGAAATGATTTTCACAAGCTCATGTTGCATAGCTGAGGATTTGTGATCATGCAGCTACAATAGTATTAGTGAGATCAGACACTGATGTTGGATGAGGAGGTTCTGGGGTGCAGTCGCTGTTCCTTTTTATCATAAAGGTGTTCAGTGGGGTATAATGTTATAATCTTGTAG
>JAOUQX010000013.1:1133450-1145334 GCA_028566295.1 Liobagrus marginatus
TTATTGTGATTTTTCTGTAAAGCTGCTTTGAGACAATGTGTATTGTTAAAAGCGCTCTATAAATAAAATTGACTTGAACTGTGCCTCATATCATGTGCTTCATATCAAAGCATGTGATATGAGGCACGATTCAGTTTCACGTATTACTTGCATTATGATGTCTCAGTAAAGCTGATATTGACAGCATAAGCCACTAGTGAAACAATACTAAACACTGCCTAGTACCTTCTGCAGGTTTCTGCTGGACTTTCACATAATCAGCTCCACACATATAGTTCAGTTTGCCGCTGCTGCCGTCGTTAAAGAGCTCCACCTGCAGCTCGGACTTGAGAAACGCCTCCATTTCTCTCAACTTTAATGCCCCGATCCCATTGGCCCCATCCACCAGCAGCCTCTTCTTGTCATCAGTGCGTTTCCGGGCCTGTGAGAAAGGAGTACGCATGAGAGGGTGTGTGTTAAAGAGGGTGTTATGTGAGGTTGTGTAACAGTCCTTAGACTCCATTGTGCTTAATCAAATATACTACCCCAATTCCAAAAAAGTTGAGACTGGAAAAGCTACATTAAAACAGAATGTAATGAATTGAGTCATTGAGTCATAGACTCATATTTCATGCACAATAGAACATAGAAAACATTAAAAGTTTAAACAGTCTGTTTTTATGTAGAGCGTCCAAAGTTTACACAGCACCCAAACATTTTTGGAATGGGGGTTGTACAGTAGGTCTATACCTAATCAATTTTAACATATTACAATTGGCATAGTTGCAGTCTCACATTCTTAGTGAGCTCAATGAATGCCTTGGAGAGCTTCTCATAATATCCTTGTGCTGTAGCGGTACCATAGCACCCGTTACTGTTGCGACATAGGACAATATAATGCAGCTGAGGTGTGGTCACCAGGCCGAAGTCTTAAATAAGAACACACAAACAGGAAAAGTGATACTGATTAAAATGTGGTAAAAATACAGTTTCATCAAGTCATAATGGGGCGGTATTGTAAAGTCTGTTTCTATTATACTTTTATTGCATTGGTATTTTAGTACATTTTTATTCTTCTCCTTTATACTATTTTTAAGATGCAGATTATCGATAAATCATTTCACCACTTATTTAGTATACTGTGTAAGGTTGTGTATGTGACAAATAAAATTTGGACTTTAAAATGGTTTCTAGGACAACACTAACCAATCAAAAGAAACCAATCAAAGAAAAGTGTACTTCTCGGTAAACACACCTAGACCATGGCCTTGCAAACAGGAAACCCCATCCAGCACAGCCCGGGACAGGCTCTCACTGCTCGGCCTGAGCAGCAGATCACACATCCAGTCAGCCACTTAAAATTTTACATGGTACACAGCCTTTTACTGTGCTAAGAAAAGAATACTTAATACATTTGTGTGACTGTGTGCTGAGAAACCTGGTGTCTCGGCCAGTGACGACACTCGCTTCCTCACTAATGTTGATTCCTTCTTTCCCAATGATATCCTTCAGTACAGTGAACAAATCCTCCTGATCGGCATTAGCCAGCTGAGTGGCATAGCCTTCCCAATCTGAAGTCACCATCTCCCCCATTGGGTCAATCAGCTTGACACCGTTGTCCTCCTGAAAAAGCAAAGCATGCAGGGAAATACAGAAAGATGTGTGTACAGTTATAAATATGCATAACTAATACTTGTAATATATGTAAAAAAAAAAGAAACTTGGCTGTTACCTCTGGATTGTGAGAGGCAGTGACCATGACGCCAATGGTGGACTTGGTTTTTTTGGATCTCAGCGTGGCCAACAGGCCCATACGAAACATTACATGGTCCAAATGATTTGCAGTAGTGCGGAACCCTGCTGTTCCATACTGGAGGGTCAAACCCTTTGGTTTGGGATGGAGTGCAGATTTTCCTAACACTTCCTCAAAGGTCAACATGGCTAAAGAAATTCAAATGATAGAATAAATAGCAAAGTCATATATTTTGCTCACTGTAGCCATTCTCGAACGTTTATCTGAATTGAATATGCAATGCCTACAAAGACTTCACAACCAGACAGACCACTGATGTTGGATGAGGAGGTTCTGGGATGCAGCCGTTGTTCCAGTTCATTCCAAGCATGTTCGGTGGGGTTGAATTAGAGTCAGGGATTTGTGCATGGCATCAGAGTTTCTTTACCTATAACAACCCTGATACATCTTTTCTTTATAAAAAACCTTAAAGTTACAGCTGCAAACCATATATGGGGCCCACATATTTTTGGCGATACTGTATAGTTTACTTTGGCTGTTCATATCATCTGGTTTGCACTACAGTTCAGAAAGTTTTGCTAGAAGGAAGAAGGAGCTACAAAATAAAGTTGTTTGACCTGTACAGCTGCATCCAGTTTGGACACACCCATAACCAGAGCTATACACACACACTATATGGTCAATGGCTTGCGAACACGTTGCCAGCACAACCACGTGACTTTTCGAAGCTGTTGCTACAAATTTGGAAGCACACAGCTGTCTGAGATGTCTCTATATTTTCTGTAGCATTAGTATTTCCCTTCACTGGAATTATTATAATTAATTAATTAATTAATTATTAAACACTGTTCCAGCATGACAATGCCTCTGTGCACAAAGCCCCTGAGCTCCATGAAGACATGGTGTGTTCTGGTTGGAGTGGAAGAACTCGATTGTCCTGCACAGAGCCCTGACTCAACCCCACTGAACACCTTTAAGTGTTGAACTGGAGCACCGACTGCATCCCATAACCTTCTCACCCACACACAGTGTGATCATTTTTCTCACTAATACTATTGTAGCTGAATGAACACAAATCCCCACATCACACTCCACCGTTTAGTATAGGAGTAAGACTAAATCTAAAAATATAGAGACATAGGGCAGGTGTCCTATACTTTTGTCCATATGTTGCATCCTACCTATCCAAAAAATTCGATTTCCTCCTAATGAAAGTCAAAGTTATTGTTTATGGTTCCAACAAATAATTGTCATACAAACCTTTAAAGAACTGCTTATTATTGTAGTTCTTACATAATTCTTGGTTCTTTGATATTACATAAAAACTTGGAATCCCAAAAGATGTCTATTATTACCTGCACAGGCATACTGTAGTGTAGTAGAGTACAACAGGTATAAAGACATAGATTTGAACATCAGAACAACAGATATACCCAAAAAAGATTAAAGCATGAATTCATTTATCATTCTGTTTAATGTCATTGTCTAATTCGGGTAGGCAAGGGTTTAAGGCAGGATTTAGCATTTAGGCATTTCTAGTGTTCAAAAACTGTATCCATATTCATAAAAAGACACGAAGAGTTCAATCTCAGCTCATAAAAAGACTAACATATCTCAGTTAACTATCGACTTTAGTCCGAAAAATTAATTTCTGGAACAAGACTATCTGCGTCATAAAATAGTTCATATTTACATCCAGATTTTTACAGTACAATCACTGCAGCTCCAAAAAATCTTGCACTTTTTTGTTGAAAAGATGGCATTTATGCTAAAACAATGTACCCATAAATCAATACACAGCTTAATAAGTATTTGTTTTTTTTACTCACTTGGTGAGGTGTTTTGAAAGTTAGTTCTGAATGGCTCACTTCCGGGTTGGTGATGTGGCTGTCTGACGTGACTGGAGTGCTGAATGAGTTTGCACTCTCTTTATTGGTGCCCTATGTAGGGTATGCAGTAGTGGCCTCTACGCTTTATGAAGTACTGGACGCTTTAAAAAAAATAACTTGTCGGGATACGGCATAATTAAAGGGGCGTTTATGAAGCGCAGAGTCCAAACAACACTCAGCTAAGGGAGTTTCTTCTGCTTCCTGCTTCGGGTAGTGATGATGCTGCCTGAACTGCAACACGCATGCGTTAACGATTTACAGAAAGGCGAGTTAATCCACTGCGCATGCGCAAATCCAGGACCTCAATGATAATCGAATGCACCGTACAAGCGCAACTAGTCTATTTTTAACAAGGATATTAAACATGTCAATAATAACTCTGCAGTATTTCCAAATAATTGTATGATTTCTACACATTTGTTTTCCCTTGGTCCAGTCAAGACAGCTACCACTAGATGGCAGTCGACGTCAATAAATGCACTCGTGTAGCCTACTCCACAAGTGCACGGATTCCGTTGTGCATGTGCGATATATTCATGCAGAACATTTTTATTCGCAAACATGTATTTATTTGTACAAATCGCTGCATATAATCATAATCATATAATCCTGAAATAAATTACAAATGAAATTGAAAGCCATTTGTGTTTGGTTAGGAAGATGCATTCCTAAAAATAATGTAGTATGGGAGAGCGGGGACAAAAGTACCTTTATCATTTGTTCTTTATGTTGGTATAAATAAATAAATAAATAAATAAACAATATTTTAAGTTTTCAATTGAATTTCAGTAGTTATCAAATTTTTCAAAAGTAAACTGAACTGACAGTACAAACTTAAATTGTTTCGATTACATATATTTTGTAATATCAATCAATGAAATATAAAAGTCATATCCTTAATATCAATCCATGAAAGATCTTAGCAGGTGGACAAAAGTCAAAGTTTATTTGTCACATATGTTCATTCAGTGAAATGCTTTATGCAACTGAACATGCTTCAGGAAGAGAAATGAGGGACATTCAAGATAGAAAAAATAGCAATACTGTAAAATAGACAAATGTTGCTATTAGAAAGAACAATATAACCAGTGGTAATTTTTTTTTAATAAATATAAAAAACAAACACTTGTTGTCACTAGAGGGACAAAAGTGACAAGGATTGCCTGTCATTTGAAGACGATTTAGTTTTCAGTTGAAAAACTCTGACAAGGCAAACTTCAGGATGTGTTACAGCACTGAATAATCTGTAGATTGATCATTACTGGGACACATGAAAAGAGAAACACATGTAATTAGGAAAAATGTGGTGCTTTAGTAATTTATTTACTGCACTCGAAACAGCTATCAGGACAGAACAACGGGAAACGATGCTGAAATCACATGGTACTTATATTTATCAAGGGTTGCGTGCTGAACATGCTCATTTGATATTTGAACCTGGTCAAAGTATTTGACACTCATTTGATATTGACCTATGACATCCTTTGACCTGACATTTCATTTGAATTTATATGATCTCATGGATATGACTGTTCCCATCCACAGTGGTTGCAGCTGGCTGTAGTAAATGTGGCATATTTAAATGACTTTAGATTAATATATTTATATTTATCCGCTCTAATTGCCTATTGTTCACCTGTGATGATTTCGAAGCAGCGTTGCGGCAGTAACGTGGCCGAGACCCAGACGCAGAGAACATTGTGGTTTTATTAAAGAATCCAACACCAAATAAACACCAGCTTAATAAATGTGGCTTACAAAACACATCAAGCGGTATAGTGAACACACTCAGTACCAACTAATACTATCATTGACTCACACCAGGTGTGGGCTGGTGTGAGCTCTTTATACTCAGTCTTTAATTATACCGTGATTATAAACAAATGCACATAGTTCTGTGTGTATGTGTGTGTGCGTGTGTGTGGTGAGGGGAACCAATGAGAATGGCCTCTGTCTTTGAACCATTCAGCTGGAGAAAATTACAGCTCATCCACACACCTATCTTGTCCAGACATGCAGTGAGTGTTGATAAAGTTATTGATGAGGATGCTGCTGATGATGATGGTGAAAGAGTGTAAATTTTCATGTATAATTTTGAAACATTGAATGAACAGAGGGTACACGGATTCCACGACATGTTTTTCTGATAGTTTAAATAGCACATCCAGACACTGAAACATTGTTGCATGTTCGTATGACCGTGTTGCCCATGTCTTGCCGACGCTCGCGCAAGTATTGTTCATGTGCTATCTTTGTCTGTATTATTCATGTGCTAGCGTTATCAGTATTGTTCATGTGCTAGCTTTTCCTGCATTGTTCATGTGCTAGCTTAACCTGCGCTATGTGCTAGCTTAACCTGCATTGTTTACGTTACTTTATTATTTGTGTTGAAGGCCTTGACCCCTGGCTACGCTAGCTCTGCTAGTTGTTTATGTTCTTTGTTTGTTTTCCTGTGTTTGTAGTTTTAGCCATGTTTAGCACGTGTGCGTATTTTGTTTTGGTAAACTTTCCGAACCCGTCTGTATAATAAAACTCCCTGCAAATGGATCCTACTCTCTTCTGCCATACCTTACAGAATGTCTCGCCCACCTTGGATCCAGCGGGGGTTGAGGGACTTCGGGCGATCACAGTGGCACAGAAGGAGCTGATCAGGAGTCTCCAGGCCCAGCTGGCCGCACTACAACTCCCCACTCCTCACATCCACTCCCCTCCTGTGACACAGCCGGAGCCGGCAAAGGTGGACCCACCCGCTAAATTCAGTGGCACCCAGGAGGACTGTGCCCTCTTTTTGCAAAGGTGCAAGGACTATTTTTTTAGAACACCGCCAGGCCTTTTCTCAGGACGCTCACAAATGCACATTTGTTTTTTCCTTGTTTTCCGGGAGAGCGTTGGAGTGGGGCGGTGCTGTGTGGGACCGTGATATGGAAGCAAGGTGGTCCTACGAGTACTTTTCATGCCTGATCCGTGAGATGTTCGATCCCCTGGGATGTGAGGACGACACGACACCACTGGTGTACCAAGGACGCAGACCCGCTCCCAGGTTCAAGGGCACAGCGGATCGGTTCCTGATACGTCCCTGGATTGAGTGCCCCTCACGGCCTCCTCCTGCCCTGTGGGCACCCCCGGCCCCCAAGTCTGACTCACATACATGTGCTCCGGGTGTGGATTGCCCCGGATGGATGGCCAAGGTACTGGATAGGCCCCTTCATTGTTGGAACTACCCCAAGCCCTCCAAGGTTCACAAAGCCACCAGTAAGCCCCGTTCAGCCACTGAAGCCACTATAGGGCCTTGTTTAGCCACAGGAACCACTACAGAGCCCTCTCATGTCCCAGAATCCCCTAATGAGTCCCAGCTCATCTCTGAAACCCCTTCTGAGCCCTATCATGTCCCTGAATCCCCTAATGAGCCCCAGTTCATCCTTGCAACCCCTTCTGAGTCCGATCATGTCCCTGAACCCTGTAATGAGCCCCAGTTTGTCCCTGAAAGCCCTTCTGGGCCCTATCATGTCCCTGAGTCCATGGTTAAACCCTGTTATGTCCCTAACCCCATCACAGGTCCCAAACTGCCCTATGAGCCCAAGGTTGGCCCGTAGAGAAACTGCCCCTCAGTTTAGCCCCCGACCTCGCCTCAGAGCCCAGTTCTTACCCAATACCCCTGGACGTCCCTAGTCTAGGCTTCGAACTGCTCTCCGAGCCTGAGGTCAGCCCCATAGATAGAATGCCCCACAGTCCTGGCCCCGGCCTCTCCCCAGAGCCCAGTTCCAGCCCATTGACCCTAGATGCCCCTAGCTTTGGTTCCAGCCATGCCCCTGAATCCTTCACAGAGCCCGAGTTCGTCCCCGCCATGGGACTACCCCCCAGTTATGACCCCGAGCTAACCCCAGAGCATTGTCCCGACCCGTTAGCTCAACACCCCTGGAGCTGCCGGCCCAGACCTCCCATAGTGCCAAGTCCCGGCCCCGACCTCACGCTCGTAGTCTGTGTGAACCCTGCCCCAAGCCAAGAGTCACGTGCCAGTTCTGTAGGCGAGGGAGGACACAAGATCAGTACCAAGGGGGCCCCTGGTCCTACCCCCCACCCTCTGCCATGGCTGCCCGGGTCGCTGCTATCACTCGGCGTCGGACGTCGCCACGTTCCAGAGCCCGGCCTAGGACATCGCTCCATCCATTACCTCGCAGTAGGACGTTGCTGTGTCTGCTTATGAGGCGTCAGACGTCGCTCGGTTGGCTACCTCGGCTTCGAGCGTCGCTCTGTCGGCTACCTCGCCCTTGGACATCGCTTGGTCAACTGCCTCGGCCTAGGACGTCGCTCATGCTTCGCGCCCCCCTTTGGCCTCAGCGCCTTTCTCGCTCCCCCCTTTGGCCTCTGCACCTTTCTCGCTCCCCCAACTGGCCTCGGCGCATTCCTCACTCTCCCCTCTTGCCACGTAGGCACACCCATCGACGACCTCATGCTTGCCAGGTCCATCGCTCCCCCCTCTGGCTGCTTCGTGCCCGTGGCTCCCCCCTTTGGTCTCGCTGGTGCCCCTGTTCTCCCCAAGGCCCAGGCCCGCCACGCCCGTCCCGGGTTAGGAACACCTGGGGATGTTCCCTTTGGGGGGGATACTGTAATGGAAGTACCGGCCCCCGTCCAGTAGATGGAGCACTTCCCCAGACCAATGGACACAAAACTCACTGCCACATCACTTCCTGTTTGTTGGACATAAAAACCGCGAGTGTGCCATTGTTCCAGGTGAGACATTGTTGCATGTTCGTATGACCGTGTTGCCCATGTCTTGCCGACGCTCGTGCAAGTATTGTTCATGTGCTAGCTTTGTCTGTATTGTTCATGTGCTAGCTTTATCAGTATTATTCATGTGCTAGCGTTATCAGTATTGTTCATGTGCTAGCTTTATCAGCATTGTTCATGAGCTAGCTTTTCCTGCATTGTTCATGTGCTAGCTTAACCTGCGTTATTCATGTGCCAGCTTTTCCTGCATTGTTCATGTGCTAGCTTAACCTGTATTGTTTACGTTGCTTTATTATTTGTGTTGAAGGCCTTGACCATTGGCTATGCTAGCTCTGCTAGTTGTTTGTTCTTTGTTTGGTTTCCTGTGTTTGTTTTGGTAAACCTTCCGAACCCGTCTGTATAATAAAACCACCTGCAAATGGATCCTACTCTCTCCTGTCATATGTTACAGCAGCGGTATCTTCATTGCACCCAAAGGTATGCACATTAATACAATTCAACTGAATTTTATCTATTAAGCGCTTTTAACAATACACATTGTCCCAAATCAGCTTTACAGAAGGTAAACACTAAGAAGAAAAAGAAAAATGCGAATGTGTGATATATATCCCAATGAACAAGGCCTTAGGGGACGATGGCACAGAAAAACTCCCTAGTTCAATTTTAGGAAGAAACCAGACTCGAGAGGTGTGAGAAGCTGGAGCCGAAGGGCTTCGAACGAAGCGCCAACTTTGACCCATAATATACGGGAGGCACAAATGCAGAGAGTGAGTTTATTTAGTGACAGCAATACCACAGTGGCAACATTAAGCAGACAATAACCCACGGCGGCTTAGGCAGGCGCGAGTCTTACATACACCGGATAATCACTCTCAAGTGTGCACATGCAACACAGTGAACATAAAAGAATGTGACAAACACACACACAGTCTGTAGTGCCCTTATGCTGCTACAGACGTCAGACGACAGACGTCCAGGCCACAGTCCTTGGCCGTGACAAGAGGAACAAGACTCAGGGGAACCCATCCTCATGTGGGGGGCAGAAACGTGTGTATTTACAGGTGATATGCAGTGTAAATGTAAACATATGAACATATGTTCAGTCTTGACTCGTCCTTATACACCCATCCGTCAGTCAGCTGCGATCACCTCCAACCAGACGAAGTGCATTTGCACGTGTCAGGATGGACCGCGACAGACAGGGACGCTGGCAGCTCAGTTTCAGCAGGTATAACTCGGCAAAAGACAGAATGTGAGGTATTAGATAAGCTCTTATAACAGGTAAATGTAATGTGCACTACTTACACATTGCAGGAAAGGACCATAGAAGTAACTCGGCCCCTTGGTCTGTTTATTTAATTTCGAGAGAACTAACTCTGATAAGCTTGACTGAACAAATATGTTTTTAATCTGGACTTGAACATTGAGATGGTGTCTGAGTCCCGAACACTAATTGGGAGACTGTTCCATAACTGCGGGGCTGTAACATGCACAGACGACAGAGAGTGTTGGATCCGTTTGCAGGTGTATTTATTGTCACATAGTGAATCAAACAGTGAAAAGGTGCTCTAATAACAAATGTGGTAATATTCGTGAGAGGCAGGTGGAGGAGGCTGTGGCTGTGGCTGTGAGGTAATGCACGTGAAGGCTGTGGAGAGTCAGTGAAGGGCGTGCGCAGGCTGTGAAACTCTGTGAGTCTTTTAGTTGTCCTTCTGTAAGAAGAGAGAGAGAGATATTTGTTAACGCTTGGTATGTTCGGCGGGCAAACGATACTTCGCGATCTTGCGTTGTGAACGCACTGTTTTTATATGCCGCGACCCGGAAGTGCCGCCATTGCTGCGGCTCTACCGGAAGTGACGTTGCGGCGGCACTGGAAGTGCTTAGAACTCCGGTGACGGCTGGTTGGGTGTTACAGGGACTTTGTAAGAGAAAGCTCTGCACCCTGCTGTGGCTTTTATCACCTGCGGTACGAATAAATAACCTGCATCTTTAGATTGCAGCAGGCATGGAGGATCATAATGAACTAGAAGACCATTTAGCGCTTTATATGTTATTAGTAGTATTTTATAATCAATGAGATATTTAGCTGGGAGCCAATGTAATGCGCATAATATAGGAGTGAGGTGTCGTTCTGGTTTTAGTAAGAACTCTAGTGGCTGCATTTTGGACTAACTGGAGTTTGTGAATTGTTATACCCAAGCATCCTGACAGTAAAGCATTACAGAAATCCAACTTGGAGGTAATAACACATGAACTAATGTCTCAGCGTCATGTTGGGACATTATATATAATTTTAGCAATGTTTCTAAGATGAAAATAAGCCATTCTGGTAACATTATCTATATGGGCTCTAAATGAGAAACTAGAGTCAATAATCACTACGAGATATTTTACTGCCACACCTGGTGAGATAGTGAGATCTTCAAGGATTAATTTGTAGTTTACGAGCTTATTTCTAGCCAATTGCTGTCTGAGTACAAGCACTTCAGTCTTGGCCGAGTTATGCAGAAGGAAATTGGTAAGCATCCATTGTCTAATGTCTTTAACAGAATCTTGTATCAGATTAAATGGGTGACTCTCATCCGGTTTTGCTGAAATATATAACTGAGTGTCATTTGCATAACAGTGGAAACTAACACCATATTTATTGATAATTGCACCAAGCGGTAGCATACAGTATATAATGAGAAAAGCAGTAGGCCAAGAACAGAACCTAGCGGGTGTAACATTCACAAAGGAAGGTGAGAATGGATCCGTATGCAGGTAAGGTGTTTATTTACAAGTAGTGAGAATACAGAGGTAAGAGGTGATCAATGCGTGACACACGAGTACGGAGAATGCTGTGAAGACTTGGCTGTGAGACTGTGGCTGTGGAGAGGCTAGACGCGTTTTGTGGCTGGGAGAAAAACAAGAGCTGTGGTAATTCGTGGTTCAGGCTTCTTTCTGTAATGTAGAGAAAATAGCAGTTAGTGATGCTTAGCATGTTCGGCAGACAAACGATACTTCGTGCTGTTGCTTTGTGCAGCGCTGCTTTTATACGCTGCGACCCGGAAGTGCCGCCATTGTGGCGGTCTACCCCGGAAGTGACATCATCGCTGCACCGGAAGCGCTAGAACTCTGGAGACATGGCGTTACAGCGGGACACCGAAATTAATCAAAGTAGGCTCTGAGAATTCATTATATATATCTACAAATTGATAACGATCAGTCAGATAACACTTAAGCCAAATGATGGCCGTTCCCTTTACTCCAACTAAGTTTTCTAGCCTATCTAGAAGAAAATTGTGATTGATAATATCAAATGCTGCACTAAGTGTAGCGGACCTACGTAAATTTTTGTGTTTGAGACGTTTGTTTATTTTCGCTATAGGCGTCGCCATTTTGTACACGAGGGGGGGGCGTGCGCGAGGCGTGCGCGCGCAGGAGGCGCAGGATGTGTGTGTCGTTTAGAAGAGAATCCGTGAACAGACGTGTTGTTACTGCTCGCACAGTTAAGTAAGTTTTGGAAAGTTTAAACCCGTGATAAACCTCCGAG
>JAOUQX010000013.1:1176861-1192373 GCA_028566295.1 Liobagrus marginatus
ATTCCTATACACAACACAATTTAATGCAGTGTGGAAGTACATAAAATGCACAATGAAACATTTTAGAAGTTAAAGTTTAAAAAAGATTTATAAAGGAGTTTTTTTTTGCTATATTCATATATACTTGAAAAACGAATGCGAGTATTCATATTATTATTTATTATTATTAATGTTACACCACACTCATAAGTGTAAAAGTGAATTCATTTGTATTTATCCGAGGGAGCTGCATCTCATGTACCATGTACTCATTCTCTAGCCAAATGTATTACAAGCTGAAGACCAAAGCTGCTCCTCACAGCCACCGTGTCTTTGATCGCCGGACTGTGTGCTGCTAGAGTAGTACGGGGGCTGAGAAATCCATAGAGAGGCTGTTTTAGGTACACTTTATAGAAGAAGCAGGAACGGATAAACCTTAACACCGAGCTACGAAGAGCGTAGAGAGAGGGAGAGAGAAGAGGAAGTGACTATAAGAAAGAAAAGACAAGTCAGTAAAGATGTTGCAGAATATACAGATTCGTACTATTGGTGTAAAAGGCTTGTGTGCATATTGCTGGCATCTACTGGCATGCAAGCTTGTGTTAAAATTTAGAACCAGATTTATTTTAAATGTTTGAGCAAGTGCACCGACTTAACAAAACTGATTCGTTTTTATTGATTATTTCTGTCTGGTGCTTAGGAAGAAGGGCTGGTGAAAAGCTGGTGGGTGAGAGGTGTGTGTATGTGTTAGAGGGCAGGATTTGTGTAAAGGTATGTGGGCATGGTGCAGGTTTGGACGGGCTTGTGCGTCTGAGGTTGGGGGTTTCGGTTCAAGCGCAGGACTGATTTATCTTAGATTTTCTGACATTTTAATTAATTCCTCCAAATAAAAACCCCACAATGCACTTTTTTTTAATTATTCCAGAATGATTACGGTGTACAAGGAAATAACTAGAGGATTTTTTTTCTAATTAGTTTTATTTTTTTTTTATATGATTAAGTTATTGTCTGTTCTGGGGCTGGTTTCCCATCGTGCTAAGTATACTTTCAGGGTTTACTGGTGAGCATAACCCAAAGGTAGCAATTGGAAAGTTTTTTTTTTAGGTTTGTTTTTTGTTTTCCTTAAGGATTTACACCTTGCATGGTGTAGATAGAATATTATTACAATTTATCTTATAGTTTTTTGCAGTGGTTTTATTGTTGTTGCTGTCCTTAACAGTGCATTATTGTAAACATGTTTTCTTTAAGAGCATATGTACTTGAAATTCCCTCTTGGTGATTCACCTCAAAAAAGCACATTTTTTATTTTAGTTTAATGTCTGCCAAGGTTCGTTGAAAAAGAAAATGACAAAACGCAAAATTGGCATGTAACAAAAAAAACAGTGCACTAATATACTGTTATTCACCAATTTACAGTTCAGTGTATTAGCAGTGTTTGTGTGCTGCTTGTAAGACCATATCAGTTTTATAGCAATTTTTTTCTCTCACTGAACCTTTATTGAATCTTTATCAGTATGCTGCTAAAAGGAAAAAAAGCAAGCTTTTTTGTCTTACTCTGATGGCATTGTCTGCCTACATTCCACTTTGTGTGCTGCTATTACATGATTATTTTTGAATGCAAGTACGAGCTTTATTAATTAAGGACCTGTTGGGGCAGAAGGGTGAAGCAGTGCGGTTCGTGTTACTGGTGCGAGAGCTCGACGTCCTGTCACGTGAATATCTGCATGCATGGTGCTGTTATTGCTATGAATTTGCTCTTTTGCCTCTTGGCAGCATTAAGGATTGCTTAAAAACAAATGCTTGCTGCTTCACTCCTTCACTGGGTTCGTTTATCAGGGAGCCCTGCTGCCGGTTGTGTTGCAGCGTTGTCTGATGATCCATTTCTCGTCCTTTGTTTACTTTTCGCTTTCTGATGCAAAATTTACATTCCAGGCCAAATCTGGTGCCTCATCACACTTTTCTGTTGTTCATTTTTTTATTTCGTTCTTTTTTTTCTTTTCTAAATAGCTTTTGTTTTTCTCCCTTAAATCACCCCACACATTTTACAGCAAATATAATGCATATTTTATGGCTTTATTATAAAGTTTCTTGTGAGCTTCTATTTCATATCATTTCTTCCTCCATTTTTCTCTTCCTTAGGTTTGTCCACCTTCAAGTCTATATCTAGCAATAAGTGTGTGAAGTGGGCAATAAATACTATAAAACTATCTTTTATGCATAGTATAAATTGTATATGGTTTAATTTCTTGCATGTATCAGTTGTAAAATTTGATTTTGATGTTCTAAGCTGCAGTTTGCATTGTTCATCAAAGACCAAAGATTTATGAAAGGACTCGATAACGTTTCCAAAATAAATTTCCAAAATAAAGTTAAGGGGACAGTCCCTGGTTATAAACTTTTGAGAATGGTGTCTCACATTTTTTTTTTGGCTTAATAAAGTTCAAAAGGACACTTTGTTGAAGGTGTGTTTGTGTGTATTTGTTGGGGGGAAGGGGGTCATTTTGTATTAGAGAAACTCAAACTGCAGCTTTAAAAAAAAAAAAAACCCATAATGAAACATTACACACATTAAAGGTAGGATTAGATGTAGGTGTAGCTGGGGCAGAAGTCCCTAATAAAACTGCTCTACACCAGGACAGCTGTTCTCAAGCTCAAATTTACTTTGACAGATTTAATAACAGTAATTTAACTGCTTGCTTTATCTCTCCTAATTTGGCATTCAGACAAAAAATTATCTTTATCAACAAAATTGAAAAATAAATAGGCCATGTGATGGCTCACCGGTTAAGGCTCTGGGTCACTGATCAGAGGGTTCATGCCACAAAACTGGCAACTTATCATTGCGCCCTGGTGCAAGGCCCTTAACCCTACTTGCGCCATTCCAAGGGCGCCGCACGCTCTAGCCGAACCTGCGCACTGACCCCAGCGTCCAAATAAGCTTCCAATTTCGTGTATGTAAGTTATTCCCAGATGTGTTTTTTGAACATTCAATTCCAGTTTTAGTCTTACTGCTATAACACCTCCATGCTTCTGGGAAAGCTTTCCACTAGAATGTGGTGCGTAACTGGGAATTTGTGCTCATTAAGCTATATAAATTGAATTCTATATAAATCCAAAGTGGTCAAGATTATTGGGGAGTGACTGAACACAAATCCTGGTATTTGAAAATCTTGATTTTATTCATCAACATTTAGCAATGTTTCTGTTAAGCAAATACAATCAGAATTCATTAGAATTGTATGTGCCACCACATCCTGAAAGTGAACTACATTTTTGCACATTAATCAGTGCTATTTTAAATTTACTAACAGATGTGCTGAACTTGTACTTTTCCACTGTATATTGCGGCATATTTTCTATTGTCAGCTCTACTTTGTCATTACAATATATAACAGTCTTTTTGAATGGTGACGCTACTGGTTCTTAAATTCTAGAGTGTGCACAATGTTATCATTAATTTTAATTATTTATAGTCCTCTTGTTTTGTATATTTTGGTCTACTATCATAGACATGGTCTCTTTAGATCATATGATGACTATGAATCGACATTAGTCAAAGAATCAGAAGCGGGATAAATATTAGTTTATAGAAGTGTTTTTATAAATCTTTTATTACTACAAACACTACAAATTGGGCTTGACCCCGTTAATTGCTGCTGCTTGCAGCTATATTTTAATCCGTAATTTGTTTATTGCAAATTATTAATTGTATCTTGCTCATCTGGCCACAAGATGGAGCCTGTTTTCCACGACAAGCAGAACGCCGTTAGTGACGTCATCTAACTGCAGCTTGTTTCCAAATACAAACAAGGAAGTTGAGTGCGCGCGCTGCATTTGTTTTTCCAGTTGGGCGGGTTTATTTATTATGCTCACGTTTGGCTTGACACTCGTTCGACAGTAAGTGGATCTTTCATGTTGAATGAGTTCATGTATATTACTTAAACGTGAGCGATTTCTTACAGCGTTTTGAATAAAGGCCAAAGGTGTGCGCGCGCGCGCGTGTGTGAATGAGAGAGACGGAAAGAATGTATTTTCTCTCTCACACACACACACACACACACACACACACACACACACTAAAAGAGCACCCTTAAATCCTAGACTCGTTTTAGCGAACACGCCTTTACACAAAACATTTACACTCCAGATTCTCTAAAGAACCCCCTATACAGATGTGCTAGATGACACAATTCACCTTCAGTCAGGAGTTAACCAATCTTAAATAACACTCCTCCTCTAAGTTCACTGTGGGCTGCTATCTTTAACAACTTTCCACGGATGGAAATCAATTAACGAGCAGCTAAAGTGTAGTTAAACGTATAAAAGCTTTGTGACTTATTGCTTGTTTCTATTTTTTCCCCTTAGTGGTGAAACTCAATACAACAAAGACAAGCTGCTGCAAGGTACAATCAGACAATGTGAAAACCTCTTTTTTTTTTTTACTGTTTTGACTAAGGATGGCTGTGAAGCATAAGGATTTCATTTTTAGGTCTGAAATGCTGATAATACTACTTACAGTTTTGTGGCTGTGTATTGCAGAATGTCGATAGCAAAATATAAATGCAATCCCATGTGTAAAGAACCAACGTGACCCTGAACAGGATAAGCACTAGACAATGAACGAATAATTAGATTGATATGTTTTCTTATATTTTGTAATCTTTAATGCATGCTAAACATAAAAAATGACGTAGAAATTACTTTGTATAACCTATGTGTTGTGAGAAGTTTCATGAAAGTCATTTTCTTGACATTGGCTCCGACTGGCAGCACAAAACACTCCTACTTCTAAAGAAGGGATAACACGCATGCATCGAATAACAAAGAAAATAACAACTAAAAAAACTTTGATTCTAACTTTTTTTTTTATCAGCATATTTTGCATTCTATACTTATTTTCATTTTTGTTTTAAAAAGTAAAAATGAGACATTCAATACATTTTTATAGTTTTAGGTGGGCTGAAACTACAGATGGGGGCTAAAGGGTCTAAAACCACCTCTGATATAAAGTAAAAATAAATAAATAAATGTGTGTGTGTGTGTGTGTGTGTGTGTGTGTGTGTGTGTGTGTGTGTGTGTGTACACAGGTCAAGGTATTGATACCTCCTTGTCAGAAATGGGACTCCGGCAGGCAGAAGCTGCAGCTCATTACCTGCGGGACGTTTGCTTCACCAACACTTTTGTCAGCAATCTGCAAAGAGCCATCCAGGTGTGTGTATCTGGTATGCCAGTAGATTGGTGCACTCATTTTTGTTTCTTGAACAGGATTCAATCTCTTGTATTCATTTTTAATATTTCTGCCTGTTTCCCCAGACTGCTGAGATCATCTTGAGAAACAACTTGCACTCGGCTGATGTTGAGATTATGTTGGATCCTTTGCTCAGAGAGCGGGTGAGACTCTCACACCTCTCGTAAATCTTCAGCTCTGTATTTTTGAAGTTCATACTTACTTACACATAACGCACATACTGTACTCTCTGTATGTACATTGTGATGCTGCTCTACACCACAGTTCAAACTGATGTACTCTATGACCTGCTTGGTTTGGATTCGGTTGCATGTTGTGCAGGGATTTGGTGTGCTTGAGGGGCGGCCCAAAGAACACTTGAAAAACATGGCGAGTGCAGCAGGACAGGCCTGTAAGGATTTCACACCACCAGGTGGAGAAACTCTCGAGCAGGTAAACCTCAGAAATTTGGTTTTGGAAAAGGAAAAATTTAGACACTAATTAATGTTAGACTTTCTCTTTTGTAGTTCAGTCTTTTTCTAATTTTGTGTGTCATTTTGTAACAGATAAATGGCTAAAACGAGGTCAAAATGTTGCAAGAACATGCTTATGGAGATTATGTACAAAAACAAGCCTTTTAGGCTCTACCCTAGATATTTAGCCGTTATCATGGACAGTCAGGCCTGGACATGAGGGTCTAGCCTTATATTTAACTTTTCATACACATTCAGGACCTTTCCTGGACCCTATCATGAACACTTATGGCTTATTCTGAAAAATTATCCTCTGCCCTACCCTGGACTTTTAAATCAGCATTCAGAATCAGCTCCAAGTTGCAAAATAAGCCTAAAAATAGATTTTGTATAAAGAGAAAGAAGATAGATGGTATGTCCTCCCTCTAAGACAAATGACTCCAGTCACTGGATCTTTTCAATCATCTGATTATTTGATATCGCAGGACAGCTGTACCACTCGGTGGAAAGCTCTAACTGCCCTTTTGCACGTACTTGCCCTCATAGATGTCTGCAAATACCTCGTGCCCCTCTGAATGACAGGAGACAGAGTAATACTTTCTCTCCCATCCAGTGATGGCCCGTTTTTGCTCCAGGTCATGGATACCTGCCATCATGGAGAGATCATAAGTTTTCATTCCTGATGATGTCACAGCTGTCTGTGATGAGAAGCAGCTGAGTAATAAGAGTAATCTGCTATTTATCTACATATCTATATATACTCAATGTAATTCATCCGTTTATAAAAGTAAACCAATCAACAGGTTTACACAAAACTTTTTATATACTTAAAACATTACGTACTGACAAAAAACTCATTCACTTAGTCATATTTGGATTGTGAACAGTTAGAGAGTGTTTGTGTCTGTGAGTGTGAGAGAACGTGTTTCAAGATTTTATGAGGACACATTTGTATAATGACATAAGTATTACACTGATATTACAACGTAAGCATGTTTTATGGGGACATTTCATGAGTCCCCATAAGTAAAAGAGGTTTAAAAACATACTAAACAATGTTTTATTGCAAAAATAAACATAAAAATCCAGAATATTTTGTGTTATGTGTCGGTTTAGGGGTAAGGTAGGAGGATAGAATGTACAGTTTGTACACTATAAAAAGCATTAGGCCTATAAAATGTCCTTACTAAGATAGCAAAACAAAGTTGTGTGTGTGTGTTCAGGTAAAGACACGTTTTCTCAAGTTCCTCAAGTCCATGTTCCAGCGCATGCTGGCTGACCACTGTCCCAGTAAGTGTCGCAATTCTAGCGCAGAGTTTCCACAGTGGCCCCGGCCAACAGTTGCAGGACTCGCCAGTGACGGGGTCGAGAACTTGCATATCCACGCCTTAGTGGTGAGCCACGGTGCATTTATCCGCGTGGCAGTGCGTCACCTGGTGGATGGTTTTGAGTGCAACCTGCCTGAGGGGCTGAAGATAAGCCAGGTGTACTCCGCCTGCCCCAACACGGGAATCTGCAGGTTTGTTGTTACGCTTCAAATGGAAGAGAACGTCCCAAGACCTGTTGCGCTTCACTGCATCTTTATAAACAGGAAGGATCACCTGGCTAGCCTCAAAGACTAGTGCTTAATTACTTTTGAAACTCTAAGGTCAATTGCCTCCTAATTAACTACAGTGCTGGAATGTCAGCATGTGATCAGTGTCATTTTATCTATTTATGGTCCTGAGATTTCTTTCCCAAAATGTGTTCAAATGGATCGCTACTGTATTTAAAGTGCGAAGTGGAATGGCCGTATTCTTCTGAAACACTAGTTATTATTATGTGTTATTCATGAACTGTTTTATTAAGAGTACAGTAATGCTAAAGTCCGATCCAATACAAACTTACAATTTTTCACCTGGACTGACAGGATGCACTATTTATGCATAGATGTGTTAAATTATGTTAGGCAGTATAGAATGAAGAATAACGAATGACTGATTAAAAATCTGAAATAAGTCTTAAGAATTCATGTCTGTGACTGACCCAGAGAAAATTTATTAATGTAAAATGTGGATGAAACATGTACATTTTAAATTGTTCTAAGGAGCCATAAGAAGTACATTACTAAATCATAACAATACACAGTAACAGAATTATTGTCCAGAAGATGGCACTGTACACCCGGACCAGGACAGCTTCTAGATACAGCATCCCTAACAGAAGGACCAAAAGTGGAAGAACACGTCCTCATCGCAGTTGCCCACGCTCTGGCCACAACTAATCCCGGCCATTTTCTGTCCCTTGTTGGAAATGTGATCTTTCAGAAGCCTATCATTTACCCGTCGGTGAGTAGGCGGTGGTCTGGGCTCGTTTGTCAAGCAGAGACGACCTGAATCGGTCCACAATCCTCCTGGCCAGAGAGTCTGCGGCCTCACATTCTTGCCCTCCCACGGAACCTCCTACTGCACCAAAAATATCGGGTGCATGCCAAATCCATCGTCACACAAAACACACTTATTAACACATGCTTTCTAGGGAACTCATTTTGTGTCAGTCATTCGTTGACTGCGTAAGTGTATGCCACACATACAACATTGAACCGCAGGTAAAGGTCTATGAGGTGTATTTGACTGGGATCAGTATTAGGCCGAACTGCCTACGTTGTCACTCATACATGTGATGTATGCGTCTATAATTACACAGCGTGGCATCGAGGCATTATTTTTGACCAGTTGGTGTGGAAGAACTGCGCCGAATTCTCAAGCTTTTGCTAATAAATAAATATATAAATAAAGGCAGTGCAGAACACATGTCTAAGCACCCAAACAAAGTCACGTTAGTGGGATGTTCAGGGATGTACACAGCATGTAGACATATTTCAAACATGTTCCATGCATGATAGATTTTAAAGAATGCAATGTTTGTAAACAACTTGCAGATATTCTATTTGGCTTTTATCAAACTAATGCAAATCAAGCAGTTGTCAAAAAGACCACAGGAAATTGTCATCATGTAAACAGCATGACTTGATACTTTCTTTTTGAAAAAGAACTGTGGTTTAAATGCACTATATGGACGAAAGTATTGGAGACTATAAAATGCATGTGTTTTTTAAACACCCTATTCCAGATTTTAGTCTCAATCTTGCTCCTATAATAACCGCCACACTTCTGAAAAGGTTTTAAACTAGATTGTTGCCTGACTGTGGGAATTTGTAATCATTCAGCTACAATATTATTACTGAGATCAGACACTGATGTTGGATGAGGAAGTTCTGGGGTGAAGTCGGTGTTCCAGTTCATCCCAAAGGTGTTCAGTGGGGTTGAGTCAGAGTCAGGGCTCTGTGCTGGACACTCAGGTTATTCCACTCCAATAGAATACACCATGTCTTCATTGAGCTCAGGGGCTTCGTGCACATGGGCATTGTCATGCTGGAACACTGTTTGAGTTTCTTAGTTTCAGTGAAGAATTAATGGAATGCTACAACATACAAAAACATTCTATAAAACTAGAGTTTGTGACAGGGGTTTGGGAGGACACGGTTATTGGTGTGCTAGCAAGGTGTCCACAAACTTTTGGTCATACAATGTATGTGCTTAATCAAGCTTAGTGTTTCCCAAGGGGCTCTTTAGTGTGCGAGGTTTGTGTGTGAAAAGTGAACACTTAATTTCAGTGTGGTGTAATGTGATGACTTGGCTGAATGCTTTAAAGGTCTCTAGAGCCTGAAAGGGGTCAATATTTTCTTGCTAGGAGAAGCATTAATCACACTGTCTATATACAAGTCATCTGGCAAGACACAAGTGTGATTTGCCCCTTATTATAGGTTTAATTATTGAACATGGGCTGGTTTTATATGACCCATTATAAACATTGCTCTGTGCTATCTATCTATCTAGCTAGCTAGCTATTTAGCTAGCTATCTATCTATCTGTGCGTGTGTGTGTGTGTGTGTGTGTGTGTGTGTGTGTGTGTGTGTGTGTGTGTGTGTGTGTGTGTGTGTGTGTGTGCGCGCGCTATATAATAGCTGAATAAGAAAACCTCTCAGGATTTTCAACATCCCATGTGGGTTTCAGGCATATGTACACTTGAAAGATAGGGTACAGATAACATCCGGACTGATTGGATATGCCTTGTGGTTAAAAAAAAGGTATTTCTAAAAAGTATTTCTGCCTTTCTAATGACGGCCAATCAGCCTGCACCTCTGCCTTTAATTAGTGGTTTACTGATTACACTTCCTCTGTCTTCTATATAAGAACAACCCCAGCAGTCTGTACAGGGCTTTTTGGATATCCGGTCATGCAGGCCGTTTCCTAGCCTGGTGATCTTCTGACTTAGTAAAGGCCACTTGGGTCAGGTTTCCTCCAAGCTCAAGAAAGCTCTAGACTTCATTTTGACCACAATAGCTGCTGCCACTGCCGTTCGTGGGGCCTGAGTGGGCAGCACAGAAAGTGTGTTGGCATAGTGTTTTTTCCGGAGTTTATTTTCCCCCCTTCGACATAAGTGCACACTTTCTAAGCTTTGCGGTCTGCGAAGCTGAGGTGCTAATTGCAGCAGGGGGGGGCAGGGAAAGAAATTTGAGCTTGTTTAAGGCCATGTTCCTTACTACTGGTTAAGCCATTTCACGCCTGTTTGGGTGGAAGAAGTCGCATGGAACATAGTGTCTTTTAAACCATGCCATGACATCCACTGGTTCCAGTAGAGAAACAGGAGCTGGCTGTTTGCAGCAGGGCTATTTACTTCCAGCTTCATTTATATTGCATACTTCAAAGGAAGGAAAGGTTATTTCATATTTCTTAGTATTAGTGTTTGTTCACTTACAGGTTTCTACCTTAAAATTGATTACCTTGATCTAGTACTAGATCATTTGAAGTAAATCAAATGAAGTATTTACTAGATCAAATAAAGTAAATGAAAAAAGTACAAATATTGAAAACTGTTTTGAATATTTGGAAGCAATAAATATTTGTAGAACGTGTATTTTTTTAGATAGATATATAGATCGATAGATAGATTAGATCAGATAAGATCTATCGATCTTAGATAGAAGACCTGTACATTACAGAACCCCCTGATATTTAATGCACCTTTTTTACTTGACTGATGGTGATTATAGGGAAGGTTAGGAAGCTTAAAAGCAACTAATATCTGCTTATAGGAAGCCACTTGATGTCACTTATTTTGTAATCCAAACCCAAGACTCTTCAGTCCTATACTATCGATCTATCTATTTTATTCTATTTTATTCTAATTTATTCTATTCTATTCTATTCTATTCTATTATATTATATCTAGTGAACTGTATTGCCCATATGGCAATAGTGTTTAATTTGCTCTTTGTCTATTCATTTATTCAGAACAGAGTCCGCATGCAGAAGCTTACACTGTGTTGTCATGCTGCAATGCAGTGAATGAGCCGGTGGAAATGATGAACGCCTCCTCCACCAGAGGGCGATGTCTTCAACAAAAGAATTCTCTTTTTCCCCCCATCTTTGTGAGAGGGGAACTTAATTTCACAACAGTTTTGTGCTTTGACTTTCCTCTGTGATCTAGAATGCTTTCCTATCTTTATCACTTTTTGTATAATTTGTTATTTTGCTTATTTTGTAAGAAACACATCAGATTAAAGCGAAAGCAAGCGAAAGCTCATTAGCTCATGAGTTTATCAACTCCTAACACAACACAAAGACTGAGGAACTGGTTTTGGAACTGATGGTGCGGATACTGCATCCATGTAATGATTTTATTTTACAAAATCATTTTCAAAATCAGTGACATTGCTTTTAGTGATTCTCTCGCTCTCTGTCGTGTGCACATTTTTAGGCCTAACGATAGGATATATAAAGATACTAATGCTATCTGCCAGTTGTGACCTTGTGGAGACATTCGTCTGGTCCCCAGAGTAAATATTTTTGGTTTGTAGTGTATGTGATTGTTTAACATTAATTAGTCCTCACTGAATAACCCAAACCCTATCCCTGTGTGTGTGTGTGAGTGTGTGTGTGTGCGTGTGTGTGTACACGCTTCCCTTTCATCTGCAAAATTACCTTGCTAAACATTCCTGGCTTTCTGCCGCCACTAAAACACCCATTCCGAGCATGTGTGTCCTGCTGGCATTCATATCAGCCAGTGAGGAAAGGAGCTCATGCTTTCACGCTCTCTTTGAATTGCCGCCGCTGCACTTGACACCTGAAGGGAGTGAGAATGTGCAAAGTGGCCCACGAATGTCTCATAGAATGTCTTACATTTCTGCACTAAGTTCAGAGGCCTGGTGTTGGGTTCCGGGAGGGAGAGCGATGAGGTGCACTACACACTCAATTTAAATCTGATTCTCAGTTGCTGGTAGTTTCTAAACTACATATAACATCTATTATTAGATACCATTTCTTATGTGGTCAATGCTATTCAACAATACTTCATTTACAACTAGTATTACACAATTTAGCATTTGGAAAAATTCTCCAAATAGAAACATGGAAATCGTCACTCAATATGCACTTAATAATAATAATTGAAGATCTGAACGATTACTGACATTTTCAGATCCTATTTGTCACATACACGCAGTGAAATGTTTTATTTTCCGCCTATCCCAGCATACCTGTCAGAATACGCTGGGGTCAGAGCGTAGGGTCAGCCAGAATAAACGGCGCAAGTGAGGTTAAGGGTCTTGCTCAAGGACCCAATGATTGTAGCTTACCTGGTGCGAGGCTTGAACCCCCGACCCTCTGATCACTGACCCAGAGCCTTATACCGCTGAGCCACCATCACCCTCTTCCCACTTCCACTCTGTAAGAAGTCTGTCCACTAGCATATATATTACCAGAAAATGCTTTTAATTTCTTCCTTTACAACAAAAAATTATTTTGTGGAGCCACACAGACAGAGGACATTGGCACTGAGACACAACACTAACTATACCAGTATTACACATGTAATAGAAAAATGTTAATATTTGTATGAATATATTTGCTGTTGGGTGAATTCCGGTTTCCTCCGACCTCCAAACACATGTGATTGGGCATAGGTGAATTGGCTACTCTAAATTGTACATAGGAGCGAATATGAGTGTGAAAGTTTGTCTGTCCCTAAGTGTTAGCTCTGCGACTAACTGGGGATTGCCCAGGGTGTACCCCGCCTCACGCCCTAAGGGATAGACTCCCCTGCAAACCTGAACAGGATAAGCGTTGGACAATTAATGAATGAATGAATGTTTTTCGTTACAGTTTTGGATTTTGCAATGTCCCTGATTACGCAGTTTTGGCCTGTGGACTTTTAACTGTTTTCTGACTGCGTTTTTGGATTACCCTGTGCATGGCATGGTGTTTTGCATGTTGATTTACTTCCTTACTGATTGTAGGAACTTTAGCATTATTCTGGCCATGCTGTAGAACACATTGCCCATTCAATGTAAAGCAAATAAAGTAAAAATAATAAGTACAATGAGCCACAAATTTAGCCCAGGCAGCAAAGCAAGTGATGACCTCTAGATCTGTAAGCTGGTAGCATTTATTCCTGAGTCATCCCCCAGTACGTGCTTCAGTACTTTGAGTTTTCTGTCTCTACAGGGGGCAGATGCAGTGTGCTCACAAAGCACGCTTCTACCGCTGATCCTGTCAGCTCCATCATGTTGGGGAACAGTAAGACTGCCAGGCCACACATGCTGGAGTCAGACATGGAGAAATCTCACTGCAGGAAACCCAGCTTATTCACTGACACAGATCTCGTTCACCGCCACGATGTCAGCGGTAGATGAAACCAATCATCACAATTCCTTTTCCCAATTTTATCCCTCATGTTAATGAAAATGGCATTTAATGTGTAGATGTGCACTCACTTTGTAAGAAGATCTGTCCACTTCATTCAATTATATATGTGTTCAATCAACAGAAATTGATTACAGTAACTTTGGCATGTCCTAGGCATGGTGATTGGTGCCATACAGGTTGGAATAATTTAGTGGGTACAGCCTTACCAAACTGGACAGCTGAAGATTAGTTTTGGTAAATCTGCCGAGAGTTATATATCCAAATTCCAGTTCATGGCTGACGAGAAGGAACTCTCCTGTGTAGTCTTCTGCTGTTGGTCTTTCTCATCCATTACAGGCTTGCGCATTCTGAAATGCTTTTCTTCTCAACATGGTTATAAAGAGTGATTATATGGGTTATCATGCATTTCCTGGGAGCTTGATCATTTTCTCTCAAGCTGTAGATCTGCTACTTCCCGAGATATCATCTTGGTAGACTGTTGTGCCAGAATGCACCAAGTGAGCTGCAGTTTCTGCAATACATGACTCACTTTTAACGTTTCTGAGATCATGTTTCTTTCATTTTGATGCTCTCTTTGAACATTATCAATCTTTTCTGTATTTGCGTGAGTGCAAAGCGATATGATTTCCTTATATTTAATTATGAATAACATTGGCCTACTTTTTTAAAGTGTATTACTTCTTCATGACTTGTAGCTTTATTTATTCATTTGCACCTTTGAAATTAAGAAAAAGTGAGATCCACTTGACATGAAAATACTGCTTGTTGCCTGCGCAGTATTGAATCCTTGATGGACTTTCATGGTCCATATACAGTATCATGCTTGGGTAATTAATTGCCTGCTCTTATTGCCTTTTGTCAGCTGTTGTGTTTATACTGTATCACCATATGATAATCAAAACCTAATTTAAAGGGCTTGAGGTGCAGTAGATCGGTCACATACTGCTGCACAAAATGATTTTACAGTTTAACAATTTAGAATTATATTTATAGGAGGGGCTGAGAGAGAGAAACAGCTGACCAATACAAAGTAACATTCATAACGTTCCTCTTTAAGGTTCTCATATTTCAAGTTATGTTTAACAGCCATGACGCTAGTATACTTGGGGGGGAAAGGAGGGGGAGTGGGAGTTATGTATTGCTTACAACAACTAACAACAACAGAGAAATATAAATTGAACTATACATAGTGAAATGGGAAAAAACAATGGCAAATAAATATGTTGCAAAATTAATAACAAGATGCAACATCATATATTTATAATAATGAAGGAAAACAAGGATAAGGTGTTGAGAGTTTAGGATGTGTAGTAGTCTTCTCTCTATCGCTGTCCATTGCTGGACATCATTTCACTGTCCAAATAGGACTGTCCCCTCTGTCATCTTGATACTCCTGATATTTGCCGGCTGACCTAGTTCTAACGATGCAGTTGACCCCCTCCCTTGCTCAAGAATGAACAAATTTCTGTCTTCCAGGTCAGTGTTTCTCCATCTCCATCAGCCTAAACGCCCTGGGTCCTAAACATTTTAGCTTATCAGCTCAGTCACAGTCTGTTGCCTAAACAAACTAAGGGCCTAGTTTAGGAACAGTAACCTATATTATTTATGACCTCTACTATTAGCATAGTGAACAGTGTATAACTTAACATACCACAAAGCACATCATAAAATGGACGACAGAAGTACAGATCAAATTGTGTTAAAACCTAAAGACATCGCAGTCGAGGAAGCAGAACATATGAATGCTATTCTGACTGATCACCTTTATTTTAAATGATGAGACAATCCTATCCTGATGGATGTTGTCTCTTCCAGGATGACATTCACAGACCACGAGGGCTCACTGTGTGGATTGACATTGAACAACATTTGCTGTAGTCTTCACAGTGGACAACCGTCTAGAGCAGACATGTCCAAAGTCCGGCCCGCGGTCAAATTTCATCCGGCCCGCAGCCTCGGTCATAAAATCAATAACGTCTGGCCCGCACTTATACCGTATTTTGGCGGGGGTAAGCGTACGTACTGTACGTATTACGTAATGCTCTCTGATTGGTTTATCGCTGCCAGCGTACGTAGTGTACGTAT
>JAOUQX010000013.1:1195205-1208541 GCA_028566295.1 Liobagrus marginatus
ATTGCATGTGATATGCATGTTTCAAATGTACCAAAAGACATGCTTAAGATTGTTGAAATTAAAATAAAAAAGCAAATTTGAAACACAGAATGGCTTGCTAAAATTTGTTCAAATATATTGTTGTTCTATGTAAAGAACGTCAGCCATGGTTGGCCCCCCACACATTTTACCACATCAAATCTGGCCCCTGTTGCAAAAAGTTTGGACAGTTTCCCCTGGTTTAGAGTGATGTGTTGGACAGCACTCGTCATAACAATGATCATCAAAAAACACCAATTTAGAAAATATATTTCTACAGAAACATTTTCTTGAGCCTTGGCTAGAGAATGATCAATGATTCATTCAAACACCCTGCACTTTATACTGGATTTTTTCTTTCGTTTGTCTCTATCCCCATCTAGCACGATGTTGACTAAAAGGCTCAGCAAAATTTAGAGACCATGACAGTGAAATGTTAAAGTGGTAAGTTGTAAAGCTGCCCTCTCAGCAGTCACTCAGCATAATCGTAGTGCAGCTCTGCCTGCTGTCCAACACACGGATCGATCAAAGGCTTAGTCCTTTTATTGGGCTGTCATTAATTCTTGGTGGGCTGTAGCATCATTTGTATCATAGCTGATGATGAAGCATATGACTGTGCACTTGTGCAAGTGTAGCGGACTTCTGTCATGTAGTGACTGTCTTCTAGTGAGACAACTTTAATGCAAACACTAAAAACCTGTTCCTTGTTATTATGTACCAATAAACATTCGCTGGTAGGTTGTTTAGTTATATATAGAAAGTTGAAGAGAAAACCTTGGGTTGGGTTAAGGTTAGGTAAAAAAAAAAAACTCCAGGTTAGTGTATACACTTTTTTCCCCAGTGTTGTTTTTTCTTAAATTTTGATTATATTATAAAACAAATGTCAACTACCGTAACTATGGTAATTGGTTCATAAGAGACTGATGTCATTTGTCTAGTGGCCGAGATATGCTGTGCTGACGTCACAGCATACCAAGCGGCGCTCGCGTTTAGAACAGCATCACCGCGCAAGTGTATAATCTAAACCCCGGGAAAGACGTTACGCATACTTATCATGCCATGTGTTTTACTGCCAAAACTAAAAGAGCTTAAGTTTTTATAACCTGTCTTAACTTCCTCCAAAAGGCAAGGGAGAAAAGTGTCAGATGGTAGAGTGAGGGTCATAGCTCTCCGGTGACAAGTGGCCTGTTTTTACACCTTCCATCTAAATAAGGAAGCAGCCTGGTCAGCCAAATGACCGGCGTCCCAAATTGGGACGCTTGTAGTCTCATCCAGAGCAGCAGCTCCTGCTTAATCGCTCATCACAACTTTCTCTGTGCTCCTCCCCTCCTGCGTTTCCTCATTCTAATCGCGCGGGACAGTGCGTGAAGACAGAGTGATGTCGCACGTCAGGATGCTGGGGGCCTGGCAAGGTGTAATAGGTGTTCTGTGAGTGTGGGGCCACACACACACACGCGCGCGCTCAGCGCTCCGGCGTTGCCCCTAAAAGCAAAGAAGCGAAACATGCTAATCATTACTATCAGCACCAGCACAGCCACCGCATGTCGCAGCGCGCTCTTGCTCCGTCCCTCACTGACTTCGAGATCGCGCTTCACTCCTGAAACCCTGCTCCATGACGCTAAAATAAGATCGTGCAGCCATGCCGAAGGCAGGAAAACAGGAGGAGCGGTATTTTTAGCGCCCTGTGCTTCGCACCACGTGCCCCCGAGGTATACCGGATGGCCATTGCGCGAAGGTCGCTTGTCAGTATGGTCCGCGAGGCCAGCGCGCGCTGGCCGCTCGCCGCTGTGCTCTTGTGCTTGCTGACCGGGATCGGGCCGGCCAGCGCCAGCAACGGGACTTGGCCAGAGCGCCGCTGGGAGAGCCTGCTGTCGCGCTCTGTGCTGGCCATCTCGGGCGAGAGGGCGGACACGAGCTGGGAGAGCGACTATTTGCTGGGCATCAAGCGCGTGAGACGGCTCTACTGCAACGTGGGCATCGGGTTTCACCTGCAGGTCCTCCCAGATGGCCGGATCAACGGTGTGCACGACGAGAACCAGTACAGTGAGTTTACTTGCAGAAATGCTGTAACGCATCACACACGGACATGCACACGCGCTCGTTCACGGGGGCTCGAGCGCACACGCATGCCACAATGACGCACAGCTTCCTCACTATATATATATAGTGTATATACATATATATATATTCATATATGGTATGTTCGTTTATTTAAAACAATGCATCGGTTACTGAAAAGTGTCCACATGACAGGAATGCTTGGAAGGATATATATATAGACTGCAACTTATTTTTACACCGACAGATTCGGAAGTCCTGAATCCGCTCTGTCCTGTCCTGACTGGACTTCTGTAAGAGTCGCGTTCACTGATCTGAGCGTGTTTTTATGTTTTGTCTGGAACAAAGCACCGCGTGCGTCCCTGCACATCACCTGCGTGCTGCTGTTCTTGGTTCGTGGTGCTGCAGGATTGATCAGAATGTTAACGCTGTGTGTGTGTGTGTGTGTGTGTGTGCGCGCGCGCGTGGTTTCTGCTCAGGTCTGATCGAGATTTCGGCAGTGGAGCGTGGAGTGGTTAGTCTGTACGGCGTTAAGAGCGAGCTTTTCGTCGCTATGAGCAGCAGAGGAAAGCTGTACGGAACGGTAGGTCTCACTTCACGCCGCAAACTTAAAGACAGGATTTTAAATCCTTCTCCTTCTCCTGTCCCTGTGTGCTGCACATATTTTTTTGTCACACTACTATAACATAGTTCTCAGCCTCAAGAACAATTTATCAGCTGTCAGAGCAGCAAGAATCACAACAATTGTGTTTTATTATTTTCTAAAAAGAACAAAAAAAAGAAAGAATTAAAAGGCCTTATTCATCATTGCCTCTCAAAGCTGAAACAATGACATTTTATCCATCCATTCATTATCTAGTGCTTATCCTGTTCAGGGGCAATACTGGAGTATGCGCGGCATACGCGGCAGCACTGGAGTGAATCCCAGCTAACTTATGGTGTGAGACGGTGTACACCCTGGACAGTTAATCGCAGGGCTAACACTTCGAGACAGACAACCATTCACACTCACATTCACTACTATGGACAATTTAGAGTAGCTAATTCAAATATGCCCAATCGCATGTGTTTTGGAGACGGGATGAAACCGGAGTACCCGGGAAAATCCCTGCACAAGCACGTGGAGATCATGCAAACTCATGCAAACACCCTGGGTGGGAATCAAACCCATGACCTTCTTGTTGTGAGGCAGGCATGTTATGACATTTTAATAACTTACGAATAATTTCATGGTACATGTCTTATATAGCTGTATATCTGTGTTAAAGCCATTAAGTAAAAATATGTACATTTACAAATGGTAGTACCAATGACTATCAAGATGTAAAAGTATATGTAAAGAGTCATTAAACTTAAACGAGTAGCGCTCTAAAGTTTAAAATAGGGTGCATGCTAGGATTAAATTGAACAATAACATTTACACCTGCATTTAGTACAAATAAAATGCAAAATAAATGAACAAACTCACCAAAATAATAACAGGGGTTTGCCCACGAATCCCAAAAGAAGAATCCAATTTCTTCTTCCAAATTTGGAAGAATTTTCCAAAGAATCCAAGTTGTATTCCTGTTAGGCCATCTGTGAAACAAAGGGTTAATTATTCATACTGTAAATGTGAATTCAGCACTGTAAATATAGATAAATGTGACATTCTCAAAAGGTTGGCTCAGACTTAAATCAGACTCAGATTTAAAAGTAACAAAAGTGCAAAATAGACAGAAAAAATGGTTTCAGTATATTGCTTAAGAAGTCCTGGTCCTTGTTGCTTTTGCATCATCCCAAGTGTTTTTCACATTATCTGTTTACCCCCTATACCCCTGATGAAAGTTTCAACATGCTTTACACGATAATCTTTCTTCAGTTTCGCAATTAAATCTGGGTTCCTTGTGACAACAAAGTATAGCATAATCAAACCAGTTCAGTTTCAAATGTCAGTTCAATGAAAAACATATTAGAGCATTGAACATGAAATAAAATGAATTAAGATGAATGTTTAATAGCAACTAAATGGATATTTAAAAAAAATATTGTCATAGCGCACATCTTTGGGATATGGTTTAAACATTGAAACTTAGTCTACAGATTACAACTGTCTATTATTTAGTACTGACAATTAACCTGTTAATAACTACAGTGATAACAGGAAGATAGTTAGAAGAGTATAAAAATCTGGACTCATTAACAAGACACTTGAAATGAAGGTGTTGTATTAATTGTTACATTTCTAAATCCAAGTTGCCGATGGGGCATATAATCTGGTCTTTAACCTGATTTCTTCTATAATACTTTATAGTCAGCATATTGTAGAAGCATTTTGAGTATGTTTATGAATTAAAATTGAAGATCATGTCACTATTTATTGTTATTTCAGACAGAAAAGTCTGTACATTTGGATATAGAAAGTACCGGAAATATCCGTTAGGTTTATTTGCTGCTAAAAGTAATCCTTAAATTCTTGCTGCAATTGTAACCACCTTGCTGTAGCCTGAAAGCATTAGTTGCATGGCATTAGTTCAGTCACAAAATGTCTGAGGAATGAATTCACATTACTCAATCACTGGGCTGAAAGAAATGGCGTTACACTTCATTACACTTTAAATTACCTACATATACAGCATCTTATTGATTTGTCTAATCAAATATGAAATTTATATGACTACAGCTCATGTAGTGGTGATTTTGTTGAATATATTGTTTCATTCAGTTACTTAAAACCTTATTTACTTGCACTTCAGACTAAGTTTCACAATTTCACAGTTTGAGTCCTGCCCAGGGTGTTTCTGTGTGGAGTTTGCATGTTCTCCTCATGCTTGCTTGGGTTTTCCCTGGGGACTTCAGCCTCCAGCCTCCTAACACATGCAATCGGGTATAGGTGAATTGGTTACTCTAAATTGTCCATAGGAGTGAATGTGTGTGTGAATGGTTGTCTGACTTTAAGTGTTAGCCCTGCAAATAACTGGCGATTGTCCAGGGTGTACCCCACCTCACACCCTAAGTTAGCTGGGATAGACTCCAGCTACGCCGCAACCCCCAGCGCTAGACAATAGAGGAACGAATGAATTCTTCCTCAGTCTTTCTCACTCACATAAGTAAAGTTGTCATGCATCAAGACTAGAAAACACGCTTCTGATTTGATTTGATCTCGTGTGCATGTTTTAAACATGCAGAAAAACCTAATTTGGGATGTAGTGAAGTAAATGTAAACACTCTGATAAAGCACAGATATGTTTTAAATATACTTGAGTTAAGTAAAATACTTCTACCGTCTGCCTCTGATTATTAGGATATGAAACATAACATAATTTTTGCTTAGGGCTGAACTTAAGAATTGTATGTTCCTTTAACCTCTAAAACTATATAGGGATAGAAAATGCAGACTGAGAAAGTCACATTTTAATATAGAGGTCTTTTTATGGTATTTATTATACAAACAAAATCTGTAGTATGATATTCCTATTAGCGCTACATGACTAAATAGTTTACAGTTTCCTGCACTGTGTCCACTGTGTGTATTTGCTGTTCAGTCCTGTGTATTTATTGTCCTGCACCTGACGCATACTGTTGGTGTCTTTGTGCCTCATGCAGCCAAGCGCACTGCTATGTGTTACACTGTGGTCTTGGAATAACATCATTTTATACATGCTTTATACACTTTATACATACTATATGGAATAATTACATCATATTCTACTTGAATTTAATGCACACAACTTAATACTAATCAAAATCAAGTGAAATACTGAAATTTAGTGTTTCACAATGTACTTTTCATTAAGCTATTTTAAAGATTTCGAGTCACGCACTGTACTCATTTTGGTTCATTTAAGGTGCCTGTGGTTTATTAGATTAGCTGACTAAGCAGTTCTCTGCGTCTCTAACACACAGTGATATTATCTCTACAAGTCTTTACTCTCTGTACTATCAAGTCATCAATAGGCGTTTCTGCTAGGTTGCCAGGGTAACAAAGTTTATCAGTGGATGGAGCAGCTAGCATTTTAAGTCAGTGTCTCGCAGCTCAACTGAAACATTTGGGAGAGAAGTTTGGTGTGTTGCGTATAAAAGAAAATTCAGCATTGTATATCTGCATAATATCAAACTAGATGAACGACAAGCAGTGTGTGCGCCTTGTTATGGATCACATGCCTGCACATCTACTGTCAACTCCTATTAGTAGTCACTGTACCAAGATGCATAAAGTTTTTGTCCAGATGGTCACCATCACTCACTGCCACTCATGCCGGCAGAAATTGACACCTTATGTAAAAGATTAACGATCTCTGGTCATTTTGTTGATGCAAGGCACTGTGTGGAAGTAGCATTATAAGTAGTTCGTAGTTTCATAGTTTCATGTGCATGGCAAAAAAAATCCTGAAAGGCAGGGTTGGAGATTTAAAGGCAGGGTAGGAGATATAAAGGCAGGGTAGGAGATATAAAGGCAGGGTAGGAGATTTAAAGGCAGGGTAGGAGATATAAAGGCAGGGTAGGAGATATAAAGGCAGGGTAGGAGAGGGTAGGAGATATAAAGTCAAGATATGCCTGTCAAGATATGTATTTGCATACCTCTGTACATCTTGTTCATGCAGCTTGGTGTGATTACGTTTTTTAAAAGTATCTTACGTTGGTTATTGTAATATTATGCGCTTTGTACTGTAATATTTACTCACCAGTGAATTAGACATGAGCGAATCTAACTATCTCTCGTCTTGTCTTTGAGCCTCTGCTCTGCCTGAGCGCGTTCATGTGTTTTGGAAAATGATCATGCAGAGAGGGCAGGTCTTTGGCTTTCAAAGCTAGCTTGCTATTGTTAGCCTCTTTGGAATCTCCTACCCTAGCTTTAAAATTAGAATTAGCTTCGAATAAGCTTCTCTTACATTTTCAAGGTATGGGAACTTTTTGCAGGGACGTGTTATATTGAATTTTTAGAACTGATTATTTGTATGTTTATGTGACTGATATGCAGAAATGATACTTAATTGTTGATTTACTTCTGTTTTTGACAAAATCATAACATCAGTACTTAAATAAATATTTTTAGGCGAACACGTACAGACAGACCATTCACACTCACATTCGTTACTATAGGCAATATAGAGTAGCCAGTTTACCTATGTTCAGTCGCATGTGTTTGGAGGCAGGAGAAAACAGAAGTATCCAGGGAAACCCATGCAAGCATGGGGAGAACATGCAAACTCCTTACATAAAGAGCCTGGATGGGACCAAACCCATGACCTTTTTGGTCACATGCTAACCACTGTGCCGCCAAGCAGAATTATTATAAATATAACTTTCCCACTAGGATGTGGTACATGAATAACCCTCGTGTCATAATTAAGTCTAAGAAACTACACAAGGTTTTAAAATTGGGGTGGGTCAAAGGTTTTTCATATTTGTTTGGTTATAAGTTGATCAGCAGCTCTTCTTTGAATTTTGTACAATTTTACTCCATTATACTGCCTTCTGCCTTTATCATCAGCAATCTATTGTAGCAAGCTGAGTACTATGTCTGATGGTGAACACAATCTACTCATCTGCAAAACTTCAGAACTGCCAATAATCCAGACTAAAGCTAGTCTAGAATGCCTAGAAGGTCAGGACCCTGTAGCCGATTTTACTGGCCAAGAGGCGTTCTGACTGACATGTAAAGCAGCAATTGCAGTTTGTTTCACAATACTTTCCTCATAACGTTTCTATATTTGTGTGCCATATGCAACAGTTGTTTAGTCAGACATTTGTGACTTTGATTAAGCTGATAGATGGAAGGTTTGTGTTTTTCTTGATTACTAGTTTACACTTTTTTTTATGCTTGGATGCAAGTAGAAATGTATAAGGAAAGGAGAGTAACGGGAAACAATTGCAATTGTAATCAATGGTAATGTACTGTAATAAATAAAATTGCCAGTGGAGAGAGTTTACATCTATAATCATTAATATACACATATACATACTGTATACATATAGTTTTATTGTTATCATCAATGTTTTTGATCTCGTTTCCTGTCCTTTATTTTTCAGCCCACCTTTAAACATGAGTGCAAGTTCAAGGAGACCTTGCTGCCGAATAACTATAATGCCTACGAGTCTTTCGTTTACAAGGGATTCTATATCGCTCTCAGCAAACACGGCAGAGTGAAGAGAGGCAACAAGGCCAGCACCTCCATGACGGTCACTCACTTCCTCCCTCGAATATGAGTGAGACTGGCCCGAGCTGTCCGGTTTTGCACATGTGCTTTGCTCTCTCTGTACACAGGAGACTCGAAAAGCCTATGTACCCACCAAAAAAGAGACTGCAAGAATATTACTCTCATAATATTTATTATTGTGACTTGATATGTGTATATCTGGATAGTTTTTTGTTTAAAATTTTTATGTACTGTATATGCCATTTTTGCTGCTTCGTCGTTTTTGTATGTAACGGCTTGTGGATTTGGCGGCATTGCAAGTTTCCCCACCTTTACTCGGGTGATTTAAAAGGACATACGGAATTACTGGATCAGATGGAAAATATCCTCTTCATCTTTATACAGCATTTTTTGTTACCTCAGAGGGTAACTTATGGGTTAAAGGCATTCACAGGAGTTATGCAGAAAATTAATTCAACCCTTTCGTCTTCTATTTTTAAACCTATGCCAAAGCAAGCTTGATAGATTCATTTGCCTTGTCAGGTACACATGATGCTAAAATATCTAGACTTTCTTGTTTTGTTTATTTATTTTCTCGAGATTTCCTTCCATGGAAATGTGAGAGCACTTAAAGCACCACTGATCTCTTTTTCGCTGCATGTTGAGCTGAGGTGCCTTGGCATTCCTCCACGCCACCCCTTTAACATGCATTCTCTGGACGCTCCAGGGCGTCAGAAATAGGGTTGACATGTTAGCCAGGGCTCTGGAGGGACTCTCTCGCTGCGGGGGTGGTAGTGAGTAGGGAGCAGTATTTGGGGAGGGGTGGATGGCCATGATGGCCGTTCAATATCATCTTGATTTGGCTTTTTTTTTATACGTCTTTGAGAACTGGTCGGGTTGAGTGCTGAGTCAGACTTGACAATGTTAAAAAAAAAAAATTGTTTTTTTTAGTTTATTGTTTCATCTCAGAACTAGGTTTGAAAAAAATATGGTGCAAGGCTATCTTTTCCAGTGGCTAAGAGTTCCTTGATTGATATATATATATATATATATATATACTAAAACAAGCTTGTTTTTCCTAGTAGGTATGTATGTGTATGTATGTATGTATGTATGTATGTATGTATGTATGTATGTATGTATGTATGTATGTCAAATCTATTCAACTAATTATACGTAGAGCTCGGCCAAAAAATCTTGAAGCACAGAGCTTGGCGCTGGGCTGTCTGCTGCTAATGGCTAAGCGTGTTTCAGATTGCACAAAGAGGCCATCGATGCTAGTGTCTGCTATTAGTAGTGAGGTCGAGGTGTGTGAGGGTTCAGGAGATATTTATTTATTCATGTGTGTAAGGAGAGAGCAGGAGTGTGTGTTTGTGTGTGTGAGTGGATGTGGGATGTGGAGCGGCTCGTGGCTCGTTTCCCCAGGGAAGCGGTAGTGTGTGTGACAGGCTGCAAGGCTAAGCCTCTCTGCTGCAGCTGCACTGCAGTGGTGCAGTGCTGTCTAGAGGCTACTGCTACTGTTACCGGCAAATAAAATTACAGGCTTTGCTGCTGTGGTGTTTTGCGTGCAAAGACAGTTGTGGCTCCTTTGTACAAACCCAGGCGGACTTGAGTATGTTTGGTGGAAATCGTAGGCAGAGTTCAGGCACTTTCCAATCTTTGATTAATAGCTCTGTTCAAAGTGAACATGGTAGGAATGGCACTATTTTAATCCAAAGCAAGACATGTGGGACGCCACAGTCAGATATGTTTGTTCATTCTGCTGGAACTATGCGGCTGCTGACCAGGGGGTGAAGACGACAGCTTTCTAAATACCTGAGCACACTGAGCATCATGCAGTTATTCCTGTAAAAAAAATATCTCTCGCTTGTCGAGGCCTTGAGATTCCAGCAGTAACCCGGGCAGCCCTGGTCAGATATCCACCCATTTTTAGTTCATGGTCAGGGTCACAGATGAGCCCTGAACCCTGATGTGCAAAGGGTCATTAAAATCCATGAGTTTTCCATCATGTATTGTTGATTCCACCTTCAAAATCTAATCCAGTCCTAAAACAGAATAGATGGTAAACGTGTAAATATGCAGTCCTGTTGATTATGCCACAAAGCAGGGTACTCACTGCACAGAAGAGTTTCTATTTTCAAATATCAGAGTTGTTCTGTTTTGAAAAACTCTTATCAATAGATGACACAATACTCCCATAAGCACGTATCTTTCAAAAAAAAAATTTTTTTCTATATCCCTATTAGACAGTTGAATATTGAACATGTTACATACAAGCAACAAACAAAGTGTCATCCTGCATCGTATCTGATGTTTAAACACAGTTACACTGTAGGTATTCGGACTATAGTTGCTGATGTAATACCCTTCATTTCCAGTTCCGCTTCTGGCTGTTAAAAATACTGTGCTCTCATGCCCCATCTCTTTCTGTCCTTGTCCCCTTGAAGGTGTCTCAAGCTGCTTTCTTACAATTGTTCTGTGTCATGTGTAAGAAAGAATGTTTTCAAGCAGAGCGCAAAACAGTGAGCAAAACGTCTTCATTTTATCACGTTCGATTAAAAATAGCGTAGTGCTGCTTTTTATGGTTTATTAGCCATAGAGCCTTATTACTGCCATGTATTAATGCCATGCACAGTGACAGCCTGTGGAGGGTTTTTAGGCTTCATCATGACCTAAACAAAAGTTTTTTGTTTTTTTTGCTGATTTTTGTCATATTTTATTCTATAAAGTGATTAGGCTTTGCGCGGTGAGCATTTGAGCTTTGAGCTTTGAGCATGCCTTTGCTTTTGGCCAAACCTAGAGAGAAACTATAGAGGTATTACGGCACTGTATCTGGCTGAACGAGTCCTAGAGCAGAGATTGAAGTTTGTTTGTGAATGTTCAAGAACGTTCGCGATCCTGACTGTGGATGTGCATGTCATGCAGATTTATTGAGACAGCTGTAAAAATGTTAGTGGGCATGCAATCTGGAAGCCGTGTTTCCTTTGAGATGTAGCCTGTCAAACTCAGGAGAGCTATGAATGTCTTTGTTGAATGTCCATTGTCAGTGCGAGCTCTGTGTTCTTCACAACATGTCCAAGCTCAATCCATGGCTCAGGAATCTGTGGCACACCAGGCATTAGGATGCCATGCCAGTCCCAGAATTTGGGATGTTGTTGTGCTTTGGAGAAAGAATTGATCGCTTTTTTAAGCTGAGACAGCTGAGCTTGTTGCTAGATCTCCTTTCTGAAAAACACACGTTTTTTCAAAAAGATTTGTTCTCGTAAATTTACTGGGGATACTTTTGGTGATGCAGATGGGATTCATTTACATGATTTATTATTTATTTATTTATTTATTTTGTAAACATTGCACCACTCATTACTTGTCTACATTGTATTTAGTTTGTATTTATAACAGATTTTTCATTTTCATCCCACAGTACCTCAGAACAGGGCATGTCCATTCTGCAGAAGGACAAATTTCAATTTAAAGTACTTCCTGATTGCACACTGCAATAGCGATACTACAACTCGTCTTGTTAACATGTAACCGAAAAAGGTTGGAAACTGTGAAAAGGGGGAGTATTTGTGAAATTTAAAATCTCCCTCATTTGGTCTTTATTTGTTGCTGTTTCCTCTTTCTAATCGTGTGTTTCAATCCCGTTATGTGTTCACCCGCCTTTCTCCTTTCCACCGTTAACATATACCTCACCTCCTGCCTTAGTTATGATTTATTACAATGATCACCAAGCAGTAGGAAACAGACGCCATTTCTTTCTAAAAACCAAAAATGATACGTGTGCAAATGATTATATTGAGGGAAAAAGTGGGTTTTCCTTTTATTTTTGTACGTATGTGCTGTGCACAGCAGTGTAACCATATTCCTGATATCAATAAAAAAGGTTTGATTTTGTAACAAGTGTCCTGTTTTGGATTTGTTTCCTCAAAAATAAAGATATTATTATCCTAGATAATGCTGCCTGTAGCGGCTGGCTCAAACCGAAGAGCTGTCTTCGGATGGCGAGCCGTGATCCGAGTAATGCGGGAGACCCAATCAGAGGCTTACGAAACATATTTACTTTATTAAAGTCCACAAACACTCGGCAACCACGAATATACGAATAAGCAACATGAAACAACAATGAACGACGTTGGATTACTCCAGCGCTCTCTATTTAAACTGAGAATAATCAGGTGCAAACTAAAGACAGGTGCGTGTGATTAATGAATGAACATGTGTTAGCGTGCATGTGACGGAACAGAAAACGTGACAGCAAACAGTCCTCTAGCGCCCTCAGGCGGACGGCCAGGCCACAAACCCTTTACCTTACACTGCCAAAGATTAAGGATTTATTTTTGTATAAATGAAACCTGCTATGAGAATCTAATATCAGAGATGATGATGTTGCATGATCTGTTTATTTAGTGTAGTGTATTTAGTGGATTTTATTATTACAGGCGCATCTCAATAAATTAGAATATTGTCAAAAAGTTCATTTATTTCAGTAATTTAACTCAAATTGTGTACCTTGTGTATTAAATAAATTCAATGCTTTGTTTTTTTTTAATTGTGATGATTTTGGCCATATTTAACAAAAACCCACTAATTCACTCTCCACAAATTAGAATTCTTCATAAGACCAATAAAAAACATTTTTAGTGTATTGGCCTTCTGGAAACTATGTTCATTTGCTGTATATGTACTCAATACTTAATAGGGCTCCTTTTACTTTAATGACTGCCTCAATTCGGCATGACATGGAGGCGATCAATCTGTGGCACTGCTGAGGTGTTATGGAAGCCCTGATTTCTGCATATAAATACTATCCACAGTGTGTACAGTAACTACAAATTACAAATGTACATCTATATTCAATATGTAAATGCCGATGTATGTAATACAACAGTTATAGGAATAGATACTAGTAATAATATTATGTACTGTACTAAAATACAATATAGAATATACTATGCTATGAATATACTACAAATGTGTACATGATATGTTTTAGGGATACATTATATACACATTCTATACTGAAGATATACAATTCTGTGCAATTGTGCATGTGTGTGTGCAAAGGAGAGTCTCAGGAGATGTAGGAAAAGGGAAAGGGCGCGAAGCGAGAACAAAAGAAAAAGAAAGGAAAAGAACCCAAG
>JAOUQX010000013.1:1214698-1224862 GCA_028566295.1 Liobagrus marginatus
CTGTTTATGATGAGTGGTTGGTAATTCCTCATCTTCCGCTTTGTACTGAAGTCCACGATCATCTCTTTTGTTTTGCTTACGTTCAGAAGGAGATGATTTTCTTGGCACCATGTCTCCAGGGCTTTAATCTCCTTTAGGTAGGCCGTCTCATTACCAACCATTACTTTTTAATCCAGCACTGTGGGACTGCTGCTCAGAAGATCGTAGGTTTGATTATCAGCATCACCAAGTTGCCATTATTGGGCCCCTGAGCAAGACCCATAATACTTAACAGCTCAGTTGCATAAAAAAAAAAACATAAATGTAAGTCACTCTGGATAACGGTGATGGACCCTGTGATGATCAACCCTGTGATGATATGAGTGAGAAACCTTGAGAGGAACCCGACTCTGGCGTGTGTGATTACAAATCATTTTACTTACTTTCCTTACTAAGTCACTATTAAATCTCCATTAAATAGTATCCATCAAACATCATTTAAACTAAATGTGAGGTGTTTTAAACATCCTTTCTTATCCCTTCACTTTACTTCTCTCCACTTTGTGGAGAGTTGCATTGTAAAATTGCCGGAATTAAACCTAAACTATGCTGGCTACAATAACCAAGCCCGTATTATAAATAGTGATTCAATTATATGATGTACACATGTACATAATTTTAATCAACATTATGCTTAATTCACAGTAAGGCATCATAATGTATGCATCAGTATTATGTAGAATAAATGTACACTTCTAGTATTTAGCAGACGGCTTTATCCAGAGTGACTTACATTTATTTTATTTATCTAACTGAGAAGTTGAGATTTAAGGGCCTTGCTCAGGGGCCCAGCAGTGGCAGCTTGATGGTGCTAGAAACACCTTATCCACTGAGCTATAATGTAAATTATTCAAGAAAATGTATAATCATTTTAAAAAAAGCCATTTTTTCCTCCCTTAAGTAAAACTTTTGTAGTTTAAACTTTTTTTAAGTTTGGCCATGCATATTAAAATGGTTTCATACGAGTCGGTCTATTTCTTAACCTCCATAACATCAGTGACAAAATGTTTTAACTTTAAATTACAGGGTCAGGACATCGTGGAAAGTTTGTTCATGTGTCTTGAATGTACCAGAAATGACTAATAGATGATGTACATGATTAAACGAACAGCAATTTTTTGGCCATAAATTAACGGTGGTAATTGCAGAGCTGGTGCTGAAAGAAAAGGCGAAACAGCCCAGCGCTCGTGAAGTGCGAGCTCCCTCTACTGGCCAGTGTATTGATGTGAACAGTAACGTAAACATGTTAAGGATACCCACGTTTCGGGAACATAAAAACGTTTTGGGACCATGAAAAAAACATTAAAATGTATTTTGAAACTTTCGTTTTTACCATTGTGCCCTTAAATTATACTGTAATTTATTTTTGTTTGTTTTAATTATACTAAGTGCAACACAGTAGTATGATTAGTATGATTGAGTTGTATGATTAACTTTCTTTAAAAGCACCCAATTAATTTGTGGCATGTGGGCACGAGAAAAGTCAACAATGTGTCCAAAAGCAATTATGGCAATTTACTTCACTCCAAACCAGGAAAATAGATGTCCACGCTCCAAACAACCTCATCCTTCCGTTTGTCGTTCATGGGGGCGAGAGTTGCGTTAAAACGGGAAACGAGGAGTGGCGCCTGGATGCGCTTAAATAGTCAGCCTTTAGGTTTGCACACAACCGAGCACGCAGATTCGCCTCTTCTATTTTATTTGACTTTGGTTTTATTTATCTTCTGGAGTGGAGACAATGATGCGGGAAGCTGTTCGCCGCCTGCACTTGCGCGCTTTTGTGACGCTGTGGTTCGGGATTTTTCAAGGATGCAGAAATTGTGAAACCGCACCGAACCCTTCGTCTCCTCTGCAAAGCTCCAGCTGGGGGAACCCGCGAAGATACGTGCACCTGCGCACCAGCACCGAACTCAACAATTACTACCTGGAGATTAGCCTAAATGGGCACGTGCGCAAAACCATGCACCGGGGTTCATACAGTAAGTGCGCATATATTTACTAATTACTTAATGCTCCACTTTGCTTTGTGTAGAATTATTTACCTGACCCTGTAGCACCATTTCAACAGGTGTGATGTTACTGAAAGCCGAAAGCAGGGACCAGATAGCAATATTTGGAGTGAAAAGCAACCGATTCTTGTGCATGGACGCACATGGAAATCCTTTTACATCTGTAAGTGCCTTTCATAACATTTATAAAGATACCTTAAATCTAATTAATGCGATTTAAAAATGCTTAGCCTTAAACATAGTTCTCCCTCTGCCTTAAATCATTATTAAACTTAATGATGATAAGCTTTGTGTTAACTCACAAAGAGTCAAAACACTGGGTTATTTTAAACCTTTTAAAAGTTCCAATATGATAACCGGACTTTTTTTTCAAACTCTTTTACACACACATACAAGACAAATAATGACAAATGACAAATAATAAATCATAAAAAAGATTTACAGTGTGGTTAATGATGTTTACTAACACTTACTAATACAATACAGTAAAGAAATGTTTAAAGAAAGTGTTTGGTTTTTGTAGAACATACAACTAATGAGATACTTTTGTTGGTATAATGTAGGTATATTGAAACTATAAATTAAAGTATATCTCCAGCCAAATAAAATTTAAATGCTTTTAATTTGATATTCATGTTTTATAGTTGCCTGTTTCTTGTTAATCTCTCGCTCGCTCTCTCTCTCTCTCTCTCTCTCTCAGGCAGTTTGCCACAGGGATGACTGCCTCTTCCTTCACAAGCTTCTGGAAAACTACCGCGACGTGTACTACTCCACCCGCAGCGGCATACTGCTGGATCTGGATGGTGTGAAGCAGGTGTACGCAGCGGGTCGTAATCTTGCGCAGACGTCCCTCTTCCTGTCTGAGAAGAGTACCGTTCCTCTGGAGCGCCTGCAGCATAGGGAGCGACGGGACCGCCAGGCGGAGGCGCAGTCCGAGTCGCAGCGCTCGCGCGCTCTCGGTATTTTTGCCGAGGAGTCGGACTCGCGCGCCGCTCGCGACGACGACGGCGACCTCGATGTGGAGCGCCCGGAGGAGCGCAACAACTCGCGGGAAACTCACGCGTCACCGAACGACGACGACCCGTGGGACGTGGAGCACGTCAGGAATCCCGGGAGTCCCCGGATGTCAGGGACAATGGGGTGAAGTCACTTGTGCGATCGTCTTCATAGTAAATGGGCAACAGGAATGTTAATTAATTTAGAATAATATGACACACGTATTAACGACATGTTCTAATCCCACAATGGCAAACTGGAAGACAATAATTGCATTTGCCAAACCTGACAGAAGCCTCAGTATGCACAAACAAAATGTTTCTACAAGTGTACAAATGTCTGAATCCACCAAAATTTCAACACTATTGGCTTTAACTGTGTTGATTTAGCATTAGTAGGTTAGACACCTTTCTGTTACCTTGGGTTACAAAAGCAAGTACTTAGTCTATACTATTTGTATCTAATAACATTTGCACAAACACACTGGCTTCTAATTTTATTTTAAGGTTACACCTGTCATTCAGCATACTAAATGTATTTACATTACACAGTGGTTCAGACCTGCGTGTGAGTTAACCTTGTCATTCACTTGGGATGGAAATTGTTAGTGCGTAAAAATTATTTGACATTGTATTACTGCCTAAAACAGAGGATTTGGTAAAAAGGGTTTTGAGGACCAAAACATTTTTTTATTTTAAAACAGACTTTAGATGGTTCATGTATATTCTGTACCAGTCCTGATATTTACTTTATTCAATTTTTTTATGGGACAAAAAAAACAACAACAAACAAAAAGAATTTTTTTTACTGGTGCAGGTGGCCAACAACAGGCACGATTTGTAACCTTTTAAAAAGGTCTATGTATTTATTTATTTAATTCCATTGGATTTATTTATGGTACATTATTTATAGGCGTAAACATGTAATGCAAATGATTATATTCATTTTGTCTCTAGCCTGAGAATATGAATAGAATAGTTTTTTCTTCTAACTTCTTGTGCCTTGTGTTTTTATTGCCAAACACACACACACACACACACACACACACACACACACACACACACGCACACGCGCACACAATTCACTATTTAAGATTCAAGATTTAATGGGTGTTTTATTGACATAACGAAAATGCACATTCCTATTGCCAAAACTCATGTTTAAAGGGTAAAAAGCAATATTTCCCAGAAAAACATATTTTAAAATGAGATCTATTTGTGAAGTTGTCAATAACTCACAAAATGTGATCTATCAATACCAGGTGGTATTTTGTACAAACTTCAATATAATTTAAACTTTCAAATTATAATACCTTTAAACATAAGTTGCACATTGTTACTTTCAACCCTGTCAGTTGAGACAAAAGTGACACACAGGTGGGTCAAAAGCATCTTTTATTTTTATTAAATATAACTGATTATGACCATGTTAATATGTAACCGCAAACATATTTTATTCTTTCTTTTTGCAAAAAAATTAATTGCATTTTAAATAAAACATTTTTTTTTAAATGTTTCAAAAGTAACTCGACAGTACAAACTTGAATTGCTTGGAATTTTTTGTAATACCAACTGATTTTATAAAACATCTGAATGGAAACATTGCAAATGCATAGGTGGAAGTGGAAAAGCAAAAGTACGGTTAAAACCTGATGATGTAAATCGTGTTACTTTTGTCTTGACAGGAACGCCTGCCATTTACATCTATTTACTTTTAAACTGAAAAATACTACTAAATACTAAATAACCTGTAAACATGAAAATAGAAACACAAATTCAGCTACCGCTTCAGTAATTTATTTACCACACTTTTGAAAACAGCTATCCAGACTTGAAACGATGACATAATCGCGTGCTGAATGTGCGGTCATAGTTTGGTATGCAAGTGTCGTCAAGACTCTGAGAAAATCGGGTTTTTACTTCTGTCCATCGTTACTTTCATCCCCGCTCTCCCCTATTGTTTGTTTATTATTTATTTTTCTGCAAGTATTTCCTGTGTACACAGATTTAACGAGATCGTATATTTTGTCCATAAACCACTCCCTAATATTTCATAAAACAGTTAAAAAATTCCCAAAAATGTAAAGTGAATAAAACAACCAAAAAGCACACACACTGGCGTAGTGTAACAGCCTCTCATTTTCTAAGTCATATCAGCAGATTCGCCTTTGCCTGGTTACTCTTATTTTTTTTCAGCCCTGCATGAGAAATGAGAAATTTCTTAAAAGGGAAAAGCGATCTTTCGCGTCAAGCACAACTATACGAAAATACCATATTTTACTCGTTTTGTTACGAATCTGCTATTTGAAGCAGAAAACGAGTGCTTCCAGTTCGTTTTTTGGGCGCGCTGAATGCTAACCACAAGTTGGTGGAGATTAACGTTTATTACCATGTCTACAGCACATATTTTAAGGAAACTCCAATTTTAACTCGTGTTTAAAATCTCTGATAGATTGTCTTTGTAATGGTTTCTATTTTTTAGGGTAGCGACGTGTTTTAATCACCTCTAAGCATGAACTCGTAGCGCCGTGTAGCTAACGCGGTGTTTACAAACGGCTTGAACACAAAAACAGTTCGTTGAATTTAACACTTTGAGTAGGGTGCTTTTAAAAGACATGGATCGACCATCAAGGTTTGTAATGATCTACTATTTGTCATTGTAAATATCGGTAGCTTTTCGTCGTTTGTGTTTTTATTGGCGATTAATGTGTATTTATGGTGTTTGGCAGGAACAAGAAAACAAGCAGTTATTCGGGTTTTTTGGCTGATGATGGTAAGACTACAATATTTTCCTTTGTATTGCACTACGATGACAATGTCCTAGCCGTAGGACTATATTGTACTGGGTGACAGTGCTTTTTATTACAGATTCAGACATCGATTTTATGCTGAGCCACAGTGGAGTTTTGTTGGCTGGTTTTGTGCATCAAAAGTTCACTATTTAGAGTTTTTATTGCTAAATATATTTTTGTACACAACAGATGAGGATTTTGCCACAGCAAAAGCTCCTCCAAGCAAAAAGGCCCGCACTTCTGTTAAGGAATCTCAACCGGACAAAACCAGGAAAAATGAACTCGTCGATTTAACTCCTAATGCAGGCAGAGAGAGGTATAAGACACGTGAATTTTTTTTACTAACCTAACAGTAGGAAATATTTCGTTGCGCAATCGTATCGAGCATGTTTCCTGTGAATAAAATACTACAATTTGGTCATCTATGTTTGTTATTCAGAGTGTCTCTGGATGAAAAAATGTTTAAGAGAGATTTAGAAAATGCTTTAATTCTCGTGCAGCTCCAGTCTACAGAGAAGCTTGGTGTGTATATATTTCCATACTTATGAATGTAATTTTGATTGATTTTACATAACATTGATAACATTGATTTTAATAAATACTGTCTGCTTTTTTTGCACTGCAGATGAAAAGTCCTGTGAAGAAGTACCCCCAGTGCTGACACACTTCAGTGTTGATGGCAGTTGCTTTGGTAAAACCTGATTCTATATTTGCATTTGTTTTGTTACAACTGACCCTTTTAAAAATGATTTGTTTCAAGATGATGATAAACTTTTAGAGCAACCCTCTGAAGGCACGCCCCCTGTGCTGTCAAACTGTTGCGTGGACGTTACCAGCTTGGGTAAGTCTCACTTCTCAGTCCTACTTTTAAGCCTTGCAAAAGGCCCATTCACTTTTACTAGTTCGCATCATAGGAAACAAATGTTTGTCTAATGCACACAACACTTGTACTCAGTTTTATTAGGAAAAACGTTGTCTTTGAGTTATATCGTTGAATTCAAATGAATCGTACTTAAAGTTAAAGTTTTAAAGTACTGCTGTACTGCTGTACAACTCTAGGATTAGATCAGACCAGCAGTGATCACACTTCATCTGCCGTATGCACAAAGAGAAAGTCTCAAAAAGCAACAGAGACACAAAGAGTCCAAAACAAAGAGGATGAAGACTACAGACCTCAGAACACACCTGGTACACCACCCACTTATTTAGTGTTCTCATTATGCTGATTAGGATTTTTTTTTTAATTTATAAGATTTATAACATTTATAAGATTATTTTTTTACTAAACCAAATTTAATGCTGCTCTGTCTCGTAATTCTTTAGAGAGTGAATCAGATTTCAGTGACCCAGATGAGAGCGAGGATGAAGAATACGTAGTGGAGAGAAAACAAGAAAAAAGAAAAATGGCTAAGAAAGAGAGAAAGACGTCCCCCAAAGCTGTTAAGAAAGAGAAGCAGCCAATGAAACCCAAAAAAAAAAAAACACAGTCCAGAGGTTTGTACACTGATCTTATCTCAAAACCAGGGCAGATGAATCCTAATGACTGAGCAAACAGGGACAGGCCGGTGTGTGTGTATATATATTTATATATATGTGTATATTTATAAAAATATATAAATTTGGTTTAACACCACTGTGCGGTGGTGTTCAGCCGAACAAATTCTCACCACCAGCTGATTCCCATGCACTAGCAGAAATGTAATCTAACTGATTGACAGAGATGGCAAAAGTACACACATCCTCTACTCAAGTTGAAGTACAGATACTCATGTTTAAAACATACTGCCTATGCTTTTTTACTCAAGTTAAACTAAAGAACCGGCTCTGACTTTTATTTAAGTAAGAAAAGTAACCATTACTACTGTACCTATTTAATAAGTGTCATGCTGGTAACTGGACCTCACATCATATTAATACTTTAACCTTTTCATTGCTATTATATAAACAAAGTTTAAAATATTCTAGCTTTCCCCCAGAGTTAGTTTTTTAAGGTGACCGATACACAAAGTTTCCCCTAATAGTTTCCATGGCGACACACCATTCTTGGCACGTGACACACCGCAGCCACAATAACAATGTATGGCAGATGTATAAGGCCATGGGGGATCAGGAATGTCTCTGTTCTCAGACATGTTTACATCACTGAGTCCCTCTGTCTCCTCCACCTTAGTCATTTATGTTGCTTCTGCTTTGCTCATTGTATCATCATAAACTAGCAGTATACGGTTACGGTGCAGGATAGCCAGTAAAACACCAACGGTACCTTTAAAAAGCAGTGCACTGAAAAAAAAATAGATTGATTGTTTGAAAAGGCGTGCACGTTGCATAATAGCAAGATATAATATCGATCAGGCCACCAAACAGATTAAAGCTACAGTAACAAGACTGGTTTAAAAAGTGAGAAATAGAAAGTACAGATGTGTGTGAAAAAGTAACGTAAAAGCAAAAAGTTATTCTATATCTATTATCTACTTAAGTACACTAACAAAGTATTTGTACATAATTACTTCCCATCTCTGTTGATGGAAGAGTCAAGCGAAGTAAAACTTGTAGCTGACATGGTACGTTCATACAGGACGATGTTGTTACATAAAACTTCACTAAGAATAAATCAACACATTTATATAAATTACACGTGTGCAAACTGGTGCAAAGAGTTGAGATAGGAGACAGTCACATTGATCGCAGTGCATATTTACCGGTACTTTGTAAAGGACAGTATGTGTGCATCACAGATATGTATATCTCTACCAAAAGCTTGACCATTCAATGACCAAATCATCCAGTTCATCCCAAAGGTGTGTTCAGTGGGGTTGAGTCAGAGTCAGGGCTCTGTGCAGGACGCGCGAGTGCTTCCACTCCAACCAGAACACACCATGTCTTCATGGAGCTCAGGGGCTTTGTCATGCTGGAACACTGTTTTGGTCTCTTAGTTCCAGTAAATTAAATATTTAATAATGCTTAAACATACAGAAACATTCCAGATAACTACTTTTAACACTGTGAACAGTTTAAAGAAGAAGGTCATATCGGTGTGATGGTCAGGGTTGCAAAAACTTTTGGCCACATAGCAGATCATCAAATGAGTACATAAACTCAGTATGGAACCAATAATTGACTTCCTTAATTACCGGTATTTGTATATTTTTCTACTCAGTCAAAGACTCAGCACTTAATAGTCCAGGAGTCAGGAGTCCATCTACCACTCAGCCTCTCTCTGCACTGAACAGAATTCCCAGTACTCCTCCTGTGAATAACTCTTCTCTTCATACCAGTCCTGCAGGGGGCAAAATGCTAAAGTGGACTCCTCCTGGTAAGCTGTGTGTAGAATGGGCAGGCAGACGACTTCTTTAATGTGAAACTCAGACAGTTAGTCAAACTTCATCAACTCTTTTATCTAGCAGATAAAACATAGCAATCATCTAGGTCTTATCTAGCTATCTACCTACAGATAACGAATAATAATTTCTCTGTCTGAGGCTATAAGTAAATGCGTGGTTCATTCTTTTTCTATTGGCTGTCAACAGGTCTGGTAGGAAGAAGTCCCAGCTCATGTTACAGTCCTCCCCTGAAGGCTCCTGGACTCGGTTTGCGATTAGGACTCTCCCGCCTGGCTCGAATTAAACCCCTGCATCGTAATGGCGTTGCACATTAGAAGCTTTTTGTACAGAATCTGTACAGTTAACAGTACTGTACCGAGTCATAAATTTTTTTTTAAATTTTTTTTTAAATTTTTTTTTTAATGAAAACCATTCAATCGGTGTATTTTATTGTTTTATTTGTCTTTGTGTTGTAAGAATTAAATGTATTAAATTCTTCATGTGGTTGAATCATGGTCCAAACCTACAGAATTAGGACAGTGGGACAGCTTGAATAAAATCTTGATCTATTCCAATTTCACGTTTGCTTGTAAAATCCCACATACTGTTATACGTTTGAAACATTCATTCATTGTTTATCATGTTAAGGGTAGCTGGAGCTTCTCCCAGCTAACTTAGGGGCATGAGACATTTTGAACAATCGCCTGTTAATCACAGCACTAACACAGAGGCAGACAACCATTCAAACTCACGTTCACTCCAATGGACAACTTAAGCAGGAATCTGAGCAGGAATCGAACCCATGACCTTGCTCTGAGGCAGGAGTGCTAACCACTCTGCCACTGTGAGGCATGACTATTAATGATATTGTTCTGAGACAAACATTCTACATTGCTCCTATCAGAGTTTTTAAGTGTTCTCTACAAAAACCGATGTACAGGTGCTGGTCATAAAATTAGAATATCATCAAAAAGTTGTTTTATTTCAATAATTCCATTCAAAAAGTGAA
>JAOUQX010000013.1:1246059-1262741 GCA_028566295.1 Liobagrus marginatus
AACTTTTATATAACTTTCAGCATTCATAGTGCCTTCCAAAACATGCAAGCTGCCCATACCGTATGCACTTATGCACCCCATACCATTAGAGATGCTGGCTTTTGTATTGAACCCTGAGAACACGCTGGGGGTCTCCTTCCTTTTTGGTCTCCCTTCTCTTTAGTCGGTCCCCTTCCTTTTTGGTCTCCCTTCTCTTTAGTCGGTCTCCTTCCTTTTTGGTCTCCCTTCTCTTTAGTCGCCCTCCTCTTTAGACATCCCTTTTATAGCTAATCATATTACAAACCTGATATCAATTAACTTAATTAGTTGTTAATGTTCTCTCAGCTGAATCTTTTTAAAATCTCTTGCTTTTTCAGCAGTTTGACCCGTCACAATTATTTTGAGACCTGTTTCAGGCATCAAATTTGGAATTAGCTCATTTAGTGAATAAAAGTGTAGAATTTTTCTGTTTAAACATTTATCTATGTTCTATTGTAAATAAGATATTGCCTCATGTGATTTGTAAGACTTTTACTTTTCATTTTATTCAAATTTAAAATGTTTTCCAGAATTCGGGTTGTAAGTGCCATGACTTGGAGAGCTTTCAAAGTCCAGAAGGCATCAGGGCATACTGTATAAACTTAACCCTTTTTGTCCTAGATTGACCGAATTGAGGCGCAGCGATTGAAGTGTCAGGGTAATCTGGAGAGGGTCGAATTCAGACATCGACGTGAGCAGCTTTCAGACAAAGACAAGTAAGGATGCACGCTTTGAATTACTGCTCATAATGCATGTCGTGACTATTACACTAACCCATATGAGGCTTTAATTCTTCTGTGTGTCCATAGACAGGCCCTTGAGGATGAAATGGAGCTCATGAATGAGAGGATACAGAAGTATGGTAATGCAGAAAAAATCCATTTTAGTTATAAAAACGTTTTATGGCTGTTTGTGGAGTCGATTAGACGCGAGTTGTATCTGTTTCAGAGAAAGAGCTGGCTGATTTGCGAAGTGAGAACAGGCGGAACATGATGCTCTCTGTAGCACTGTTGACCATCAGTGCTCTTTTCTATTATACCTTTGTTTATTAAGGACACTTGCAGCCTGCTTTGAGCTGTTATGTCTTATGTTTTTAGAAGGCTGAGTCCAAGTCTGTTCGCTGGAGGCTCTCATCCCGAATATCGTGATATTGTATTTACTCTATAGACAAAGGAATTGAAACACATGATCATCACATCCATCTATTCCAGATTTTAGTGTCACTTCTATAAAAACCTCAATACATCTGGAACGGTTTTCCACTAGATTGTGTAGTGTGTGGGGATTTGTGATCATACAGTTACTGTAGTATTAGTGAGTTTAGACTCTGATGTTGAATGACGTGGTCTAGGGGGCAACTGGTGTTCCAGTTCATCCCGAAGGTGTTTATTGGAGTAGAGCGAGAGAGACAGAGTCAGGGCTCTGTGCAGGACACACGAGTTCTTCCGCTACAACTAGAGTACAGCATATCTTCATGGAGCTCAGGGGCATTGTCATGTACACTGTTTGGATTTCATGTATACTGTTTGGAAACAGGAACACTGTTTGGGTTTCATATTTCCAGTGGGGATACAATCATCAACCATATCAGTGAAGTCACTTAAATAAAATAAAATATTAAAACTAATTAAGTTGTTACAGAGAGCTTGTTAAGGGGTGTGATAATATGGTAAATAGGCAGCAAATGAACAGTCAGTTCTAAAAGTTGATGTGTTAAAAGCAGAAATAATAGGGTGTATAAAGAGTTAAGCGACTTCGGCGGGATCTAAATTGTGAGAGCTAGGTTACTAAGTCTTAGCATGTCCAAAACAGCAGATCAAGTTCCTCATATGCAGTGATTAGTACCAATAATAGTATAGAAAAGGACAACCAATACACCAGACTCCAATCCATAGAGATTAAGGCTGAACCTCGCAACATAAAGACTTTAACTTTGTTGTCTTGGTGCCGGGTGCCACCAAACACCTGGTAGCCCGAAGGGGGGCCTACACTGAAGTAGGCAGGTGGTTTTAATATTCTGACTGATTGGTAACTCAAATTGGGCGTCTGGGTTATACAAAAAAATTAAAATAATTTATTTTACTATAATTCCACATTAAATATATCATAAAACACAAAAATGTGGAAGGGGACTTATTGGTTGAAAACCAATAAATTATTTTTCCAATAATGAAAAAAATAAAGGAGAATGAGACCTAGAGGTATGTGACCTGAATGCTATGTTTGTACCATTGAATCAGGAATTGTTTAACTGTGTAACTGTTAAGGTTTATATGTAAATTTGTTTTGGACCATTTTATTAGTGGTGTGCAAACTTTTGGAAAAATTTTCATTCACGTGTGCCATGTATGACGTAAAATGTCTCATACTTGCCAAAAGCTAGATTTGATCATACCATTGCTTGTATATTATGTGTGTATTTTGAGTAAACTTCATATAATTTAATGTATATTTTATTTACAGCATTTGCTTGTTTTAATAAAGGACCACATTGGATAATGTTTCTAGTCAGTATCCATCATCATCTTCAGGTATTTGTGGTATTAAATATAGGGGAATAATGAACATGGAGAGGTTGTGATGCAGCATAAAGTTAGTTAAGCCGAGGGTTGTTGCTTACCTGAAGTTGATGTTTGGGATTTTTAACAAGAGATCCCTTAATGTTTTATTCCACTTCTATATGACAATTTGCCAATAAATAAAATTATTTAAAAATTTCTATACAACAGATCATTAATGTTATAGACTTCATAATCATCTTGAGAAAAGTTAATTTGTTGCCACTTACAATATAGCAGCTACAAGCAGTTATTGCCTCAGCAGCCACTTTTTTGACATCTGTAGTCATGCTACAAAGCAATCTGAGGACTTTCCCCACAGTGCTAATACTGATACTTACATAACTGACCTCTGTTTTTATTCGCAATTCTTTTTTTCCATTAGTAGTTGTTCACCAGTTAGCACACCTTTGTAAATGAGGCATTAAGTAAGAAATAATAGCATAGTAAATTAGAGTTAGCACTACAGAGTTGGAACCCCTCTTATAGCATGTTATACACAGCATGCTTGAGTTCTCAAATCTGATTCGTCAAATGGTGTGTTATTTTTTATCCATCAGCACACCTTGGAAAGTTCCTGCTTTAAGATGAGCATCAGGTTAATAGAAGCATGTTCGCCCGATTATTTTGTTGTTTTTATAGTAACAGTCCGCACACGGGGTCTTGAATTTAATCTACATTTAAGAGCTTACTTAAGTTATTCTTTGTTAAACAATACCTAAACATCTGTTATCATGAACAATATGGTAAAGTCTTTTTATGTAGCATGTTTGGAAATAATTGTCTGTGTAACTGGTACAGTCATAGTAACAAAGTTTTAAAAGTTTCCCAACATGAAAAAGTATTCAAAATGGATGAGTTGATACTTTCTAAATAAAAGGACAAGAGAGAGAGAAAGAGGACGAAGCTGCTGAGTGGTCATTGTTGATATAAAATAAGCTATTAGAGGAATTAACATCTTGTAGTCTTCCTGTAAATTCCCAGATATATTATACAACACGATTTTTCATAATAACCACTTAATCAAGTGTGGTGTGTACATGTAAAACTAAAACAAGCAAGATGTGGATGGGAATTTAAAATAAAACTAATTCCTGTAATAAATAAGTAAATAAAATTGTGCTACTGGGATTGTTAGTACTATCTTTTCTTCAGTTAACTGAGACCAAGAAATGATTATAGCACACACTCAGGAGTGGGCTTCGTGATTTGGGGGGCCCTAAACGATTCCAGGTATTTAAACACTTTTTCTATATATTTTTGCATTTGTAAATAAACTGTATGTTTAAAATATCTGTAACCTGGACCTTTTATTTTCTAAATGTAAAATTAAATACAATTGAATTCACAAATAATAAACTAATAAGTCCTATATAATTCATATAGAATTCTTTATATTTGTTGTGGGCCCTCTAATTCCCCAGGGCCCTAAGCAGCGGCTTACCTCACTTATTTTTAAGTCCACCCCACTGCTCCAAGTCATTTGCATTACACATTTGAAATTAATTTTAAAACAAATGATGGCCGACGGTGTGTAAGGCCCTTTTTTTTGTGCAAAATATGTATAATATAGATAACTGAACTGCAATACAAACACATAGTGTTCTTACTCACCAAGGTGTTTTCCAGGTAACGTTTTATTGCATTTCAACAGTACTTACATGCACAGAAGAGTATTCGGACAGAGAAGGAGGTTATTACATCCAAATAATTCACATCCACCAAAAAAAAAAACATACCACTGATAATATAATGTTCTACCAACTTGGGCTATTTTTTCCTTCACATATTCTTACTGCAATGGAGCAAAAAATATGAGTGTCAGTTCAGTCATTGATATGGACCGATGGTAAAAACCAAGTGTTTTTTGTAGATGTAATCTGTAAATATCTTACCATCGTGCTCAGGTGTAGACCCAAGGAACTGTTGTGCTCTACCACTATTCACTAGAAGGTGCTATTGAACAAAGCATTCAGGTGGCAAGAACACATGGATTTGTACCACCTTATTTAATACATAAAGTACTTTCACCATAACTAAAATAGATTCTTTTATCTCAAAATAAAGACTAAAGATAAAATAGTCCAAATGCATATTGTGTGTTAATAGGCCATGTCACTGAGTCACATTAGTCACTGACAGATGAGGAAGAAATGTAGCCCAATAGAAACAGATTAAAGAAATGCTACACCAACCTAAATGCATCTGTTAATGCATTAATGCTATGTTCGTTCCTGTTGTCCTAAAAGCTATATGGTGAAAGAACTAGACGGCTAATACTTCAATGACACCAATGGATCCGGTGAGCCCAGTGATATGTACCACACTAAACACGTTATTTTTCTCCACAGAAAACATTGCACAGCTGTTTGTGCTCCTCACAGGGAAGAAAACAAGGCAGGGAAAAAAGGAACACACATCCACTATTGCGGATGTACGAGGAAGGATGCATCCATCAATATCTGTTTTTAAGAGGGGATGTTTTTTTTAAATATAGCGCGGAAACATTAAAATACGCACACACACACATATACATTATCACTTTCACAGGTTGTAATACAACATTAGACAGAAAGTGTGTGTGTGTGTGTGTGAGAGAGAGAGAGAGAGAGAGAGAGAGAGGGAGGGAGAGAGAGAGAAGGACGGATGAAAGGAGACCCCGAGGATTCTGATCAGAAAAGAACACGTCCATTTCCTCAAAGTCGTAGTCAATTGCTGTGACTTGCTGTGATGTCACACACAGACACATACCAAGAAAGAAAAAAGCTTTTAGTTCATTTTAATATGATTATATTATTTATGATAAAGTAAGTGCAGTACAGATCACTGTACCTGATGTTGACCTATAGGAAGTCCTTAATGTTCAGGTCGGCAAGAGGATCTTTGGGAGGAGGAGGCTTTCTGGGGCTCTGGTTCATTCCAGTCGACATCTGTAAAGAAAAATAATAGACCCAAAGGGTCAAAACGTGTTGTGTCCGTGTACTTATAGTTTATACTTTCAATTTATTAGCGATTTATTTAAATGAGCAAAAATGATTTATGCAGTCAAAATAACATGCCCCTTGTTCAAACAGATTGTTGTAGGTGATTGATGAAGATGTGATTTTGGTACTGATATTTATACAGAAACAATAATACCCCTATATGGCCGAATGTATCTGCGCACCTGACCATTACACCCATATGTAGTTCTATCCCGAATTGGTGGCACAAAATTGGAAGCATACGACTATAGAAAATGTATTGATTCAATGTAGCTTTTATTAAAATTTCCCTTCACTGGAACTAAGAGTCTCTAACAGTGTTCCAGCATGACAATGCCCCTGTGCACAAAGCCCCTGAGCTCCATAAAGACATGGTGTGTTATGCCACAATTCCCAATCAGGTTCAAATCCAGAGGCTGAGCTTCCTGTTGAAATACACTGAGTATTCCAGGAACCATTACTTGATTCATTATCTTATGCGGAATGTGCTAAATAAGAAACCAGCTATTGGTTTGGAATTGGAATATCCTCACCTGAAACTTCTGGCGAAACATCAACCTTTTTTCTCTGAAAATGCTGCTATTTGTTTTTAGTTACTCAAATACAGTAAGGAAATCTTTTCTGCAGCATTCAAAACCAGTAGAATAAAGTTAAAATCGATACATTCTAGGAACTAAATATTCTCTGCCTCATGAACTACCCTACACACTGTGCAGGATTCCCTGGCATTACATTGATGGCATTTGTCAGAGATTCTTCTTACTTAGAGCATTTTAAATGATGAACTACCGGAACAATTGAGGGTTAAAGAACTTGCAGTGACATCGGCGGTTGATGGTTTGGGATTTTAACCTTATAACCTTCCAATCAGTGAGCTAACATCTTAATGAGCTATAAGAGGAACATAACAAACATGTGCATTTAAAAATTGCAAGATAAGAATATTGTGCGTGTATGTATATGTGGCTATGTTACCGGTGCAGCAGGTGCTCCACCAGCAGGAAACTGCGGTCTCATCATAGGCTGCTGAGGGAACATCATAGGAGCCACACCTGTCGCACCAGGCTGCATGTTGCAGACAGACAGATTGTAAGACACACGTATGCTTATATAAACACGAGCACTCGGGAAGACACACTTACACACTCTTACCATGCCAAAAGACAACTGGGACCCCATGAGAGGAGAGGCCATGGAGGGCACAGGCTATAACGGGTGTGTATTATAAAGGAGGGAAATGGAAATTAATACAAAATAAACTATACAACACAAACACACACATTAACAAAAAAAGAAAATGGGAACTAACTAAGTAGAGAAGGCGGTAATCATTATCTTATCATTTACAACAGCGACAAGAGCTTATATTTTAACATGCATGATTTTGAATAGAGTTTATAGGAAAGTTAGCAAGCCGAACTGACTAAAAGGTCTATGCAGCACTAGGAGTGATTACACCTCATTCATAAGCAGCAAAAATCTGTTTTTAGGCGTGTATATGGAGCCACATATACACAGCAAACAGTGTAACTCAGAAGTGAAATATCTTTGATTATAGTTCCATTGGGCAAACATTTTTATGATAAGATTACAGTAAACAAAACAATAGGTTACTGTCGTAACCCCCGGTTCTCTGAAACATCGAGTGGAGAGATACACCTATGGGAAGAGCCTTCGCACCTGACCTCTGTCAAAGCATCCAAATGCACCAAGTCTGGCTAGACAGACAGACGTGTGCACCCTATGCCCGGTAATGCCACACCCCTTTACTGGAGCGCATAAAAGTCCTGCGCACGTCACAATTCTCTAGTAAATGTATTTGCTTCTCGTGCAGCAAGCGGGGCAAAGCTCGTGGATCTCTCCACTCGATGTTTCAGAGAACCGGAGTTACGACAGTAACCTATTGTTCTCTTTCATCATCTTGTGTTCGAGATCCACCTATGGGAGAGACATGGACAGTTCCCCAGTTGCCCAATACACTCACAGTGAGGTTCTGTACGCCATAAAGAGATGGTCACCCCTAAGGGGACTGGTGCCTGACACGTCCCAAAATCACGCACCTGACAACCCTGACGCACTCGCAGATGTGCACAGGCAGGGCACGAAACCTGTGTGAGGCCCACACAGGTCGAAAATTCTAGCACAACCCAGGCTCGAAATATGCAATAATCTGCAATACGCGCCTTGTGACACGCATGTGCGAACAAACACATCTGCCACGGGGTTAGGAAGACCCCACCCCCAAGACAGCGTGCACCACCGAAGGCTTGGTGACATCCGGTCGGTAGTAACGCACAAACGCATGAGGCGAGGCCCAGCTCGCAGCAGCACAGATGTCTCGCAATGACACACCCCTGAACAATGCCCAAGAGGCAGCTAAGCCCCTCGTTGAATGAGCCCTGATGTTTCCTGGGGGTCGCACACCTTTCGACTCATATGACAAAGTGATCGCTTCGCCGAGCCAGCATGAGAGGCCTTGCTTGGAAATGGGGTTCCCTTTATGCGGAAACGCCCATGAAATGAAAAGCTGATCGCTCTTCCGAAAAACACTGGTCCTGGTTATATACGTTTGTAACGCACGAAACGGACACAGCGCGTGCAGCCTTTCATCCTCCGCCGAGGAAAAAGGGGGGAGGGTGAAAAGCGGACAGCTCCAGCACCTCCGATGTGAAAGCAGGAAAACATTTAGGCATGATAGCCAGGTTGGGCTTGAGAAAAACTTTATTTCCACTAAGAGAGAACGCCGTGCACGAAGCATGCACAGAGCATGCATGCAGCTTGATGACTTGTTTAGCCGAAGCCAAAGCCAAGAGCAGGGCTGTTTTAAAAGACAGCAGCTTCATGGAGGCAACCCGCAATGGCTCAAAAGGAGATCAAGAGAGAGCCTACAGCACTATGGAGAGGTCCCATTCTGGGACCGTTCTCCTGATCACCGGCAGGTCACCTTCATAAATCTGCAGATTAGCGGGTGCTGCTCGACAGTTATGCTCTCGAAACCCACATGACAGGCCGAGATCGCTGCCAGGTAGACTTTAATCGTGGGAAAGGATCTGCCCTTATCCATAAGGTCCTGTAAGAAACACAAAATGTCAGGAACTGCGCACTGATTGATGTGAGACCCCACTCATCACACTACCCGTCAAACACGTGCTACTTACAGTCATACAGAGACTGTGTAGCCACCGCCCTGGCATTCTGTATGGTAGCCACCACACGAGCCGAGAGCCCTAGGGCGTTCAAGTTTGTCTTCTCATGAGCCAGGCCCAGAGAGCCATCCTGTCCGGAAGCAGGTGATAAATCTCCCCATTTGCCTGTGATAACAGATCTGTGTGCATCACGGCGGGGCATCTAACAGAGGGACAAGTAGAGTGGGTTCCCCCCCGATAGGAGAGCCGCGCCTCTGTTCAGGATGCCTGGAACATGAGTCCACGTAATGACGGAAAAAAAATCGCCGCCTCCACACTAAAAGCTTGTGCAATAGCGCATGGAGTCGTGACGAGCGTAAGCCGCCATGGCGATTTATGTATGCCACCTCTGTGGTATTGTCACAGCGTACGAGCACATGATGTCCCTGCAGGCGAGGGCAAAAGTACATTAGAGCCTTCAGCATGGTGAAGAGCTCCAAGTACCTTAAGTGCACTGAGCGCAGTCTGCTTGGCCACAGACCGTTCACCATTCTCCCCTCTTGGGTGGCACCCCAGCCTGTCAAGGACGCATCTGTCGTTACGATTTTCCGCAACATAACCGTCCCCAACGGGGATCCATGCGCGTAAAAGCTCTCGCTCCTCCAGTGGCATAAAGCCGCCGTGCACGCGCGTCGTACTGTAACAGAGCGGCCGAGATCGCGTAACGGACTGAAATGTAGTGAAAAAACCCATTTCATGAACGCTCTCATTCTCAGAAGACCCAGCAGCACCGCCTGGATTGATGATGCCATGAGACCTTGTAGTCTTAGACATGTGCGATATTGCCCCCTCGCCCCCTCTGTGAACCGAGCCACACAGTTCAGCAGAGAGCGAACGCGCTCCCGAGAGAGCTGCACACGCATAGAGGTTGAGCGCAATTCCAGGCCCAGAAATTAGATGCACTGACTGGGTGTGAGGCTACTTTTGTCCACATTCACTCTGAAACTGAGAGATGTGACATGCGCGAGCACGCGAGATGTGCCCCATATCGCATCCGCTTTCGATCCAGCTATGATGAGCCAATCGTCCAAATAAGTTAAAATCCACAGACTGACAGTCTCAGGGGCGCTAAGCCTGCTTTCCACACACAGTCTCTGGTTTAGGGCGAGCCCCCGAACGGGAGAACTGAGAATTCGTAACACTCGCCGCGATAAGCGAAACGAAGAAATTTTCTGTGTGGCGGATAAATGCTTATGTGGAAAAAAGCGTCCTTCAGATCGATCGATGTGAACCAATCGTTCTGTTTCACAGTACGGAACAGAGTACCATGCGTCAGCATATGGAAACCAAACTTCTTTAAATGTTTGTTCAACATTCTGAGGTCCAAAATTGGACAGAGAGAGCCGTCTTTCTTCGGAACCAGGAAATAACGGGAATAAAATCCCTGATTTATCTGGTGGGGGGGCACCACCTGAATCTCTCCTTTTAACTGAAGCAAAGCTATTTCCTCTATTATAAGCTATTGCCGGCCGCTCGTTCGCACACCTCCAGGAGGATAGATTGGGGTAAAGCAGCGGGGGCGCTAGCCAGGGGCACACCGAAGGGTGGGAAGGCCTCCTCGTCATCCGAGGCTCCTAGTAAGCCTGCATCATCCTCGTCGCCCGAATCGGCCGGCTCAAAGGGGCACGAGAGGTTTCCCACGAAGATGTCCTCTTCGGGAAAAGCAGGGTTGGGCTGGTCAGCCCAGCTGAGTGGCGCAGCGCTCCGGGAGGCCCCTGGTAGGGTGACGACGTCACCATGTCCTCCATCCTTCTACTTATCATCGTAGCACTGCTGCATTAGACCGACGGCGAGACCAAAGAGAGCCTGGCCTGGTTCGACCGGGGTAACCTGACAGGTTAAGCCACAGAGCACACTCCCCCACCACTGAGAGGGCCATGGAACGCCCGCAGGCTTGGACAGCCTGGCGGGCATTGCTGAGCACGAGGTCATTGACCATGACTACCTCCTTCCACAAGCTGGGGGAGGGAACACCTTTGTCCAGCTGCTGGCCTCAATCATCCAGAATCTCAGCCTGGTAAGCTGAGAGGAGAGAGGACACGTTAAGGGCTCTCACAGCCAGGGCCGAGGACTTGTAAGCAGCTTGATGGACACAGGCAGAAAAACGGTCCATTTTGTTAAGTAGAACCGGCCTGGCCAGAGCAAGCAGCCCATTGTGGCCGGGGTTAAGGTGCCTGGCTATGGACGGCTCAACAGTGGGGTGGTCGCCGATGCCGAGCACCGCCAAGTCCTTGACCTCGAGGCCCGTGAGACCGTGTTTCAGGTCCAGTGGCTCACCCCAATCGTGCCCCATTTGCTTCGCGCATGCAGGGAGGACGGGAAAGAGTTGTTTTCTGGGGCCTGGCAGTGGTCTCAGCAACTTTCCATCATAGATGTCCCTTTCCTGACGTCGGTGGCACGCTGTGGGTTTGGCCAGTCGATTGGGAGGTTTCCCACGAAGGTGTCCTCTTCGGGAAAAGCAGGGTTGGGCTGGTCAGCCCAGCTGAGTGGCGCAACACTCCAGGGGGCCCCGGTAGCACGACATCACCATGTCCTCCATCCGAGTCTGAAAAACCCAGCTCAACAAACTGAGTCGCAGCGACTTTGAGGCGGCGCCGAAGAAGCTTCGTCGAAAGCACCTTGCAATGGTCACAGTGCTCAGGGTTCACCACCACTTCTTCCGCGTGCTTGAGGCCCAAGCAGACCACGCAAAAAGGACGCGAATCCTTAGCCGCAATAAGTGCACCGAACGCGGTCGGGCAGACCCGTGAAGCGCTGTTTCCGAGAGCCGTAGATGAAAGTTCTGATGAAAGTTCCGTGGCGGGCAGCCGTGGAAAAGGAGGAGCAGGTGAAATTAATTACTGAGCGTGGGCACCTCAGGATGCAAATATATCACATATGCAGGATAAATACCATCACGTCCGGCGGAGGCTGATCTGGCCCAGACACACGGGTGATAAATCTGACACGAGGTGTGGTGCGCAGAGATCGCGAGAAGCGAAGAAAAAATTGGAGAATAGTGATGTGCGCAAGCCTTTTATGCGCTCTGGTAATGAGGGTGGCATTACCGGGCATAGGCCTCGTGCGTCTGTCTGTCTATCCAGACTTGGTGCAATTGGATGCTTCGACAAAGGTCAGGTGCGAAGGCCCTTCCCATAGGTGAATCTCGAACACAAGATGATGACAGAGAACCTAACACTAATAAGCCTGTTTCTAGCCAAGTTTAATTATGTCAAGCTTGAAATAGTCTCAATACCGATACCAATACCAGCTCCTACGCTTGTTGTCATACTCATTAAAATACCCTGACACCAAAGACCGGTACCTCATGTAAGGTAATAACTGACAGAACTGACACTGACACACATGACAGACACACTGTTAGTGTAACGTGCGGCATACGGCTCGCGATGAAGCCCGGTTAAGAAGGGATAGACTCAGGCGCAGGCTGTGGTGAACAAGCTTTTTATTGTAGCGTGACACAAACCGAGACGTCAAACGTTACTCCAGCTCAAGCCAAGCTGGATACTTCAATGAACTGCACTGAGTTAGTCTCAGTGCGTTCCCTATATACTATTCCTTGATGAGCTCTTAACACTAATCATCTGCACCTAGTTAAACTGAGGTCCTCTAATTAAACCAAACTTAAGCGTGCATACAAGACAAAACCGTGGTAATCAGTGTGTGAGTGTGTGTGTGTGAACAGAGGAGCATGTCAGACCAAACATCAACACAAAAGCACAGTAATCGTACATGCTCTCCGTGACAGTTAGCCTCAGCAGTGTGGAAATATTTCAAAATGAATGATGAATTTTTTTATTATGCTGTTGGTCATTATGCCCTTTGGATGTTCCATATTCATTAATTTCAATGTGTTGTGCTTGGAAAATTGTCTCATCACCAAAAAAAATTAAAACAGGTACAGGTATTGGTATCAGTGGGTACCAGAAAAAAAATATTGGCACTCGAACCGTGAAAACTGGTATCGGTGCGTCCCTAGTTATAATACAATAATAATCATAAAACATCATATTTTGCAAAGTAACAGACTGACCTGTGTAGAAACCTTATTTACTTAGTTTAAGCAGCAGTGAAAAGGTTTACAGAATTACAAAAAGATGTGCTGATCTGTGTGTAGACAGTATTATCATTATTATTGTTAATGTAATAATAAAACAACATCATCATGGTCCGTGATCATTATGAATAGGTGAGCCGATTTCAGATTTGTTGTTCTATAAGTTTATATAGTTTTTATCTATTATATATTATAAACTGGATATATGTATTTACTGGTTAGATAAACGTTAGGATTTTAATTACTCCATTATTTATTTTATGTTTTAAAAATTAACAAATGCTCCTCCAGATTCACTTAACCACATCCGTGATCAGCTTGAAGAAAAATCCAGATAGTTTCGAGGAAAAGGAGTCATGTGACTAACCCCATGCCACGCCATTCAAAGCCATGCTGCACTACGTCATGCTGCGAAGCTACACAACAACACATTTACCATGGGCATGCCCCAGCTAGGGGCTGCTACCTGTGCTTGCCAGTTTGCCCCTCCTGCTGCTTCTCCCCTGAAAGACAACATGAGAGAATGAGAGAGCAATGAATAATAAGAAAGAGAGAGCAAGAGAGACATAAAATGGAACACAAGTGTCAGAGACAGACTTACGATTTCTGAGTCCCCATTCCCAGATCTGAAAGAGAGCAACATTCACACACATTACACGTTGATTAAAATTACAATGTTACTATAACATGCGAAACTCAAACTGTAATTGGGCTATTAAATGTTGATTTCCTCAATGTGCCTAAAGTGGAACGTGTGATTTGGTGGTATATCTTGATTTTTGAATTGGTTTTCCTTTGCAATGTGTAAGGAATAGAATATAACAGGATGTTAAACACTAACACTAAAGACTTCTTCCTAAAAAGCAACATATATGTTGCCTTATGGAAAACATTATACAGTGTCTAAAAATGTTCTTTGGTTCAAAAAAACAGTGTTATAACAAAATTATTCAGCCACATGCCATTACCTTTTTGAAATCCATGTATGTGATATATCTGGCACTGACGTCTACATGAGAGCTATTACTAGGGAAATACTAATGACTTGATGTTAGCTGCCATTATAGAAAGTTAATCAACACCACTCGAACCAAGCAGTATCGAGGATCGTCACTCTGCAGCACCAGAACTCATTCATTCATTCATTCATTCATTCAGTGTCTAGCTGTTCTAGCAATGTTTCATTTATTGTTCAGGGTCGCAGGGGCACTGGAGTCTATCCCAGCTAACGTAGTGCGTGAGGCAGGGTACACCCTGCGCAACCGCCAGTTAATCGCAGGACTAAAACTTAGAGACAGACAACCATTCACACACACATTCACTCCTATTGACAATTTAGTTTTAATTCAGTTCTAAATTGCCCAATCGCATGTGTTTGGAGGCGGGAGGAAACCGGGAAAAACCCACCCAAGCACGGGGAGAACATGCAAACTCCACACAGACAGACAGGCACACTTCCACACTCCACCTGGGTGGAAATCTTTGTGCTGTGAGGCAGGAGTGCTAACCACTGTGCCGCACTCCAAATATTCAATTAAAATTTTAACGAATGTGGTGTTTTGTACTGAAACTCACTTCCAGCTAAACTGGCCATAGTAGAGTCTAGGTCCCCTCCTGCTGGTTTAACCGGTGAAGCTGCCATAGGGGATGCCAGGGCTGACATGAGCATATCCCCCAAGCCACCAAACCCTGGGGAAATAAAGAAAAAATCCATAACAAGTTCAAATCTGAAGTTGATTTTTACACCAACCGTGACGCCATTACAGCATCCAGACTACACACAAAGTCTTTATCAGCTGCCATTAATCTATGTTAAAACTGTAAAAAAATATTCATACAGAGATGCAAATACAGCACAAACCACACCCACTTTATCACAGCACATTACTTGCACTGCACATGTACCACCATCACATCAAACAACAATCTACACACTGCTGCATAATTATATTGAAACACTATAGCATATTGCATATTAATTATATACTGTATATTTTTTTAACTTTAGGATATAATTTGGTATAATGCACTCCTTCATTACTGTCCTCTTTTTTGTGTTCTTTCGTGTTTTATTCTAAAACGGTTCATCTAATCCTTCCCTAACATGTTCCTTTAAACTCTTTAATCGTCTGAAATAGTCAAGTTTTTGTTAAATCAATTCAGTTACCCACCTCTTCATTCATTCATTTATCGATTTATCCAAAGCATCCTTCAATTCAATTCATACAATACATATTTTAACCTTTCACTCCAAACCAACAAATCCCATTTATCAATTCCATCCTCCTGTCTACTACTTTATCTATCGATTCCTCCTTATTGAATCTATCAAATTATCATTATCCATCCAAATATTCCTCCATATATCCATACATACATACATACATCTATAAATGGATTCAACATCTTATCCAGCTATTAGTTTATTCATCGACCTATCTACTGTATCTATCAATCTATCCGTTTGTCCGTCCATCTAATCATGCTACACTCCATTCATCCATGCATCCATTCATCCATCCATGCTCTTTTCCATTCACAATTGATTGAACCCATACATACAAACGTGCATCATTTAAGCCATCTATTCATCTAGATAGCCTTTTATCCATTCATTTGTACACATCAAATCCATCCATTCATTCATTCATTGTCTAGCGCTAACCTGTTCAGGTTTGCGGGGGTGCTGGAGCGCTGGGTGCTATCCCAGCTAACTTAGAGCGTGAGGCTCGGTACACCTTGGACAATCAGAAGTTAGTCGCAGGGCTAACACTTACAAGCATGGGGAAAACATGCAAACTCTATAACGTGCACGGACAGCAGAGCATGTGTTTCACGGTTTTCTGTGTTTGCTTCTTTGGTGTTCCACGGTATTTCACATGCTCCACTGTTTGCACGCACGCATCACACACACTGATTACCACGCCTTAGGCAGACCGGCGAGCAGCTCGCTGACGAGGCGGAGTTTGATGACGTGCCAGAGCTCCTGCCCCCCGACCAAGGTCCCGTTAAGGACAGTACTCCAGTGAAAAAAGGTGTTCAACTGACAGAAAGTGTTCCACTGACAGAAAGTGATCCACTGACCGACGGTGCTCAACCGACCGACAGTGTTCCCGTAATGGAAAACGCTCCACTGACCACAAACTCTCCACTGACCACAAACGCTCCACTGACCGAAAGTGCTCAACCAACAGACAGTGCTCCAGTGCCTGACCCCATGTCCGAGCTTGACAGCGGGTCCGAGGCCGAGCGGGGGTCTGAAGCAGAGTGCGTGAGTGAAGCAGAGCGTGTGAGTGAAGCCGAGCGCGTGAGTGAAGCCGAGCGCGTGAGTGAAGCCGAGCGCGTGAGGGAAGCCGAGTGTGTGTCGGAAGATGATTGGATGTCTGACGGTGACTGGATGTCTGAGTCCGGCTGGGTGTCGGACCGTGAGAGTGTGTCCGATGGTATGCCTGTGTCTACCTGTGTGCCTGACTCTCTTTCAGAACCCCCCTGTTCTTCTGACTCCCTCTTGGAGTCCGTCTATACCCCTGATTCTCCTTCAGGACCCCCGTGTTCTTCTGACTCCCTCTTGGAGTCCGTCTATACCCCTGACTCTCTTTCAGAACCCCCGTGTTCTTCTGACTCCCTCTTTGAGTCCGCCTACGTCTCTGATTTTTTTTCAGAGCCCGCTCCTGAGCCTGGCGGTAGACCAGAACCCGAGCCAGCGCCTGACCGAATGTCCAGCTGGAGGCCTGTGTCCGACCAGCCAGCTACAGTGCCGTGGGTAGCCGCAAAACCCCGAATTCTTCACGACCCGGGGCCGCCCCGCCCGCCCTGCCCTCGTCGGTCCACGGTTGCGCCTCGGAGTCCGGGGCCCCTATCCGAGTCCCCCTCCCCCCAG
>JAOUQX010000013.1:1281788-1298298 GCA_028566295.1 Liobagrus marginatus
AAAATCGGCCGAGAGACGACTCGTATCTCAAAAAACTCGTCAGTTGGGTCACTCGTAAGTCGAGGCCTCACTGTATTTACAATGTTATACCTCAAACTGTAGTATAAATACAGTAACAAATACACTGCAATGTATCACCCAAATTGATAAGTAACTATTTTTATGACACCTATATATAATAACATGTAATATGTTTCAGAAAAAGGTTCAAAGTTCTGCCAAGATAAACGACTGCACATGATCTGTGGACCCAACGGACTTGAGACCATCTAATGGCATTGTTCATGCACCGGTTAGTACCTTATTTCTCAGGTTTATTAATTTTATGTTTTATTTTCTTTAATTACCTATTAATGAGATTCATACTGAATATTATAATGCGATATGTTGATAATTTAAACACTATATATATTTATTGCTTTGTGGAATGTACAGTATGCTTGTGGTTTTGGCGTGTACTGCGTTATTGCAAGGAAGTAAATTAAGTTTAGGGTGCAGCAGCTGCTTGAGGTGCTTTAAAGTCATAAGAATAAGCAAAAAACAAGCAGAACCTAATTGAGTCTTTTGTGAAGAGTTATTAGGGGGTTCAAAAAGCACTGGAGTGATAAAGCATTTCTTAAGAAACATTGGTTCTCTATACTAAACCTTACCAAATGTCATTTATAAGGTCTTAATCATTTCCCATCAGGACTCTGAGAAACCTGTGGATCTCCTGAGCTGTATTAGCCATGTTTCCAGGTCATCAACACTCCCTAAGGGCAGCTAAGCTGCTTCTTGGGGCTCTGATATTTCTCCAGGCTTGCTGTTGTGCTTTAAGCTCCATTGGTGAGACATGTTACTCCCGACAGCATCGAGACACCATTGTAAATGTGCGCAAGGCACTGGATCATCAAAAGACCATAATGGATGTTAGAAAGAAAGAGGCAGAAAGAGACTGTATTTTGACCTGTTGTTCGGAGGAGCTGAAACCAGGTAAGCTGCTCTCGAGTTGGAGTAATGTAGCAAGAAATTACAATTGGACAAGCTGATTCGAACACATTTGTGATGCATCAATAGATTATTTATTTTGCAAACAATTATTCTTTCTTTGTTAGTTGGATAGGTTAGTTGTGACCTTTACCTCCACAGTTTCAACATCCTGACATCATATTTGTTGTACAGTAAGAGTGAACTGGGATAAAATCTTTCATTCTCTAGGTGGATGATTAGGTGTATATATATGTGTGTGTATATGTATGTATGTGTGTATATATGTGTATGTGTGTGTGTATGTATATATATATATAAGCCACATAGAACATGTTTGTATCAGATTATATGACTGATTGTTTATGCACTAATTCTGAAACTTTACGGCTCAGCTGTTTTGTGTAGCGTATTGCCGTTTAGACATGCATTAACTAACATTCTGGCACTTTCACAGGTCTAAAGTGCAACATGGTGGTGTATAAGCCATCAGGTCAAGATGGTATTGAGAACTGCTACCTGTTTCATTGTGAAACTGAGCAGGACTGCCCTCTGATGGCAGCCAATCCTGGAACGAACACCTATGATATATTCAAAGGTGATCTTTCTCCAATACAATTACTATAGCACATTAATTGTTTTGGTTCATAACTTCAGTACTGCAGATCCATTACCTTGTATAGTTAAATAATTTACCCATTCATTAAGGATTGTCAAAACCATAAAATGTGCAGGATGTCTATGACTAAGGATGGGGTTCATTGCTTTATCTGTACCAGGTAATATGCACATTATAACAAATAATGTTTCGATGAGCTCTTTTAGATTGTCCCTTGATTTTCATATTTGGATGTGATTACTTCTGGAAATTGAATTTTACCCCTGCTAACTGCCAGGGGTATTCAGCGTTACCAAGCTAACGTGGTTTAACCAGTGTGGCGTTGTAGCACAAAGCTATAATTCAGTGCTCACGCACTCCTGAAATAGAATAAGACAGACCTTATGAGGAGATATTGGAGTGGAAACAGAGTCGAACGTGGGCAAGTTTTACAAAACTTCAAACAAAATCTGTCGTTATGTGTAAAAGCGCCATTATAATAACAGCTTTTCCAAGTCCTGTTCCATTCTTTGCTTAAACTTTTCAGATTGTTTCAAATCATCTTAATAGAATTAAATATAAAAAACAGTGTTTGTTACTTTGAGTGTGAAATATAGCTTAATTTACTAACATAAATCTGTTATAATTGTCTATAATTCAAATAAATAAATCTCTGAAATTGACGAATGTCCGATTAATTTAATCTAATATAATAGTTCTAATCATCGCTGACTAATGAACTATCCAAATAATTGTTTGTTGCAGCCGTATTCCACACAATAACTTCCGTATTTTCACAATACACAAAGTGGTTAAATGAACCATACCTGTGTAGCCACTGTTTATATTCCCTGACGCACTTTTCACTGCCTTGACATTGACCATCTTAAAAATAATGTGCCTGGCTTACACTTACACTGTTCTGGCATTCGTGGCTGGTAGATTTACACCTGTAGTTTGTTCTTAGCAATATGATGGATCACAAGCGGTTAGGTTGGGCCACATTCCAACCCTCACAATGCATTAGCTGGTTTATTGCTTGCATTGGAACAATTCACTTGACACTCCAGTATGCAGATTAATCCTTCTGTTGAAGCTGGGTGTATGGCCCATTAAATGGCTCCAACTTTCATTAAAGGGTCCTGAGAATTATAAAAAACATAAGCAACTTGGCAGCAACTGCAAGGTCCATGGTAGCAAGCCTGAGTTCTGATGCTATCAAGCAAATGCCCCAGATGAGTTGGTCCGGGAGTACAAACTTTGTTCTGACACTGACCATTAACTACACGAGGCCAGTGGGTCCTGGTTACAAGATCAATTGGTACAAGAATGTAGTTCTCATCAAATATGAGACGGAAGCATAGCTGTATCTCTAACACGATGTTTATTCTGTTGAAATGAAGGACAGCATTTGATCTAGGTCCTGAACATCTTTAGGTTTATATACTAAGGTTATCAGATGTAATCAACCTGTGCAACAACACTATTATTGCTGGTAGACAGGTGATTATGCCTATTATTCCTATTTTCCTATGGGTCCCGTTTCCCATTTGAAAGCTTTTCCCTGCAGACGAGGCATTCAGGTGTGGGACAGCTAGCATCTCCGATCCCCTGATTTCCATATGCAGAGGCATGCTGCAGCCCTTGGATGGCTGGCAAGTGAAGGCCAGTCATGACACATTGTGATCCTTGGTCTAAGAATGCTAGGCATAGAGGGGGAACCCAAAGTGCGGCAGACATATTATTATTGTCAATCAGATTTAAACAGGCTGGTATGTGTTGTAGCAGCCACAAAAGTAAATCTGCAGGTTTTCTGGCATTACAGGTTTTTGGTAAGTTGAAGTGGGTTATCAGACTACAGGCTGTAAACACTTTTTTTAGTGGGAATGCCATGACTGCAGGCAGCTGTCATTCATCAGCATAACAAACACCCATTGTAATGAATCACCAACTGACAGTGGTATTTATTGTAAACATTGTGTCATATGCCATTAAGTAAAGTATTTGTTGGAAGGTTACAGCATGTGTGTGTGTGTGTACACACACATTAGAAGGTACAGAGGTGATACTCACTATCTCCACATGTTTTCATAGAACCTCAGGTGCTTTTGTAACTGATGTGTTATTATTTTTTTAAAAGGTATGACACACCCTTCTGCAAAGGTAAAAGAGAGAGTACCAACAATGCCCCTTACAATACCAGAACAACCTTCTAACACTCAATCTATATCAACAACAATGAAACCAACAACCACAACTCCGCCAACCACAACAACAAGGACCACGCAGTCCTCTATTACCACGCCTCCGACTACAACAACCACTTCTACTGTAGCGCCAACAGAGCTGCCAGTTATCCTCCTTACGATGCCTGCTGAAACCGTGCCAACCACTACAACAACTATAACAACACGATCAACAACTACAACGACAAAGGTACCCTCCACAACGAGCGCCACAACAACGACACATCTAGTTGAACCACTGCAGCCACCACCAGTCAGATCTTCTAAAAAGCAGATCAGGCCACCCAAAAAGTCAGAAACCCATGGGAAGCCCAATACTAAAGTAGGCGAGATTCAAACCCTTCAAAAACAAGCTACACAGAAAACTATAGTCGTAACCACTAGTACAGCTACTAGTAGAACAACAACCTCTACAACTTCTACAGCCACAGCTACTACAGCCACAACAACCACAGCTACTACAACTACCACTGCCACTTCCTCTACAACTACCACTGCCACTTCCTCTACAACTACCACTCCTTCTACAACAACATCAACTCCCACCGAAAGGACATCTATAGTCGTTGTAGAGATGGACAGTGATCTGAAAAGCAGAGATCCAGGCCCAGCAGGAGCCTCTGCCTCAGATAAATCTAAGGAGTCACACTTAATGTGGAAGAATAGCCTTGCTTTGCTGGTGGTGCTCACACTCATCATTCTTACATTTGTCGTTGCAGTTGTGGGCCGCAGAGCAATGGAATCGTTTGACAGGAGACACTACACGAGACTGGAGCTCAACGACCTTCACTATGAGATCTAAATTCAACTAAATCATTGATGATCAAAATGACAATCCCATTTAATTTTGAAATGAATTTTCCCCCCATCAGCTCACCGAAACAAAATATTTTGATATGCAAGACATTTAGGGTTGGGAAAACCGAAATGCACGTGTTCCCCACTCATAAGATGTTGTAACTGCTGGAGGGATATCACACAATGGAGACTAGGGAAAAGTTTAGTGTTGTTGGGATTGACAAGCAATACAAAGACCTCAGGAAGCTTCAAAATTCAGGACTAGAATACTGTTGGACATTTTTTGCTATGGCAATGCATTAGTCATTATTAGTCACATTTCCTCTGTGTAAGACCAATCGATTAGTAATTAAGCATATATAAGGACCGCTGCATGGTCAACACACTCCTTTCAGAGGCTTCATTTGTTTGATCACTTCGACCTGTGTTTGACTTGATTTTGGTATGACGGTAAACTGGTACTCTACCACGCCTGCCTCACAGCAAGAAGGTCATGGGAGCATGGGTTCGATTCCCACCCAGGGAGTTTCGGTGTGGAGCTTGCATGTTCTCCCCGTGCTTGCATGGGTTTTCCCCAGGCACTCCGGTTTCCTCCTGCCTCCAAAGTCATGCGATTAGTCATAAGTGAATTGGTGTACCCTGCCTCACACCCTAAGTTAGTTGGGATAGGCTCAGCGATAGGAATAGCGGTATACAATGGCTGGATATAACATAATCAAAATCAGTGGGTTTTTTTTGTTATTAGACTATACTATAATTTGTTTGATTTATGCCTTTATTGCAGAAAGGTAATAAAGAAATGACAGAGAAGTATTCCGAAAAAGATTGCTCTGGTCTTCAGACCTTACCAAGCACCTTTAAATGGCCATATCGATTTAGGACTTCGAACAAAACAAATGGCATCTTTGGATACTGTACTTCTTGCTGTACATCAAACCTATGTGATTTTATTTTGCCATTGTTTTACTGATGTGTTTACATTTATTACACCAATCCACAGGTTAGTCTTTGATGCATTGTTCTCATTGTGCCGCACTTGGTGGTAAATTACATTGGATGTGCACTATTTTTTACTTTCTTAACGAGCAGGTGTGTGTGTGTGTGTGTGTGTGTGTGAGGTGGTCTACTCTAGTTAACTATCATTTGCTAAGAGCATGCATGGTAGATGTCATTTGAAATATTTGCTGTGTTTTAGTATGGTTTTTTACATGCCTTTGTCGACTTCTACTCTATTTGGGATTGGGTATCTGTTCAGTCATACAACGTGCAGTAGTTCTTTAACTTAGGCATAAATCTAATATTATACTAATACTTATAAGTAATAATTCCATCCTTTTGAAGGAATTTGAAAAAATAGCTAGTCTGGTTCTGCCACTGCAACTGCTACAGGCTACTTCTATATTCAGTTAAAAAAACTTGAGCTTATGAAGCACGACAGTGGTTCTTATGATGTCCATTTTAATAAGGAGGTGAAGTCAAACCAGAGCTTGTTGCAAACTAATATAAAAACACACCTGGCATCTGCTGAAACTTCGAGTTAGCTGTAATTGCAATTTTTGACCTAAGGTGGCAGCAGTCACTCAGTTGAACTTACAGATGCCTTCCTGCTCCTGTGGTCAATAAAAAAAAAAAAATTTTAGTTGCCCAAATCTTTTCGTGTTTTTTAGTAAATTACCCTTTGTATTTTAATATTACTGTATATTTAAGATGGTGATGGTTTGGTCATGTTTTCGTGAGTGGTTGCTTTGAATTTTATGTAGCCTACTATTTTATCTGGCAAAAAATAAAATCTTTTTATTTCCTTGAAATAATGGTTGATAATTCTGGTAATATAATAATAATACACTGCATGTTGTTTATATCCTTAGGGGTCAAGCCCCGCAGGGGTGGGATGCAACCCTATTGTATTCCTACATTTTCCTATTATTCTTTCCCTTCATCCTCTAGCATGGAAATTTATTTCAGCCCTTATAACGATACGTTCAAAAGTTCTGAAAATTAGGGTTGTGTCAAGAGATCACACTGATATGCTACCATGCCAACTTTGGAGTTTCTAGGACCTACGAGTCAAGTTATTTTCTATAAAATATTGGAAACGTTGAATTAAAACTGCCAAATCACATTGTGGTCATAGTGACGCAGCGACAAAAAAGTACAGAGCTCAGCGCTTTAGCACATACACTGTATTAGTGCTCATTAAATGTTTTTAACATGTGGACTGTGTGCAACGAGAAGAAAAATACACAGGATTTTGTTTATAATATAATTCCACGCTGCCATGAGGAGCCCCGCCTGAACGAACACACCGAGCGAGCGAGTATCTCGCTCTGTGTCTTTGTTCAGAAAAGGTAAACAGCAACATTTCTATAATAGAAACAGAGTATAAACTGTGTAGACAATTTGTCTTCAACGTGCTATAAACGTTAACAAATAAGCAGGAAGACAGTAAGATGAAATGAACACGTTATTCGGTATGCCTGGCTGGCATAATGATGTTATTGTAAGGCGGCTGAGCCAAACGGCTTGGAGTGTATCGCCATCTTCAGTGAATAACGTAGGGCAGATGCAAACATAGATTTTCGTGGCATCGTTTATTAAAGATGATTAAAACAGCTTCAACTGTGGTAGCACCAATAATGACTCACTAACTCATTAACCGTCAGCGTTGCCTCTTTATGCTCACCCCGTGATTAACCGCAAGTGCATGCAGGTGCATGCAAATACAGTGTGTATGTGTGGGTGTGAGGTGGTCTACTCTAGTTAACTGTAACACTTGCTAAGAGCATGCAAAGAGCACAGTGGCATGTGAACCAAAACACACACACAGTTCGTGACGCCCGACGGATGTCCAGGCCAGAGTCCTAGGGCGTAACAGTTATTTTCCAGAGCTACGCTGTGTTACTCCGCTTTAATTCATGCAGTTGTGGAATGTGCAGGATAAAGTCACTGAAAGTAAGTTTCTCCCTTAAAATTATAGTACTTTAGATCGTTAAGTATATCCAATATTGCGCCTGTAGTAACACAGCGATTAACGTTAGATTCAAGATTCAAGAAGCTTTATTGTCATTCCATCATATACAACTGTTGCAATAGACAGTGGAACGAAACAACGTTTCTCCAGGACCATGATGCTACATATAACACAGAGTCACACAAAATAGAACACAGTCACATAACACACAACAGGACAACAAAGAGCTACGTACAACACAGTGCAACAAGTACAGACAGTGCAGAATAGACAGTACATACACTATGCTACGGGACAGATACATACAACATAGCTGTAACATTCTCGCTCCGACCGGCTGTCGTCGGATAGCGAGACGCGAACCGGGACACAGGTACGACGCAAGTGCAGACTTCAGTGACATGATCCTTTATTTGTGTGTCCACAGTCACCATAACCACAACCACCTTCCATGAATACAATTAATGATCTGCGTTGAGCTGTGTCAACGCTTGCTCTCTTAACAAACACATAATTAGACTTTAAACATAACTCGGGTGGCGTGATTTAAACTGAGGCATGATAATTAACATAAAGTGAACTCAGGTGTTTAAGGCGTGGTAATCAGTGTGGGTGTGTGCGAACAGTGGAGCATGTGGGACAAAAACGAACACAAAGCACGGTGAACACGTGACACAATGCTTCCACGTTACAATAGCGCTGATGGTTGTGCAACATATGGCAATGTACTAAATAATTATAGCAGCATTTAGTTAAACAAGCAGCATTATTTAGTACAGTAAAGTGGTTAGTGTAGTAGTAGCAGCATTGAATGGTGGATCAGTAGATGATGTTGTGAAACAGAATTCCAATGACAGTGTCCACGGTGTTTAAAGTGACGATGCATGAGTGTGTAGGTGTTTATCCGAGTGTTTCAGTTCGTGTTGAGGAGCCTGATGGCTTGTGGGTAAACACTGTTGGACAGTCTAGTTGTGGCGGCCTGAATGCTTCGGTCCCTTTTTCCAGACGGCAGAAGGGTGAAGAGAGTGTGTGTGGGGTCAGCCACAATGCTGGTCGCTTTCCGGATGCAGCGTGAGGTGTAAATGTCCATGATAGATAGGAGAGAATCACTGATGATCCTCTCAGCTGTCCTCACTATCCGCTGTAGGGACTTGCGATCCAATACGGTGCAGTTCCCAAACCAGACGGTGATGCAGCTGCTCAGAATGCTCTCGATGGTCCCTTTGTAGAATGTGGTCAGGATGGGGGGAGGGAGATGTGCTTTCCTCAGCCTGCATAGGAAATAGAGACGCTGCTGGGCTTTCTTCCTGATGGAGCAGGTGTTTAGTGACCAGGTGAGGTCCTCCGCCAGGTGAAGACCGAGGAACTTGGTGCTCTTGATGATCTCCACGGAGGTTCCGTCGATGTCCAGGGGAGAGTGGCCGTTCAAGTTCAAGTTCAAAGTTTACTTGTCAAATGTACATCATACGTGGTACAACATGCAGTGAAATGCTTTGACGACTGACCGAAAGTTTGCTGTAAATAGGGGGGAGGGAGAGAAAGAAAGTTCAAAAGGGGTTGGTTGCATATAAATACTATTTACAATAAGTACAGTAATTATCAATTGCAAATGTTCATCTATATGCAATATGTATATAACAATGATATAATAATTATAGTAATACCAATTGAAATAATAGTACTAATGAAATAATAGTACTACTAATAATGATATAATATACTAAAATAGTATACCAGGAATATAATCTACTATAACATACTATGAATATACAGTGTACGTATACATTCTATACTTAATATACTGTAGATATATGGTGTACGTAAACATTCTATATATAATATACTATAAATATACAGTGTACGTAAACATTTCTGTGCAATTTTTGCATGTGTGTGTGCAAAAGAGAGTCCCAGGAGAAAAAAAGAAAAGAAAAAGGGCAAGAAGCAAGAGATAAAAAAAAAAGCAGAAAAAAATGGGGTCCCTGTTTTGTGTGTGTGTGTATGTGTGTTTGTGTGTCTTATGAGATGGGGTTCTGGTTGAGGGCCCGGATAGCATGCGGAAAGAAACTTCTTCTCATCCTCTCTGTGTTCGCTTTTAAGGAGCGTAGACGCTTCCCTGACCGTAACAGAGAGAACAGACCATTGTTAGGGTGGTTGAGGTCTTTCCTAATCTTTCTGGCCCTGGTTAAGCAGTGTTTATTATAGATGTGGTGCAGGTCAGGAAGTTCAGTGCGGATGGAACGTTCAGCCGATCATACCACCCTCTCTAGAGCTCGTCTGTCCTGCTGCGTGCTGTTCCCGAACCACGCTGTGATGCTGCCGGTCAGGATGCTCTCAACGGTGCAGGTGTAGAAAGTCCTGGGTACCTGAGAGGGCAGTTTAAAGTCCTTTAGACGTCTGAGATGGAACAGACACTGCCAGGCTTTCTTTACTATGTGGTCGATGTGATGTGTCCATGACAGATCTTGTGAGATGTGGACACCAAGATATCGGAAGCTATCCACTCTCTCCACTAGGGCCCCCTTGATGATGAGTGGTTGATAATTCCTCATCTCTGTGCGCTTCTGAAGTCAACAACAACCATCTCTTTGATTTTGTTTATGTTCAGAGAAAGGTTGTTGGCTCCACACCAGGAAGTTAGCTGTTTCACTTCCTCTCTGTATGCTGACTCGTCGTTCTTGCTGATGAGACCCACGGTCGTGTCATCGGCGAACTTGATGATGTGGTTCGAGCTGTGCATCGCTGCAAAGTCGTGAGTCAGCAGTGTGAACAGCAGGGGACTGAGCATGCATTGCTGAGCTCGCAATGGTTCTTGATGTACAGCATGACGAGCTTTTTGAATTATTTCATCACAATGGGTGTGAGTGCGACGGGACGATAGTCATTGAGGCAGGACACTGAAGACTTCTTTGGTACAGGGATGATGGTGGTGGACTTGAAACATGTAGGAACAACAGCGCTGCTCAGGGAGATGTTGAAGATGTCTGTGAAGACATCTCCTAGCTGGTCAGGAATCAGCTGGTCTGGTCACATCCACTCTGCCAGGAATGTTGTCTGGACCAGCAGACTTACGTGGGTTAACTCTGCGTAGAGTTTTCCACACATCAGCATTGGTTAGACGGAGCACCTGGTCGTGGGGAGGAGGGATGACCTTTCATGCCGCTACGTTGTTCTGTGCTTCAAATCAAGCGTAGAAGCCGTTCAGCGCATCTGGGAAGGAGGCGTCGCCATCACAAGCAGGTGAAGTTGTCTTGTAGTGATCGCCTGGATGCCCTGCCGCATGCGCCGTGTATCTCCGCTGTCGTGGAAGTGGCTGTGGATTTTCTGAGTGTGTGCGCGCTTCGCCTCTCTGATGGCTCGGGACAGTTTGGCGCTTGCTGTACCTCGTCCGCTGGTCTGAAGACGGAGTCTCTTCCCTTTAGCAGTGCATGCACCTCTGCAGTCATCCACAGCTTCTGGTTGGGATGTGTGGTGATGGACTTGTAGACGATCACGTCACAGAGCCCCACGCATCGCTAGATAAATAAATGCACCTTACCTTCATTAATTCTGAAAGTATTAATTCCGTTATTCCACCATATTATACACCATATATAAATGTCGCTGATATCGTGATAGTGTTACAAACACACAGAGCGAGGTGCGTGCTCCACTGGATTTGTTTCAGCTATCGCAACTCACGGTCACACTAATTCCTGCACACCTATTTAACCTCTGTTTTCATGACTACTCAGAACAATGTATTAATGTTTCTAAGCTCTTGTGAACCCGACAGCGCTATCGCTGATTCTCTTCAAACTGCTTAACTTTAAATAAAAGTCTGTAATAAGTAGCAAGATGAGTTCAGACCAATTTGCAGACTTTTATTTAAAGTTTAGCCTCGCTGTTTTCTGTGACACCACTGAGAGGGTCAGATGAGTTGAACAATAGGTTATCTATCTTAGCTATCTATCTATCTATCGGATCTGTCGTAATCCCGGTTCTCTGAAACCTGACCTCTGTAGAAGCATACAATTGCACCAAGTCTGGCTAGACAGACCGATGCGTGCCGCTTATGCCAGGTAATGCCACGCCCCTTTACCTGAGAGCATAAAAGGCCTGCGCTCGTCACTATTCTATAGTAAATGTATTCACTTCTCGTGCAGCAAGCGGGGCAAATCTGGTGGATCTCTCCACTCAATGTTTCAGAGAACCGGGGTTACGACAGTAACCTATTGTTCTCTTTCATCATCTCGTGTTCAAGGTCCACCTATGGGAGAGGCATGGACAGCTCCCCGATTGCCCAATAGACTCACAGTGAGGTTCTGTACACCAAAAAGAGACAGTCACCACCATGGGGGTTGGTGCCTGACACGTCCCATAATCACCTGACACCCTGACGCACCTGCCAGAATGCAGTGAGTAGGCAGGGCATGAACCCTGTGTGAGGCCCACACAAGTCGAAAAATCTATCACAACCCAGGCCCGAAAAGTGCAATATTTTGCAATACGCACCCAGTGCCCACAAAAACATCCAACCGGGGTTAGGAAGACCCCACCCCCAAGATGGCATGTGCCACCGAAGCCTTGGTGACATCCAGTCGGTAGTACCGCACAAACGTTTGAGGCGAGGCCCAGCTGGCAGCAGCACAGATTTCCTGCAAAGACACACCCCTGAACAATGCCCAAGAGCTAAGGGGCTAAGCCCCTCATAGAATGAGCCCTGATGTTCCCTGGGGGTCGCACACCTTTCGACACGTACACCAAAGCAATAGCTTCGCCGAGCCAACGTGAGGGGCATTGCTTGGATATGGGGTTCTCCTTATGTGGAGGCGCCCATGAAATGAAAAGCTGGTCGCTCTTCCGAAACACACTGGTCCTGGTTATATACGTCTGTATATACGTGCGTACGAACCGGACACTGCACATGCAGCCTCTAATCCTCCGCGGAGGAAAAAGGCTGAGGGTGAAAAGCGGACAGCTCCAGCACCTCCAGTGTGAAAGCAGGAAAACACTTAGGCATGAAAGCCGGGTTGGGCTTAAGAAAAACCTTATCTCCACTAAGAGAGAACACCGTGCATGAGGCATGCACAGAACATGCATGTAGCTCGCTGACACGTTTAGCCGAAGCCAAGGGCAAGAGCAAGGCTGTCTTAAAAGATAGGAGCTTCATGGCGATATCTCCCAGTGGCTCGAAAGGGTATCGAGAGAGATACTCCAGCACCTTGGAGAGGTCCCATTCTGGGCCCGTTCTCCTGATAACCGGCAGTGCGCGCCGAGCACCTTTCATAAATCTGCGGATTAATGGGTGCTGCCTGACAATTAGACTTTCAAAACCCACATGACAGGCCAAGATTGCTGCAGGTACACCTTAATCGTGGAAAAAGACCTGCCCCTCAAATTCAAATTCAGATCTTATTGATCACATACACATACATGCAGTGAAAAGTTTTTATTCCACATATCCCAGCTTACGAATACGACCTTACGAAGGCTGGGGTCAGAGCGCAGGATCAGCCAGAATGTGCGGTGCCCCTGGAGCAAGTGAGGTTGAGGGCCTTGCTCAAGGACACAATGATGGTAGCTTGCCTGGTGCGAGGCTTGAACCCCGACCCTCTAATCACTGACCCAGAGCCTTACCATTGAGCCACCACCACTTTAATCCATAAGGTCCTGTAAGAAACACAAAATATCAGGAACTGCGAACTGATATGATGTGAGACCCTGCCCATTACACCACCCGTCAAACACGCGCCACTTACAACCATATAAAGACCGCGTAGCCACAGCTCTGGCATTCTGTATGGTAGCCACCACACGAGAAGAGAGCCCTAGCAGGATCAGGTTTGTCCTCTCATGGGCCATGCCCAGAGAGCCATCCTGTCCGGATGCGGGTGATAAATTTCCCTGTTCGACTGTGATAACAGCCACGGTGCCATGGGCCACCTGCGGGCTATCAGAATGAGAGACAGGCTCCCCTTGGGCAGGCTAGTGTGGGTGCTATCAAACACAGGGGAGGAAAGGCGTAAAGCAGTACTTTGGGCCATGGGTGTGTCAGTGCCTCCACCCCGAGGGTTGCGTCCGTGTCCTTTAGCGAGAAGAACATAGGACAGTGGCTGTTTTCACTCTTGGCAAATAGATCTACGGTTGCCTGTCCGAATCTCATCCATAACGAGCTCACTATATGGGGGTGAAGGTGCCAATCTTTGTAGCGTGGGTACCCCCTTGATGTCCGTCCGTCCCCCGCCTCTGTTCAGGATGGCGCAAATTGCCATCAAATGCGCGCAAAGATGGGAAAAATCACCTGCTCCACACTAAAAGCTTGTGCACTAGCTCGAGTTTTGACGAGCACAAACCGCCCTGGCGATGTATATATATGCTGCCGCTGTGGTATTGTCGCAGTGTACGAGCACATGATGTCCCTGTAGGCGACGGCAAAAGTACATCAGAGCCTTCAGTATTGTAAAGTGCACCAAGTAATTTATGTGCCCTGAGCGCAGTGCGCTTGGCCACAGACCGTTCACCATTCTCCCCTCCTGGGTTGCAGCCAAGCCTGTCAAGGACACATATGTTGTTCCGACTTTGTGTAACATAACCGTCCCCAACGGGGATCTGTGTGCGTAAAAGCTCTCGCTCCTCCAGTGGCGTACAGCCACCGCGCATGTGCGTGCCACTGTTACAGAGCAGCCTAGTTCACGTAGCGGACTGAAATGTAGTTACAAAACCCATTTCATGAATGCTCTCATCCTCAGAAGCCCCAGTTTCAAAGCTGGATCGAAGACGCCAGCAGACCTTGCAGTCTGAGACATGTGCAATATTGCACCCTCGCTCCCTCTGTGAACCAAGCCACACAGTTCAACAGAGCGTGAACATGCAAGAGTGCACGCATAGAGGTTGAGCGCAGTTCCAGGCCCAGGAATGTGATGCACTGACTGGGTGTGAGGCTGCTTTTGTCCACATTCACTCTGAAACCGAGAGATGTGATGTGCGTGACCACGCGAGATGTGTCTCGTATCGCACTTGCCTTCGAATCGGCTATGATGAGCCAGACATTCAGGGCAACCCCGAACAGGAGGACTGAGAATTGGTACCATAGGCGAAACGAAGAAATTTTCTGTGTGGCAGATAAATGCTTATGCGAAAAAAGGCATCCTTCAGATCGATTGATGTGAACCAATCATTCTGTTTTATAGCATGGAACAGAGTGCCGTGTGTTAACATACGGAAACGAACTTCTTTAAATGTCTGTTCAACATTCTGAGGTCCAAAATAGGACAGAGAGAGCCGTCTTTCTTTGGAACCAGGACATAACAGTAATAAAATCCCTAATTTATCCAGTGGGGGGGCCACCTGAATCGCTCCCTTTAACTGAAGCGAAGCTATTTCCTCGTTTAGAACATGCACTGAGCTTTCCGCTGTATGCGAAGCAAGCACGCCGTTGAAACGCGAGGTTTGATCGCAAATTGCATTCTGCAACCCCTGGTTACGGTACGCATCACCCACTCGGGGGCTGCTACAGTCTGCCAAGCTGACTCGCAACTCGCGCACGCCCAAAGTGTTGGAGCGGCGTGGCAAAGATTCGTGGCCGGCTCATTTGAGATACAATGGCGCCATCTAGTAGGCTGTGCGCTCTCTGAAACGAATTCATATGATTCATATGTTTTAATGTGTTCTTTTTGTTTTTGTGTTTTTTGTGTCGGGCAACACTGGGGCTGAAGCCTTTATTATTTGGGTGAGGGGAACAAAGTATTTGCTGTGTGGTAACACTGCTTGCAAACTTTTTCTCACAACAGACCCCCAGAACGTGGGAGGCAAACACAAAATGCCCATTGACCGCTTGGGCTGGGCAGCCAAGGGAATAGTGCAGCCGTCCTGAGAACACAGACTCCGAGCCTGGAACAGTAGAGCATCAGGCTGGCCGCTTTCGCTTCGACTCGGAAGTGACGGCCGGTGGTTTTGGGATAATAGTGGAGGTCTACCTATTATGACAATTACAGGCCTCTATCATCTTTTTAAATGGGAGAACGTGCACAATTGGTGGCTGACTTAATACTTTTTTGCCCCACTGTATATGAGGCGCGCGCTCCAACGAATTACGAACTGGCAATCTCTTCAGCCACCTCAATGCGCATGTTGCGATGCATCGTTCACACACACACACACACACACACACACACACACACACACACACACACACACACACACACACACACGAGCACACTCTCCCTCGACTACAAAGCCAACAAAGCACGGAAGCAAGAAGCACGCTGAAGCACGGAATGAACACTAACAAAATAACAGGAGGCAAATCAGCCTTTAATTTTGATACTCTGTGCTAGTGCACAATGACAAAATTAGTTATGATTAATTATAGCCGTCTTGTTTTGTATATATTGGTCTAATATCATAAATGTGGCCTTTTTAGATTTCTTGATCATATGGTGATTTTGAATTGACGAGCCAAGAAATCGGATGTTTGGAGAGTTTAATCTCATTCCTGGCCAACCACCAGGGGGCGCCATGGCGCTTATTTCTCAAAAGCGAGAGAATTGTGTGTTTTATCTAAATCTTTCATTACTACTAAGACTAGAAATTGGGCTTGACTCCATTAATTGCTGCTTGCAGCTATATGTCTGTATGTTTTATATTTTATATACAAGCCCCTGTGGGGCTTGACCCATATTGTAATCATACGCAAAGTTATATAATAATTTTTTCCTACTGAATGGGCAGCGTCCATTTTTTCTAAGGCAAAAGTTATGAAATTTGGCATGCCAAGTGAACACAATATGATATGATACCATGCTGACATTGAGGTTTCTAGGACTAATAAGTCAAAAGTTATTTAATATAAAATATTGGAAATATTGAAATAAAATACGTCACTATTAAGGTCCACTATGCCGTCACAGCGACACCACTTCAACTTGACACTTGACACACACACACACA
>JAOUQX010000013.1:1352049-1365013 GCA_028566295.1 Liobagrus marginatus
CGTGCGGGCGGCACTTGGTTAGGCGGCGTGCGGGCGGCACTTGGTTAGGCGGCGTGCGGGCGGCACTTGGTTAGGCGTTACATCCCATTACATCAGCATGTCACTAATAATGACAACAGATTGGTTATTGTGTAGTTGTGTGTTTTCATCCTTTGGGAAAAAATAATATTTAGTCTGCCTGATGAATAAAGAGTCTGGGTTCCATCTCTCCGTCTTCTTGTCATTCCTTCTTTCCTAGACAGTCAGCAGCAGACTGACACGTACCAGCACAAAGCCCCCGGCTTCCATCGTCCAGGCTGTGGTGAGAACAAAACACTCATGACGTCAACGCCGAGGGCAGGCAGAGGAAGTGTGTGTTGTGTAAGCAGTGCCTGGAATCACTCAGTCCTTTTGTTAAGTAGGATTAGATGGGGTGAAAAAAGGGAGGAGGTGCAGTGTTGTTGCTAGGTGACGGCCATGCTGGAGAAACTGTGTGGTTTTCTTCGTGTTACTTCAGCTGCTCAGAATTCACACGGAGAAGTGCTTACAAAACCTTTAGGAAGATACGACAGCAGCCAAACAACTGTGGCTGTAGGAACGTTGTTTTATTCGACAGTGCTTAGTTGTTTTTGCCTGAAATGGAAATCAAAAGCTTTTTGACTTGAATAAAATAATACCCATGTATGATTTGTCCTAGTGCCGTTTTATAATCCACGTCTAAGAACAGTAAACTCTGTCCTCATCCTTCTCAACTTTTAGCCTTCTTACGATCAACATATTTATTTATACATTCATTATCTAGCGTTCAGGGTCTATCCCAGCTGACACACCGGGTGTGATGCGGGATACACACTGCACAATCGACACTTAATCACAGACAATTTAGAGTAGTCAATTCACCAATTAATCACCAATAAGGAATAAATGGAAATATCTCAGGATGCGGGAAGTGAATATAGTTGTAGCACGGTGAAAGATTCTGGACACGTTTACACAAGACGCCTCAGTTTGGTTTACCAACCAATCACAAAGAAAAGGGGAGGACCAATCACAAAGAAAAGGGGAGGAGTCCGAGATTAGTTCTGTTGTTTTTTTTTCTTTTAGCTTTTAGCACTATAAAATTGAAAAAGTAATGGAATTAAATTAACTGGACGATTTAAGGTTGTCGAATAAATGTGTGATTGTGTGACTTTTTTGGACGTTTTAAAACTATCATCAAACACGCGCACATAAGAAGCACCCAGAATGCTGCTTTTAGCGCAGACGAGATTTTAAATACAGTACCGACACTGGATTCATGGACGTTTTACACACACACACACACACACAAACACTTTAGTGAAGGTGAAGCATCCTGTAGGAACCAGCCGGACGTCACTTCCTGTACCTGAACCTTCCGTTTCTGATTATCGGGAGGGACATAGAAACGCTAACGCGGCGTAAAGCGTAAATAGTGTTTTAACAAGCGTTTACGTTATAATGGTGTTCTATGGGAGAAAAACGCTTAACGCTCAATTATACGCGTTGTGTTTGTGTTCTGGACGCATCTGCTTATCTGTACATTGTAAGCTTTACTAATAATTTGTTAACTTGGTTTGGGTTTGGGACCCCTCTCTCGCACACACACACACACGATATAAGATGTAAAGCTGTCTTTATTATTTATAGTGGTTATTACACTGGTGTTAAGACATACGCATGTTTTATGGGGACATTTCATTGGTCCCATAAAGCAAAATAGCTTTTAAAAACATACTAAACACTGTTTTATAAAAAAAATTAAAAATGCAGAATGTTTTGTGTGATGTGTAGGTTTAGAAGTACGGGTAGGATAGGGGGATAGAATGTACAGTTTGTACACTATAAAAACCATTACGCCTATAGAATTTCCTCACTAAGATAGCAAAACGTGTGTGTGTGTGTGCGTGTGCGTGTATTTTCAACCCCATCATGTCCGAACGGTGCTTTAACCTAGTGTCCTAGTGCTACAGTATTGTGCTGCTCTGTCTCTGTGTCGTCAGTAGGTGGAGCAGTTTTTCTTGGACGAAGAGTTAAAATAAAGGATGATTTTGTTGATTTTAATGAAATATTCTGTTTAAATGTGTTGTTTTTGAGGGAACAGCGTTCAGGGATTTTGTGACCCGGTTCTGAGCGGTTTCCCCAGATAGGGATCTTAGATTTCAGTAAAAGAAATATTAGATCGATCTATCTATCTATCGATCTATCGTGTCTGTCTGTCTGTAGTTATCGTCATTGCACAGGGTACAACAAAATTAAAGTGTCATTCCTTAAGGTACATAAAATAAAAAAGGAAAATTATATATATACAGGTATCGACTTTGGATAGACATACTGTAAATATAGAATAATCGAATTTTCTATTTAAATTTTATCTGATCATTTGTTGACTAAACAGATTCACATCGGCCACTTTACTACAGTATATTTGAGATTTAGAGGGAACAGAGCATTGGCACTAACTACCTAACAGCATCACAGCTGACCAATCAGATGTGGCATTGAGTTGCTGGTGCAAACTGTGGCTCTGGCTTTGGTTCTATAGATTTAGAGAATGACTAGAGTGACTCGAATCCAGTCAGTGGACTGTGTAGCGTGTGTTTGGAGTGTGTTGTTTTAGTTATATCTGTAGCGAATAAAGGAGGCTTTCACCTTCTGAAGCCTGTACCAGGGTCACAGATTTCATGCTTAATATTTCCTTCTCATGGGGCAGGGTGAGGGATTTTTTGGGGTAAAATTATAATCATCTCATCCTCTTCCAAAAAAAGAAGTTTATGAATAATAAATATGTTAAATGTTATTATATTTACATATAACTATATTGCATTATTATGCTCCTTATACTGACCAATCAACTGACAAGTTGAAGTTTATCTGTTCTATACTTGACATTATACTGAGTAAATATTCATCTGTAATACTTGTAGTCTTTTGATGGAGATCTGTACAAAATTAAACTATTCAAGTTTTTAAAGTTTACCACAGTTACACCTTACAAACTGTAGCAGCTCAAACGAAGCAGCTTTAGTGCAAATGGCAAAGATACTGGTTTAGACACTGAAGGACTGCTTTAATGTTCTTGAAAAAACAACCACTAGGTTACCATGTCATGTCTGACTCCAACCTCCTAAGTGGAGATATGAGAAAAAAAGTATTTCACTGTGCAGTAATGTATGCGACGAATAAAGTCTTCTATTCTACAGTATTTGTGTAATTTTACATCTTTCATGCAGTAAAAAGTAGGGATGCTTTGATACCGATGCCAGTATCAGTACCAAGCTGAAACAGAGCTAATGTAGTCATAAAAATACAAAGACCAATACCTCATGTGATGTAATTTACAGTATTTGGCTGACAGAACTGACACTGAGACACATGACAGACACAATGTCAGCAATGAAATATTTCACAATTAAGCGTGACCTTCCTTTTTTATTATTCACTTGGGTATTATGCTCTTTGAAGGTTATTGCTGTCCTATATTCATTAGTCTCAATTTGTTGTGCTTGTTAAATTCCCTAGATCACCATAAATAAATAAATAGATAGATAAAAATACAGGTACAGGCATCGGTATCAGCAAGCACCAGGAAAAAATTACTGGTACTCGTACTCGATCCTTAAAAAGTGATATCAGTGTGTCCCTAGTAAAAAGTGTTCTAGAAGAATAAAACTAATATCTTATAGTAGACTAACCCCGGTTTCACAGACAAGGCTGAAGCCTAGACTAAAATGCATGTTTCTGTTATTTTAACTGAAAGCACCTTGTCCTGACATCTTAAAATGTCACTGTCATAGTTTTGTCTCAAGATGCACATCAGTAATGTTTTTTTCTAGTGTACACTTATAAAAGCTACTTAAATATCCTAATTGAACTAAGACCTGATCCTGGTTTAGGCTGAGCCCTGTCTGTGAAACCGGGCCTTAAACTTTTATTATTATAATCTAAAAAGTGGCCTTCTTCCAATTTAGTCTGAATAAGTATTAAAATAATACAATTACAAGCACAAAACTAGTACACTTATTTTGGTTATACTTGTTACAGAATGGATTTTGGGGGGGGGGGGTTAGGTTAGGGGGGTTTGTAACGCTCACTCAACTCCTACCAGTAATGATAATCGAAGATTCTTGCAAATGTAGTGAAATATGACTTAACCACAAAAATCAACCATGGTACTTTTTCTCTTAACTAATATGTGAATTTGTGTTAATGGACTACATAAAACATCAAGCAAACGTTTACATAAAAGCTGCCCACAAAAGCCAAACACAGCCAAGTAGGCCAAAATGTTCATCTTTTAGAACCTTCCTTTCTATTATGTTACGCTATGAAAAATGCTAAACAACGTAATTTCTGTGGGCTTTCATTGCATTGGAACAGCAAGTGAACACGTTTAAAATGTCATGTAGCAACAAAATATCACTATCACTTCCACTCGTCAGCATGGTCACAGGTGCTGGAACTTTTCGATTAAAGTATATAAACACAGTAAAGATCAGTGAACACTGCATGTGTTGAGTACCAGTTTAGGTTTATTTTAACCGTCAAACATATAACTGATATCCACCGATACGTTACAGCTCTAATGGCTGTCTCAATCTCCAACTTCTTTACACGTTTCAGTTCTGTTTACGCAGACAGAACGCAATCATTCAGTTAGAAAAAAACACATACTGTAATTTGGTTGCCTACAGGGATTTTTGCTTGACCAGCTCTGAGACTCGCTGTACCGTTGTTTTCAAAGATGCTATAGATGATGAATTGTTTCTCGGGAAAGATGCTGATTGGTACATCTCTCATTGGAGAATCAAAACCATAATATCTCACTAATTATTGGAGAAATAATGCACTTATCTACAAAAGTATCATCTTCACAGCTTTAGGGAAGCTTTGTTTTGTGAATAATAAAAGGAACCCAAGAAACACAATCCATTTTGTGGCTCATTACTAAAAGTGCAAAGACGTGGAGACAGTGCGGACCTGGAAATGTTTCTGTGTAGAAGAGATGATGAGCAATGAAGCCATGCGTTCTGTGTTGCATGTTTCCTGCACTTAAATTTGTAACAATTAGGCCGTGCCATGTGTTGAAGCTTGCTTTCGAGAACAGAGCAATACAGGGATATTTTAAAGGTCTAAAATACCTGAAGAGTAATAAAGACTCACCTGCTTCATTTTGTTTACGCTTATCAGAGTATAACCAGCGGCCAAGCTAGAGCTAATGAACATGCTGAGAATACGGACAGAATTTTAATACCTTATTACCTTACAATACAGATACAATTTGTAGCTGGGAAATACAGGATTTTTGGTTTATATTAACTGAGATTATGTATAAGCAAAATACACAATAAACCTAAAATTATGGACACCTGACCATCACAGTTAAAGGAGGATTTCCACTAGATTATGTAGCGTAGCTGTGGGGATTTGTGTTCAAGCAGCTAAAATATTATTAGTGAGATCCGACACCAATACTGAGGTAACGGGGTTCTGGGGTGCAGTCGGTGTTTCAGTTCATCCCAAATGTATTCAGTGGGGTTGAGTGAGAGTCAGGGCTCTGTGCAGGGCACTCGAGTTCTTCCACTCCAACCAGAACACACCATGTCTTCATGGAGCTCAGGGGCTTTGTGCACAAGGGCATTGTCATGCTGGAACACTGTTTGAGTTTCTTAGTTCCAGGGAAGGAATAATGTAACGCTACAACATACAAAAACTTTGTGGTAACAGTTAAAGGAAGAACATCATGTGGATGTGATGGTACAGGGTGCACATACTTTTGCAGATTTTGTGTATAGTGGGTTTAGTAATTTTCACAAATTACTGATCTTACCTGGTAATTTTCTCCAAAATGTGTTTAAAGGGACATAGGCTTAACCGCTGATAACTACATATAGCATCTCTAAAATGGTACTCAAATTTGAGTTGCTTGTGTTTAACAGATGTTTCAAACATCTGCATGAACCATAATCCCTTGACATCATTTTTAATGGAAGGCTGAATCACAGAGTACGTTTTCAATGATTTTCTTTCCACTGGTCTGAAATTAATTGTTTAATTTGAGTGATGATTGATCGTTACATTTTCTGAAGACTCAAATAACGTTCTTGATTATTGGTTATGGGAACTTCTTGTGGTGGGCATTTTAATTCTTGATGCCTATAAAGCCGGCGTTGTGTTCGAGAACCGCTAGTACAAATCTGTGGCATAGGCTTGCATCACAGCACATCTGCAGCATAGCAGACTAGCAATGATGGCAACACATGACGTGGTGTGAAATGATTTCTAATGATTATGTAATCGCGTTGTGGTTTTTTATAATCCGGATTAGCTTTACAACTTGAAAAGGTGCTTGTTTTCCAGGACGTTAATCCGCTCTGATCTCGAGCAACATCAGTTCAAGCCTTTATAATGAGACTTCCTCTTCCACAGCACTCTCTTAAATAACCAACTGTTTACACACCAAGCCATAATATCAGGCGTTTTCCAACTCTGTTACTAATACCTGACCCCAGTCTCAGACTTGAGTCCCACACGTCATTTGGCTAACATCATTTCAATCCTTGTGATTTTGATGGGAAGGGATCACTGCGGATCATCGGTTATGAAAGAAACGAATCTCGTTTATATTTGAAAGCCATGACTGAAAGCAAAAGGGAAATGTCTTTTGCTGCTGCTCAAAATAAGACCTGAGATTTTAACCATTAAAAGCTAGACACATAAGTAAAGGCAAAAAAAAAGGCTCAAGAGAAAAATAGAGCGAGAGAGAGACAAGCCCTTAATTTGTATTTGTGAGGTAATGTATAGTTGCTACGCAGACCCCCTTTTTCAGAGCATGCAGAAAAAATTCAATCTTCAATCCATTTCAGCTTCATTTCGTGCTTCAGTTCCTGGGCTCAAGATTCAGTATCAGAGTCAAACACACACACACACATCGGCTCAATCACAAAATCAATGGAAAATGCTAAGCAATACTGATCCACTGACGAAAAACAGCCTCAGCTTCAACAAGTTTATAAGATATAACCCAAAAGAAAAAGAACTGAAAGTGTGTCCGGTGAGTGAAAAGGAGCTGCATTCTTTTTACATTATTATTACCTGCAAAATTCAGCGAGATGAATACAAAAATATTTTTGGTCAGTGGGGGAAAGCCTATGAAGCACCACTACTTTAGAGTCCATGAAAGCACTGAACAAAGATTTTGTGCTGGGAAATAAAGCCCAGAAAATTGTTTTTTCAGGACACCTCGATGACCTCCATGCTTCCCGAGAAGCTGGATTGGCTGCCTACTTTCCCGAGGTCCTCTCTGGAGCGGCTCTCGGTCATGCCGTCACCGAACTCCATCTGGCAGCTCCGTCGCTTCAGTTGCTTCTCGAAGCTGCTCTCTTCGTGCCAGCTACGGCGCGAGTCTCCCCGTTCGCTGCTCCGCTGTCTGCTGCGTCGCCTCACTGCCTCCAAACCCTGACTGCAGCTGTATGTCGCAGTAAAACTGCTCTGAGCACCTCCGGCTCCTCCGCTGCCACCGCTGCTGAAAATGGCTGAGGTGGAATAGAAGCGTGCTGACTCAGACGAGAGGTACCAACCACCAGTGACCGGTGCCAGAAGGATGTCGGAGTGCCAGCCTTTTAGAGCGCCTAACCCAGTTTTGGCCAACTGCTGCTGCGAGCGAGACAGGCCGAGCAGAAAACTGGCAGCACTCGCTGTTTCCTCCATGCTGCCGCTCCTCTGTAAAGGCTGGGGGCAGGCAGGTGGAGGAGGGGTTTTAAAGGTTGCAGACTGGGGCTTAGTGGATGGGTTGCTGGAGTGACTGGATTTGGTGGAGTTTATGGACTGGTTACGGGCAGCTGAGGGGCCTTCAGCTTGCTCCTTGTCCGGACTCTGTTCTGGAGTGGACTGCTCTGAAACCTCCTCCACAGGAGAGAACTGGCAAGGCTTAACCGACTGATCTTTAAATGCTGATGGTTTGTAGTAGTCCGGATTATCTCCATTGCCAAACGTGCCTAAAGGAGCGCCGGCGCTCGGCTCGCCATACGACTTTATGTCCAAGGAAAAGGAGCGTTTCATGCGCACGCTTTCCTCCATTTCTTCACTTAGCTGTAGACTGCATAGTGCCTGAGCCAGAATCTGCTCCTCAGGAACCCCAGCCAGTACACAGGGCAGGGTCAGAGGCTCTAACGGCATCACGGCAGATCTCTCCACCCCACTGGACAAGCACGGGGCGCAACACTCGGTCTCTTGCCCAGAGCTTAGCCTGTCGACTGGTTCCACCTGCATTGCCTTACCCTTAGCTGCCACTTCACTAGGGCTCTTAATTTTCCTTTCAAAATCCAACAGTTGGCCCAGGAAGTTAAAGTTAGGTGAGATGGTCGGCCTCTTCTCCTTCACAAACCTAGGCGACACAAAGTTCTACATAATTATTTGGGCCGATTCTGAATACTGCTCTTGGCTTGTTTCCGACTATACCTGTATGCTTCATCTAAGGACATATCCATCCTCTTCATGATGTAGGCAATGGCGATGGTGGCCGATCGGGAAATTCCTGCCAGGCAGTGAACCAGAACTCTGGCATTACAAGCTTTTGCCTTTTCTAGAAAAGAAAAAGAAAAACACCTGCTAGCACAGAGTAAAGCTTTAAATATCAAAATGAAAGCAATTCTATGACCGTGAGACAGAAATCCCCCAAAATTTGTTGATGCTATTTGTTACCCAATAACCGAAATGGGTGGTTAGACCTGACTCAGGCAAACTTCAAAGACTAATCAGTTTAAAGACTTCCTGTCAGCTGACCTATGAACTCCACAGATTTGTCCAGCCATGGCAGGATCTTCTCGCAAAAGCTGTCGTTGACAGGAACACGCAGGAAGTGCGAGTCGGGAACGAAGTCTGGTTTGGGACACGTGTTACTGGCATTGAGGACGTACGATATGTCGTTCTGCTGCATCAGCTCCTATGATGGGGAGAAGACGCAATGTGTGAGGCTGTACCACTGTCCAGATTCTCATAAAACAATTAGACATAACATGACTTATAACTTGCAGAACTTAGACATTCAAATGTTGTCAATAACCGATCATAGAAATCTATAATCATAAATGAACTCTATGTACTAAGTTGTACAGAATGAAAAACAAATAAGCAGATCATTTACCAAATTGATTCCAAAACACTCAGAAGGAGACCTATCTACATGAGGGATAGGCATGTGTACACATTGAGCTGAGATCTATTCATGCTCTACACTGTAGCTCACCTTGTTGAGGACGTCTCTCTGACAGCCCAGGTAGAGATGAGGCAGGATGCGTGTAGGACCGCTGCTGCTGAGTGGAAGACACGGCTGTGAGATACAGGAGGGCACCAGCATAGACTTTCCCTCACACAGACCTGGGAAGAGGTTTGAGAACTCCACAAAACCACCTGCATCACAAACAATGACAAAAAATACACTCGATTATGCAATCAGCCGATCTGCTGAACTTCAGGGACTCTCACACACACAACAGTATCTACAGAGATTAATTTTCAGCGCTGACAAGTCTATAGTAACTCAAACATGTATATACTGACAATGTATCATATTACCCTGCCTCAAAAGGATGGTTATAACGTTTAGTATAAACCATAGATATAGACCATGTATCAAAAAGTTAGAAAATATGCATGCCCTATGCATCACCATTTGCTCCATTCTTTTGAAAACTAGTTTTCCATTAGCTCATGTTGCGTAGCTATGAGGATTTGTGACCATTCAGCTACAATAGTATTAGTGAGATCAGACACTGATGTTGGATGAGGAGTTTCTGGTGTGCAGTCGGTGTTCCAGTTCATCCCAAACGTGTTCATTGGGGTTAAATCAGAGTCAGGGTTCTGTGCAGGACACTCGAATTCTTCCATCCAACCAGAAGACAGCATGTCTTCATGGAGCTCAGGGGCTTTGTGTACAGGGGCATTGTCATGCTGGAAGCACACTGGTGAAAGGAAATATTAATGATGTAGCATTTTACACTGTGTTTCCAGGTCCATCAGAGTGGGGACTATCCTGATGTGTATATGTAAATGTTTGGAGTCCGGGGTCCTGAGCACAGCTCTAGTATTTTAGTCTTTTGTTATTGCTGGGATGTTTTTGCCCTGCGCTGCACAACGTTCTTGTGTCAGTCGTTATGTACACACACAGACTTTAACCTACCACACCACCATTACAGACAGACCTGATAAAGCTGGACAGGTTTGTTTTATTACTTTAGTAGCTACTCTTAACATTGCAGCTAAACACACTTGTTATTTTAAAGAGGGAGGTTTCTTTTGTGTGTGTGTGTGTGTGTGTGTGTGTGTGTGTTCCTCTGTAGGGGCTTTTACAGCATGTTACAGCATGAATAACACACATGGATTATTCAAACATCCTCAGAAACCAGAATCGCTTCCTTTCTCGAGACGAGACGCTTGCGGTGTGAATAAGATTTTTCACAGCTGTGCTCTTTCAACATTCTTTCAGCAAAGATTCTTCTTTTAACACACACACAGTCACAGGTTATGTAATGATGATGTAATCCTGGAGCTAAAGCTTCACCGCCATTAACTCCTGCGTGTTTTAACTCCTGAAATCAATGGCGTCAATACCGCTTCGTAGCGTGTTAGAGAGAGCACGACTGTGTGTCTCTGTGTGTGAACTTGTTTTCATGAATTTATGAGGACATAAATGTGTATAATGATGTGGTATTACGACATAAGCATGAGTCCCCATAAGTAAAAATTTTTCTTTCTCCTAAAAACATACTAAATGTTAAAATGCAGAATGTTTAGTGTGATGTGCAGGTTTAGGAGTAGGGTAGGGGGATAGAATGTAGTTTTACACTGTAAAAACCATTATGCCTATGGCACTCCTCACTAAGATAGCAAAACAACTGTGTGTGTGTTTCTACGAGTTAAAGTGCTGTCTGACTTCACCATAAAAACAAAACAAACAAACCAAAAGCTTGCGCTACTTAGTAACCGAGGGGTTACCTCAGGATACACTGAGTTTATTGAGGCTTAATCTGATGCCACGTGTGGAAAAAGTCTCTGGTACTTTGCTAAAGATGGACAGACCTAATTACTACTTATATATTTGCACTCAGTCCAGGAGAATGGGTAAAAGAACCATTACGCAACATTTATATAACGATGTGATCTTACCAAGCTAGAGTTTGGCGACAGTGCCATTAATGAAGATTAAAACTAAAGGCATCAGACTGATCAGGTTTAGAGGCAGAAAATACTGTAGACAAACATCGTTTTACTGCCTGTTTTGTCAGAGGTGAATGATGTAATGAAAGCAAAATAATATTTTTAAAACGTTGCCAAAAATTATCATCATGTTAGCTGCTGTTTAACCACTCGGCTAAAAGTATGCTAGCTGTTTCATTTACATTTCTGGCATTTGGCAGATGCTTTCATCCAGAGTCAGCATGCTGATTTTTAAGGGCCTTGCTCAGGGGCCCAGCAGTGGCAGCTTGGTGGTGCTGGGAATTTGAACCCACTGTCGATTCAGCTATCCAACACTTTAAACACTGCACTATCATCAGTTCTAGTTATATTTTATACATATTATTTATTATATATTTTTCAGTTATAGAGTTTTAATTGTGTTATATCAGTAGCCACTGCAGCACATGTACCCTGTAGCACTTAACTTTGATCTGCAAGATTTTTATTTATTTATTTTTATTTAATCTATAAGCCGGCCACGGTACACATTTCAGTTATAATTAATATAGATGCCGCAAAAGCAAGACTTTCATCTCAACCTAATTTAAATCAGATATGGCAATTCAAATAACCAATCAAAACGGTCATCTTCAGTGATTCGGACCAATCAATGGGCATGTGTGCTACAGAATTTTTTACAATTTAGTCTTCCTTATTACAACTTTAATTCTGACATGCAATTAGTTTCTTGTACTACCTGACATAATAAAATGTAGTTTGCATATCCCTGTGCTTGCGTGGGTGTTCCCCGGAAACACATGTGATTGGGTATAGGTGCACTGGCTACTCCAAATTCTCCATAAGAGTGAATGTGTGGGTGAATGGTTGTCTGTCTCCAAGTGTTAGCCCTGTGATTAACTAATTGTCCAGGGTGTACTCTGCCTCATGCCCTAATTTAGCTGGGATAGATTCCAGTGATCCCGCAACCCTAAACAGGATAAGCGCTGGATAATGAATGAATGAATGAATCTTGGACAGAAGTAGCTGAGTTTGTAAGCTGTGAACCTGATTATATCAACTAACCAACTAATTCACTTTTTTTTCCACTTAAATTTCATTTCAAATAGCAAATAATTTGTACACTGTTGGTTTGATATTAATAAAACTCTGGCTGTAGATCTGATCATCATTCTACAGAAAACATTCTTTATAGCATCTCAGGAAACCATATTCAATCAAACAAGTGCTTTGTTAAGGGTAATCTGTAGCTTTCTACCTTTGTAATGGTGCTTGAAATCTGCAGGCACATGGAGAAGAAGCATTATGGCTGACCTAATGTGTCAGGCTGTCTGAGTGTGTGTGTGTCGTCTAAAACACTATAAAGTAATAAACTGTCACGAGTGTTACAATTTTACGACTTCTGCATGAAAGTGCTCAAAATACACACTACAAGTTAATATTGCTATGACCTCACCACCACCGACTCGTTGACCAGATGTGTTTTATGGCTGTGTGTGATGTGTGTGTGTGAGGCTCATATCTAACCTGAGAGCAGGTGGACGGACGGGAAACTCCTTTCCAGTTTGGCCAATAGGACGCTGAGGAAAGCCTCTGATGACAGGGCGGATGGGTCCGATGAGCTCTGGTCATAGACCACCACTTCCTGATTCTGGAGTTCCAACTGAAATACACAGACACAGATTTAAAAAAAAAACGTTAAAGTTGAGTTTATTGGTCACATGCACATCATACAGTACAACATACAGTGAAATTCTTTGATTCCGCATAT
>JAOUQX010000013.1:1381023-1396948 GCA_028566295.1 Liobagrus marginatus
AATTTTAGCTCGCAACTCAAAGCAAAAATCGGCCGAGAGACGACTCGTATCTCAAAAAACTCGTTAGTTGGGACACTTGTAAATTAAGGCCCCACTGTATGTCTCATCCCAAATCTGCAGTAGTTTTCAAAAGTTCTTGCCATTCCTGCAAAATCCTGAATGGACTGTTTTATTATTCATTGTGTACAAGGACTGATATAATCTCTAACTCTGTTTACCATCCATTGCCCAAAAATCAGTAATCTCACAGAAAGCTTTCTAAGCCATTAAAAGATTGAGCCTGCTGTAGATACGCATCCGATTCCTTATTTAATTTTTTGCTTGCCATTATTTAACGCAACACAGTTTTGGACATTTGCTGAAACAGGAAATGTTTCCTACAGAAAATAACACTATGGTAATAAACAAGACAAAAGCATCATCGCAGAGATAGTACGATGAGAAAGCACATCCGTGAACTGCAGTGGAGGCGACATTCCTCTCACAACCCCAGAGAACAAATGTAGACTGTAATGACGCATAGATAAGACAGACTCCGTGTTCTTTCCTCTTAACCACCTGCCGGAGTTCTTTAGTATCACGATATTTATGATTACGAGTAACATCACACGAGAATTTAACATTACATAACATACTATATTCAGAAATGACATGAAAGTGCTTGTGGTCACGAACGCACGAGTTGGACCAGCAGACACCTGGCCACTGTAAGACGTTTTTTTTTTTTGCTCTTCTGTCATGTTCTGTTTGTCCGTATCCAGGTCTCGATGCTCGGTGTGTTCCAAAAAATGTGAACCTGAGCACCTTTAAGTACGTTATGACGTTTGTCGCTGTGCCATTCTATACAAATGTGTTTGGTGGATTGATGCTTATAGGCCATGCCAGTTTTTTCTCTTTTGCTTCTCGGTCAAAAGTGTCATAAACTGAATCCTTGATCAGAGTTTTTGCCGGTACAGGTAAGTCTACTACGCCTATGTAATTTTTTTTAGCTATCCGTGAACTGGCGGTGATGGTGTATGCGTTGCTCCGGTAGCATTTCATCGATGACATGCAGAACGTCTCTCTCATTCCACGCCGGAAATTAGCATTGTACGCCGAGTAGAGCGTTGGCTTTGAAGCGGTGGAGCTGAACGACATCCATGCGATCGTGACAAAGAACAGCGCCCCCTGCCTGCTGGGGCCAGCAGATACGTCAGGATGCCAAAACTGCGCTACGTAAAAAGGCATCCAGGTAAGGAGAAACACAGTGTTGAGCATCAGGAACATCTTGATGGTTTTTACTTTTGTTCTGGGAACAATGTTCATAGTCCTGCGCACTGTGCGTCTGTCTGCACTAATCCGCCAGATATAGCGCACGACCCTCTGGTAAAAGGATAAGATAAGAAGTGCTGGAACCAGAAATCCGAACAGGAGGTGAATCAAGGCATAGGCCAGACCATCCCAAGATCCTGGCAGAAAAAACTCACAGTGTCTTTGCGCAATTGACGGTGAAGTTCCGTAGAAGAAGAGGCATGGCGAGACAAAGGCTGCGTCAAAAAGCCAAGAAGCCAGAATCATGCGTTTGGCTTTCTCCCGAGACACTTTAAAGCTCAAAGGATACACGATGGTGTAGAAGCGATCCACACAAATTGAAAGGAGCACGTAGACCTGCACCCCAGGGCACAAGTGTTGGAGGTACCGGACTGCCTTGCAGGCCGCTGCACTCAGAGGCCAATACCCGTACGACACCTGGAGCAGAATGAAAGGAGCGCATCCCAGGCTTAGCAGCAAATCAGCACAAGCCATAGAAACCACAAAATAGTTTGTAGTTGACTGAGTCCTGCGGCTGCGGTGTATCACCAGACACACCAAAGCATTCCCTAGAACCGAGACCAGCCAGAAGACCCCAAAGATCAACCCGAGGACGGTCACTTCTGCTGACGTCAGCTTGTAGGACACCTGGGTGCTGTTGGGTTGGGCCGAGGACGTGTCCAGGCGGCAGACAGGGGTGGGGGAAATGACTGGGAGACTTGATACATTGTCCCTCTCGGAGTTGTTAGGCATCAAGTGTGTCAAGAGTGTGGTGTGTAGAGACGGCTTGGCAGCATCCATCGGCATAGCATACACCATTTCTGTAGATATGGTAAGACCTGTAACACAGAAAGAGCAGAATGTCAGGAATACAAACATTCAAGGTTTATTTTTTATTAGAAACACCTGTTCGGTAAGATTCATTACAGATGGTGTTAAAGAACAAACAATTTATTCCTTTACTCTTTATTTTAGGCAGGGTCACAGGTTTGGGAACATTTGACCACAAGGCAAGATTTAAATACTGGTAACACACACACATGCACAAAATTTTACCAAACAGTCACAGACATTTTAAGACTAGACAGTTTGTTGCTTAGTTTAGTTCATTTTTTACCAACTAGAGTCAAAATGTGTGCACCATGTCGAAATGTTTGTACAAGTAAAACGCACCACAAAGTAGGAAAAATGAGTGGGAAACTTCTAGAGTTAGGGGCATGTCAGTAATGACGGAATCCACATGCGGATCTGACATCTGGCGTTGAAATTGAAGTATTTTGTGCTACAAAAGCAGTGTTGAATAACACTATATACGGTATAATATTGTACGTAAGCGTAAAGTTTACAGTGACTTCATAAATTCAATAGAAAAAAGAATGGTCAGTGCAGGGTCGGCCATGTTTTAGCTCTCTGGAGCCTTGCCCTTAAACCTCTCTGCTCTTTCAACAGAATCAGGTTATGACTGCTGGAGCTTGAACCTTGAATCTTAGAACCTTATAATTAAAAACAAACAGAAGCAAAACGCCTGGGATTAAACGACTGTTAAGTAAAGAGAAAGTTTACTTCAGTCTTCCTAGAAGGACTTGAACACACTTTTGGCCATCTTCTGAGCCATACGAAACTAGACAAGCATATTTTTTTTTCTAACTGCTCCTTATAAAGGGCAGTGTAGCACTCGGTGGAAGGCGCTATCTTCTTTCACATACCTGAGCTCACAAAAGATAGACTGGCGTCACTCAGAGACATTATAACATGCTTTACACAGCCGCTTATGCTCCCTGTGTTGCTCCCAGTTACAGATGGGGTTTGTGTTGCACCACATTGGGGCTTCCAGCTTACTTGCCTAACCAGTTTCCTTCAAACTTTCCTAAATTCGGCTGAACGTGTGCTCACTATAGTCACTGTCTGCTAAACGCTGTAAATGTATTCAATTAAATGTTATTTCTATAGCGCTTTTAACAATAAACGTTGTCCAAAGCAGCTTCAGAGAAAATTTTGATTTAAAGAATAAAGATGAATAATTAAAAATTCCGAAATTAAATTTATCCTAATAAGCAAGTGTTTGTGTGGCAAGGAAAGCCTCCCTAATGTGATGCTAGGAAGAAACCTTGAGAGGAACAGAGTCAAGGGGAAACCCATCCTCATCTGGGTAACAACAGAGTGTATGCTATAGATGATGTCCTGGCTACACAAGTTTATATCCAGTACAGTTCTGACCAGGAGCGAAAGTACAGACGACGCAGAGATGACTAATCAACTTTACGGATATGAAGAAGATTTGATCAGTGCAGACACTTTTTGCACACCAGAATCCATAGACAGCTTCATGTTGCCCTTCACTATGTGGCAAAGCGGGAAGTGTTAGCTCGGTGGTTAAGGTGTCGGACCGCTGAACAGAAAATCGTTGGTTCAAATTCCAGCACAGTAGCAAAATGGTTAGCACTCCTGCCTCACAGAAAGAAGGTCATGTGTTTGATTCCCACCCTGGGTGCCTGCTTGCACGGGTTTTCCCTGAGTCTCCGGTTTCCTCCCGCCTCCAAACACATGCAATTGGGCATAGATGAATTGGTTATTCTCCATGGGAGTGAATGTGAGTGTGAAGGTTGTCTGGCTCTAAGTGTGTTTGTCCTGCGATTACCTGGTGATTATCCAGTGTGTATCCCGCCTCACACCCTAAGTTAACTGGGATAGACTCCAGAACCCCCGCCACCCTGAACAGGATGCGTGCTAGATAATGAATGAACCAAACTACCGTTGCTGGACCCCTGAGCAAGTCGTAAAAAGTGGATAAATGGAAGTCACTCTGGAGAAGAGAGTCTCCCAAATGCAAGCAGTGTAAATGCAGTTAATTATGCTTTGCAATTCACTTGTCTATCTGTGAGAATTTGCCCCCAACTCTACACATCATATTATAAGACTTGCGGGAGAATCTTGCTCTGTTTATTTTTAGACGGACAATTAATGTGCCTTTCTACCCATCCACTACTGCTACACTAGAGTAGTCCCAATCGTTAAGTTCAGCGCATCACATTTTTTCCCCAATCTGATTTTTTTCACCTGCTTTCCCCTTTATTAATGCTTGTAACTCTCCCACGATTTTCTCATCATGATCCAGTGACAGAAAACCTTGTTCAGTCAGGCTGCTTTTGTCAAATGTTATTATTATAATGATAAATGCATACGGTTAGTATTTGGCGGTATGGATCTGTTCTGGGCAAACTCCACGCGCCATGCTGGACAGAGCAGGGAGAGCAGCAAGTCAAACCCCCCTCGGGGGACGGAACAGATCCGGTATCATTTGTACATGCGTATGTAAATTACGGTCCTTACTACATTAGTGTTGTAAAGGCTGAATACACGGGCAAGGACGAAGACTGAATTTACTGTATGCTGGAGGCAGTCGTGAACGGACGACCGTTTAGATTAGGAATCCAGATAGGTGAAGTTAGGGTTGGGGATGGAGGAGGGAGTTGAATGCAGCGTGCAGCTAGCAATAGAGAGAGGCAGAATGAATGGGGATTTAAGTGAATCGCTGTGTTAGGTGTCCCGACTGGACTGGTACATGTAATGAAACAGCTGACTCAGCTGGTGCGAGCTTGACTGACGTGGTTCTACCTGAAGTAACGCGATGCTTGATTTCAGGCACTGTGATGACTGAACATAAAGCAAATTGCTTACTGTTCTAAATGACGTGACAAAATGTTTCCATGGCAAAAAGTCCAGATAGTGTCAGCACACAAAAGCAGCACACCACCAGCCTTTAGTGTTCACGGGATAATACACTCTGACAACAACTGCTATTCTCCCACTGAGGTTTTATCCTGGAAATAAGCTGCATATAACGGTGTCACCGTCCATGTACATTTTAGTTCATTAAGATTTACCTAGTTCAGCTGATCGCCCCAACAACTCGTCAGGATACTCAGGAGAAATTGTTTAATGAAGCTGTAACGCACATTCGTTGGTAATTGCTTCTAAGAAAGGCATCCTGTGTCTGCTTTCATGGAGGCAATAAAGCAGAGGATATGATGTCAGCACATTTTAAGTGGTGAATAGCTAATCGTTCCTGTAAAATCTCATACATTATGGTTAAATTAGAGGGGAAAAACATTTCCAGAAGTAACTCAATAAATAAGCAGTGTGCGGTGTTGCTGATTATACAATATTTTATTCGAGAAAATAAACGTTGGCTTTGAGTTGCTAGAATCTGTTATTCTGTATTTTAATTTGTAACACAACAGAATGTACATTTAATCCAAAAGAAGGCTGTTGTTCACATCTGCCCAAACTGAACATCCTTTCACAAACACTTCCTTTAATAGTGTTTCCTTTCATGGTTTCTTCCTGATTGTGTCATGGGAATTTCTTTTCTTGTCGTTGTCCTCTCTGCTTTGCTACAACTCTACATCTGGGTTTCTGTAAAGCTGCTTTGTGTTACTGTATATTGTTAAAAGTGCTATTCAATATCTGACAACCTGACAGTCATTCACAAATCACTTGTCTGAGGTTAAAAGGTGTAGTGTGTGTATGCACGTCATTAAGCAGTTGCGCTGCTGCTCCTTTGTTTTAGCTAAACAATGCTAGAAATTATGTTGTAAAAGGGAAGAAGGCGGGGTATCTTCAGGGTCTGTTAATATTGGAGAGCTGAAAACAACTGTCAGGGGGTTTTCACGCTAATACAGGAAAAATGTTGGCAGGGCTGCAAAGCATTTCTAATTCCATTTTAATTCAATTAGTGTTTAGTGTGTGATCTAGTCGTCTCTGGTCACAAAAGAGCATTTCACGGTTCTGAAAGAGAACTAAGCATACTGAGAACTAACAGTGTGCCTAAAACACAACAGCATGTGCTTTGCTGTACAAACACTACACCTGACCTTCACTCTCATTATTCATTAAGTGCATCGAGGGAATGCGCACTAAACACAGACTCCCAGAGTCGGCGCTCATTTCCCTGCGGCCCTGTGCTAATCTCAGCACTGTGTTTACCCCAGTGGCCTCTTTCCTCTATCTCTGTCCTCCATTCCCCAGCAACAGCAGCCTTTGCCATGAGCCAGCTGTATGGCCGCCATTTCTGATCAAATTACTGCTGATTTGCTTTATATTATTTTTATTAATAGGCTCAGTCACTAGATTGGCATAGGATAGTGGGCGATTTAAACATGGGTGACATCTTCTATAGGTTACTGACTCAACTGATGAGAAGGATTCAAATATCTTATATACGTATAGTCACATTTCGCTAATTTACTGTTATGAGATTACAAGAAAAAGCTAAATATATTTTTGTTTACATTTTTACTGAATTTTACTGCTTAAATGAACACAATAATCCTTAAAGAACAAGAGTATTAAATGATATGAACTAGAAACAGTTCATACAGTAAACGAGGTTTAGATATCGTACACGGGGTTTATTGTCATTTGCATTCTTGTAAGCTGTTAGGATAAGGTAGTGTTGTGATGGAAAATAAGGAATGAATCAATTCTTTTGTCCTCCAGCCTTCTGTCAGCTCATCCTGTTGAAACACCATGTGTTCAATGATTATGTTTCACTGTGCATTGGAAATATGCACAGAATTGTATGACAAAAATGTGTCATTGTGATTGCCATTAATGATATTGATGCGGTGTGATGGTCATGGATTATATTGGCCATAGGGTATTAGTCAATAATGAGACATTATGAGACTGGTTTGCTGGTTTTAATGGTCATTTATGAAATTGGTAATAGTCATTAATGATATTGTTGAATGGTGTGATGGACATTAATATGGTTGGTGTTGGATGTGATGGTCAATAAAGAAACTGTTGTTGGTTCTAATGGTCATTAATGAGATTGGTGATGATTGTGATCGTCATTTATAATATTAGTGATTATGGTTTGATATTTTTCTGATAGCAATAATTATGTTGGCGACTGTTGTGATGGTCATAAATAAAATTGTGATGGTTGCTTTGGTCATAGTGGTAGTCATTAATAATAAATGTTAGGGAAGTGAGGGTCAATAACTAGATTAGTGATGATGTGATGGTCATTAATTAGATTGGTGATAATTGTGGTGGCATTTAATAAGATTGTTTGTGGTCTAACGTCATTGATAAAAGTGACAAAAAAACTGATAAAACTGAATAGAAAACTTGACTGCGAGAGGCCTTGTTGATGGTCATTAATGACACTGGTAGTAGTTGTAATGGTTATTAATAAGACAGACATTAGCAGTGATATCATTGCCGTGGTCCTTACAATAGATTGATAATGTTTGTGATAATCATTGTGGTGGTCAACAAAACAATGGAAGCCGGTGATGGTTCTAATGGTTATTTTTGATGTTCATTGTCACTGTCAATGTTATGGTCAATAATAACATGTTACAGCATATCATGCAAAAACAGCCCGCGCTGATTTTCCTTATTCGACCATTCATTGAACACATAACATTAAAAATGAAAAGAGGGAGAAAACACAAACACACACTGATGCGCGCGCGCAATATGTTTCCATACCTCATCTCGTGGAAATAGCTTTCTCCTTTTCGGCTTCACGCATCCCTGTGCCGTGTCCGTTAGCGTTAGTGTTAATGTTTCCTCCTCGCTCGCGCAGCATCCTCAAAAATCTTACGCTTTTAATAAACCACCTGAACTGATCTCATTTTCATTTGACAAAATATTGCTGTTTTCGGGTTTTCTTATGAAACCACCGCTTCACCGAAAACGAGCGGCTTTAGAGGATGTGAGGTCCTTTCAGTGGTACGTGGTAGCTTGAAGGAGCTCGTGCTGCCGCCAAATCTGATAGACAGGAGGGTGTGTGTGTGTGCGCGCGTGTGTGTGAGCGTGCGGACGTTTTTGTGTAGAGCTAAATGACGGTTTCAAGACTACCATCAAACCCTCCCTAGCACATTTCACTCTCCTCGGATAACCCGGCCGTTATGGTGTTATTGAGAAACAGCGTGTTATCCTACGGAAATGAGGAAATTAAACATAAAAACAATGTATTGTGCCATTGATATAGCCTACAAAGCCAAGTTCATGTGAGTATGTCAAAGATAGACGGTTATTTGTGAAACAATGACGATATTAATTTAGCCTGAACATATTTGAAATCCCCCCTTATAGTTTCCTTTTCACGACAAATTAGCATCATGCTAAATGTTTTTATAATGTCACCACAATCATGCTACATGTTTTTGTAATGACTCCACAGATTTGTGGTCTACTGTAGCTACTGTTTAAAAACACTATACATCGTTTTTGTGTTTTCTGTAAATTGACATTATACATTATTATGACTTTTAATTGAAATTGTATTGATAAAAGTATGTATGATGACACACGTTTATGACTTTTAATCGATATTATATAGACAAACGTATGTATGACACTCGTGACACTCATGTGCTGGGTAAACGTTTCCTCCTAAAATCATAAGCATCAATGTGGAGTTTCTTTATTCACAAATCAGCCTTCATTTTTCTGGAAAGTCTGTAATTATTCAGCCTTTAGTGCCCTAACAACAGGTGAGGAGGTCTGGGGTGCAGCCGGTGTTCCAGTTGATCCCAAAGGTGTTCAGTGGGGTTGAGTCAGAGGCACTCCAACCATAACACACAAGGGCTTTGTGCACTATATGGCATCATATAGAGACGTGTGCTTCCAACTTTGCGGCAATATTTTCGGAAAGACGCACATTTGGATTTCATGTGGTCATTACTTTCTTCTGTAGTTCTGAACTGGATCCTTTACATTATGACCACAAACAAGCCTTATACTAAATGTGTTTGCCAAAATCATAACACTCAACCTGACCCTGTAGTCACATAGACCTGGATTAACCGTTAAAATAAAACACTTTATTTTTCTTTACTGTTTCAAAAAATAGTTTATACATAAATAGGATACAATCATATATCAGACCAGGCTAGAACAAAAATGATCTCATAACTGATTGTGTAGTTTTTTTGTTGCACACCAACAAATTCACTCTATCCGCAGCTTTCCTACATTTTGATAAAATATTATGAATTGTATAAAATTTTTCAGCTTTGAAAAACTAGGACAAAATAGCTAAGAGAAAAATGAATGTAAAGTCGTGTAAAAGTTGTGTGTGAACACAGCTGTGTATAGTCTTATGGTACAGTTTTAAAGGTATGCCAAAATATAGCCAAAAGTATGTGCACGACTGACCAACACACCACTGTAAAATACACTAGGCCAACAGTTTGTACACCTTACCTTTATAAACACAAAACTGTTGCCACAAAGTCTGAAGCACAATTATCGAGAATGTCTTTGTATGTTGTAGCATTACATTATTCCTTCACTGAAAATAAGAAACTCAAACAGTGTTCCAGCATGACAATGCCCCTGTGCACAAAGCCCCTGAGCTCCATGAAGACATGGTGTGTTCTTTTTGGAGTGGAAGAACTCGAGTGTCCTGCACAGAGCCCTGACTCTGACTCAACCCCACTGAACACCGTTTGGATGAACCATTTTGTCTTGCATACATAAAGCTAAAAGGTTGAATTGGCAGAAATTTCCAGAGCCATACTTAAACATTTTCTTTTAGATTTTTATATTTCAGGTGTTCACTCACTCATCCATATAGTATACATGAACAGTACATAATATATAGGTATCAACCCTGTGACAAGGAAAGGTACAGATATTTGTAGGTGAAATTCTAGTTCTAGATTACATCATTCGTCTCATCAAAACATACAAAAGTGTCACGAAAGCCAAATTAGCATAAGCTCATTTTTTATTGCGCCATAAAAAAATAGATGAATGTGGGCTGGCACTGGACCACTCTCTATTGTTTCTGACTTATAATGCCTAGTGAGAGAGTGGTTTTCTATTACTTGAACAGTACATTAGTTTGTACAGCAAGCACAAAACTACAAAAATAATGAAAATCTTCAGTGTTTGCACTTACGGTTTTTAAAGGTATTTGTTAAATTGCCTGTAAATATTCTAATCCATGGATGCCCTCTAGTGTACAAATAAACTCTTATCCAATAGCAGTCATGATATTAATAATAATAATGATCATAATAACCTGTAAGCTCCACTTTTCCCCTACGTGTTTATGCTGTTAGCCTGAATATGAGCATTACGTCAGTTTGGTTCACATAAAAGCCTCAAACTGGTTTGCTGTCATTTGCAGATTTTATGCTTATGGGGATCACTGTAGCAACGTGTCTGGTTGCCATGGCAACCTGGAGGCTGAGTGGAGTGACTCTTGTAACGGTCACCATGGAAGTCTAATGTGTGATGAGACATTTGGAGAGAGGATGATAATGAAAATTAGAAGCAATGCTCTCTGTGAATTCTCAGCCATAATTCAGAATTTTACACGCTTGCTTAACGTTCATCGACTGAAACAACCCTCAATCATCCCCATGCAGTCATTTGCATAAGAATTACACTTCTTGACTCAGATTAACCTCTTTGATGTTAGAAGATGATGTCAGGCATACCATGTTTTCATTTACTTCTTTCCCCACTGTAGTCTTTACACATCAGATCTGCGACTGGGATAATTTTACAGGACACACAGTAAACAATATTTATTCTGGCTGCTGCAGTCAGACATTAAGGTTTCATAGCATTCCAGAAAAGCCCCTCATTTCATAAGGCAAGCAGGTGAAAGATAATGAAACAGGATATGAGCGTGATCGTGTCATAATATTGCTTCCTAAACCTTCTGTTAGCCTTAATCATTGCAGCTGACCTGGCTTTCAGGGCTCATTTTAATACACGTATAACAAATGGGCCTCTGCCTGTGTTTAACGCTTCATACAAAAAAAACAACCTTTTTTAATAACACATCGGAAATGAATTAAATTAAGCATAAAGTAATAGCAAGGTTGCAGTCTTTAATGTTGAGCATGTTTAGAATTTATAGAACAATACATTACAATACAGTCTAATTACTTAAAAGTAGTAAACGCCTTAGAAAAATTAACTGCAGTGGAAGAAAAAATATTCAAATCCAAGCACAGAAAGATGGATGTCAGTATAAGGGAGAAATCATGACGGAAAGGAAGCAGCTGCTAAGTAACTTACAGATATAATTAGGAAAATGAAAAATGGTGAAATATAATCTCTCTAGATGATCCATATTTACATAATAATATATACAGATATATATTTGGCAATCTCATTCATCCCTTCAAAAACAACCACCGGCTTCAAAAGAAGAGTTTCAGAAAAACATGACACACCGTCAATTTTTTGTTGGAACTATTAATTCAAGCATTGCTGTGCTTTCAAATCCTGTCCACATTTCTCAGTCCACCATCTACTGTTAGAGTGCTAAACCTGCAACAGGTTACACACACACACACACACACACACTAGATTTTAGTGTCACAACTGCCAAAATAAAATGTCATTAAGAGACAAACACGTTAGTTACCTCTCCAGGAAGAGATTGTTTTCTGCCAGCTCTTTGACTACTCCTTCCATCTCCTCTTTTAATTTCTTCATCCTTAAGAGCATTAAAGAAACCCATTCATAACCAGACAAAATAAAAACACTTTAAATGGTGAAAAGTATGTGTACAACCGATCAATACAGTCATGGCAATGCCCCTGTGCACAGAGCCACTGAGCTGCATGAAGACATCATAAAATATAGCCAAAAGTATGTGCACAACTGACTAACACAATACAATAAAATACACTAGGCCAACAGTTTGTTGAATAGAAAAACAAAAAAGTTGCCACAAAGTCTGAAGCACACAGTTATCTAGAATGTCTTTGTATGTTGTAGCATTACATTATTCCTTCACTAAACTAAGAGACTCAAACAGTGTTCCAGCATGACAATGTCCCTGTGCACAAAGCCCCTGAGCTCCATGAAGACATGCTGTGTTCTGGTTGGATGGAAGAACTCGAGTTGCCTGCACAGAGCCCTGACTCTGACTCAACCCCACTGAACACCTTTGGGATGAACTGGATGCTGTGCAACATTCCTAATGCTTTTAGCTGAATTGGCATAAATACCCACAGCCATATCTCAAAACTTGGTATGGTATGGCGCATACATTGTACAGTAAATGGTACATAAGATAAGGGTACCAACCCTGTGACAAGGAAAGGTACATGTTTGGCACTGAACTGCTTGCTATCTAGGCGATCAGTGAAATACACACTCACTCGTTCACATAAATATACTTACACTCACCCATTCAATCACTCACACTCACTTACCCCGCTGTCATTTCTACGAGGGTGCTCTGGCTGAGGTAGGCCTGGGGCTTGATGCTGCTCGCCTGAATGGGCATGATCTTCTGTGGGAGCTGTTCCTGAATCTAAACACATGCATGCTCATGTCAGTATTTCTTAACCTTTCACCAACCTGAAACTAACAAAAAGTGCTTTGTGTTGCTGTTACCTTGTACACACGCTGCATGATCACAGTCACCTCCTGTTCCATATTGAGAATCTGGTTGTTCAGGGAAAGCAGCTGCTTCCTAACATGTTGCACCTTCCTGTAAAGACATCTCAAATAAAACACTATACCACTACCACCATCATCATCGCGTCATGCTTCGTTACAATTCTGATAAACAACTAATCTTTGGCTTAATACCTTTGTAAACATAAACATTAATTATAGCTGCATAATTAACAACAACAACAACAACAATAACACACACTTGTTCCTCATCACCACGCTCTTATTTAAGCCCCACTTTCACGAGCACTCTGTTCTGCAGTTATTATATATGTGTGTGTACACAGGATCTGTGATCGCGCTTCCCGAAGCCCACTCGAATCCACAATCGCTGCTCTTCGAATACTCGCTCTCACCGCCGCCCCGACGGTTTTGTTTACTTCCGTGTTTCACCGTAATTGTGCGTTTGCGTTTGTCATCTTTAATAAACGTGTGCATATGGATTCAGACGTGCCTCGCGGTCCTCCCTCCGCGCAACACAACACACGTCTTCCATAGAAGCGCTCACATCACGCGAATCCTCTTCTGGGAATCCGACCATGAGCTACAACGTTTACTAATCGTCATCCTTTTATTATCTCGTCCATAATACCGTAGAATGTAAAAGTAGATCATGATTCGCCGCTTTTGTTGTTCCTGGATTTTTCTTGTAGTAACTAACCTTAAAACCTTTACATCGGTTTATGATTTGATCAATTGGCTGGTTTATACCATCTTCTTTTATTATACGGTATTACGTGATTTACTACCATCTAGTCTTGCAACTATATTGTCTTTTTTTTATATTTAGTAACAGCGTGGTTTATTCTACTGACCAATTTTGCATAGCGCTCGGCAATTTTCCTAAGACAACAACCGTACGCCTACGTCATTACGGAAATTATCCGCTATTGCACATGCTCAGAAATTTCTAGCCTCATTTTAAGACGCTTAAGGGTTTACATGTCCTCTGTATCAGATTAGAAAAGGTTTAAACCACCTCTTACAATCCCATAATTTTTTAAGTCGGATTGGGCCAATTTAATCCGATTGTCCTGTTTCCATGTCTTTTTTAATCCGATCGTGCCTATAGACGTATTCCAATCGGATTACATGGCTCATGTAAATGCACCTAGTGTTTGTGTCTCGGAGTTCTAGTGAAGGAAAATCTTAATTCTACAACATACAAAAACATTCTAGACAACTGCATGCTTCAAATGTTCCTAAAGCATGTTATCGTTTATATTTTGATGGCTAGCACTCCTGCCTCACAGCATAAAGGTCATGGGTTCGATTCCCATCCCGGGTGTTTCTGTGTGGAGTTTGCATGTTCTTCCCGTGCTTGCGCGGGTTTTCCCCGGGTATTCCGTGGACACATGCGATTGGACATAGACTGGCCATGAATTGGCTATTCTAAATTGTCCATATGAGTGCGAATGTGTCTGTGAATGGTTGTCTGTCTCTAAGTGTTAGTCCTGCGATTAACTGCCTGTCAGGGCAGTTTGCCGTAAATTATCTGGGATAGACTCCAGCGCCCCCACGACCCTGAACAGGATACGCGCTAGATAATGGATGGATGGATACTACTGAGAGGTTGAGGGTTAAGGGCCTTGTTCAGGGGCCCACCAGAAGCAGCTTGGTGGTGCTGGGAATTGAACGCATGATTTTAGGATTAACACTGTACCCACTGAGCTAATACTTCTTTATCGTGCTATGATTACCACAACCTTCTACAAATGCATCTGGCATTGTCTTTATTTTAAAAATATTAATATTGAGATTAAAGCATTTCCTGATAGTTGATAGTGGACTCATATTTAAAAAGTAATAGACATAAAACATTTATTCTGACTTTGGCTTTGAAGCTTAATCGATAACTTAAGATTAGGATATGTTTTTGTTCTATAATGTATGTAGGAACACAAAGAGTCATACAGAAAAAAGACAGTATTGTCCAGTGCTGATTGCGTTTTCTGTAGCTTCTCTGGCTTAGTTTCCATAGCAACAGGCTAGCCATAGTTGGGAACACAAATAATGTCTCTGTCTCTCGCATGCTCTCGCTGTTCCGCTCTTCTCCTTTCTGTGTCTCTTTTACTCTTTCTGTCTGTCTCACTCTCATGCAGTCTTTAACAGTTTTTCTCTCTCTCTCACTCTCTTTATCGCTCACTGTCCCACTTTCTCACTGTCTGTCGCGTTCTCCGTTTGTTTCTCACACAGCTCTTACTCACATCTGTTTTTTTGTTTCCCTCCTGTAGCTGCAGCTTAGTTGTCGTGATCAATCATACATTTGCTTTTTTGTTTCAATGTTTCAGTTTTGGAACGCGTTTGCATCTCAGTGAAACCGAATGAAATTACCTCATCCACTCCTCGCTCTTGGAGATGAAGAGCCGATACTTGATGGCGCACTCTTCTGTAAACAAGGAACGGGCTTTGGTTGCATGAAGTACCAGCTTCTGCCTTTTAAGGAAAAGAATGAACATTAGGGAGAATCTCTTACGTTAATAACGAGATAGCAGAAGAGCATGACCAAGAAAAAGCTCACTTGTCGAATTTGTGGATTTGTTCTTCATTGTATGGTAGACCTAGAGTGTGTGCGTGTGTTGGGGGGGGACAGAGAGAGAGTTAGTGTTATAGCAATAGTAACACGAAGGCAGAAATACTACAAGCTATTAAAGACAACGCAATAGCAGGTGCTACTGGGCATGGAGAAGCCAACGCTCTTCTGTGAGCTGCACATGCTCACCAAGCATCTACTGCTCTCAGTACACCTCTGCCCTGTACACACTCCACACACGCACCTTATTGACATCTTAGCCAACTGTATTTCATTTAGGTTAGTTAGTTTATTTGAGCACATGCACAAAATTATAGTAACTCTTATAAATAACATAGGGACACACAGGCACCTTGCATTTGGTCTTATTCTGCCCTCACTTGCTTTTTTTACATAAAGAGCGAGACAGACAGACAGAGAGAGAAAGAGAGAATAAGTGAGATATTATAACCGGTATAAGAAGTACTCACGTCGTTCAGCTTTGTCTTTCTTAAACTGCTGATAGATGGCTGTAATGGCATCCAAAAGAACTTTAATTTTCTCCACACTGGAAGATAAAGCGCGAGTCAGTAGGTACGTTTACATGGACACTTTTTTCAATCGGATTGATTTCAATCCGATTGTTGAATCGGAGCACACGTGTTTACA
>JAOUQX010000013.1:1487354-1499828 GCA_028566295.1 Liobagrus marginatus
GGGCGCCGTTCATTCTGGCTGACCCTGCGCTCTGACCCCAGCGTTCAAATTCATATGCTGGGATATGCGGAATAAAATCATTTCACTGCAAAAAAAATGAATACTGTATGCTGACATGTTTTTTAACAAACGTCCCACTAGAGGGTGCCATATATTGCTGGCTCCGATATTACAAAACCCATATCTGATAAAAGGATGGAAGGATGGAAAAAACATATATATATAAAAAAACGATTGCTAAACACAATTAATCGGTCGATCTTTATGCACATATCGAACATTTCCCTGAATATACACTACTGAGATGCATTAAAAAAATTCTTAATCATCTCAGCATTGAAACCACACTGAAGGATCACTGAAAAGTATTTTACTAAGAAATGCTTAATAATGAAATGCTTAGGGCTTTAGAGCATCTCCACATAACTGCCTAACCAGGCCAGGGAGCGTTTACTTCCCTTAAGTACATAACACTAACATTACCCTTAGGGTTATAAATAAAAAAAAGGTTGACATAGTATTGATGTGCAATGCCGTTACACTGTTTCATAAATCTGGCAGTGAAACTGAAGGATTGGATAATTGTCTAATTTGCGTCTTTTAGAGAGTTCGGAGATGGAAATACCCTGAACGTCCCCCCTCCCTGTCATCAGGGACGTTTGGACTGAGATCATAACAGTTACAACTCCACACCCTCCAGCCCTGTCTGATACACAGGCAAATGTAAACAGACATTAGACATTATGTCCACACACACACACACACACACACACACACACGCGCGCGCACACACGCGCGCGCACACGCACACATGCACACACACCAGCTGCAGACATGTATGGTGTGGACTAATTGTGCTTTTAAATTAATACTGACCAAAATGTGCCTTGAATATATTTTTCCCATAAGCATGGAAAAGCAATGTGTGGTCATTGCTGAGCTTAATTACAAGTTACTTTGCTTATAACCAGCATTTGGAAAATAATACCTGACAATTAAACATACAGTATACTGTATGCTAGAGCTGGTACAGTAGCTAAATATCAGCCAGTTTCATCTATTGGACTCTTTAAAGCTGCTTCAGTTCCAGAGATCCTAAAATCAGTGTTGAGCATTAAAACATCATTTCTAACTTAATTCTTATGATATTAGGAAATGCTCTATAATAATATAAAGATGATCCGAATAACTTCATACTGATTCTCTATAAAGCCAAGATATACATACACTATATGTGCAAAAGTATTGGGACACCTGACCATCACATCCAGACATGTTTTTTAAACATCCTATTCTAGCTTTAGTCTCACTCTTACCTCTGTGGGGATGTGTGTTCATGCAGCTACAACAATATTAGTGAGATCAGACGCTGATGTTGGATGAGGAGGTTCTGGTGTGCAGTCGGTGTTCCAGTTCATCCCAAATGTGTTCAGTGGGGTTGAGTCAGAGTCAGAGCTCTGTGCAGGACACTCGAGTTCTTCCACGCCAACCAGAACACACCATGTCTTCAATGAGCTCAGGGGCTTTGTGCACAGGGGCATTGTCATACTGGAACACTGTTTGTGTCTCTTATATCCAGTGATGGAAATAATATAATGCAAAAAAATACAAAAACCTTCGAGACAACTATGCAAGGTGCACTGATGTGGGTGTGCTGTTTCAGGTGTTTACATACGTTTGGCATTTCCTAGCTGAATACTAACAGTAATCTCATGAGCATGACCTCAGTTAGTCTGCTACATCCCACTTGTCCACATTCTTATCCCTATCTTGCCAAGGAAGTCATAAAGAAGCAGATTCAAACACTTTAGAACAAAGTTATGCTACCAGTCTACATAGTGGAGACAAGCATTTACAGTTCCGACACTGTTTCACCGTCAAATACATAATTCACATCGCCTACAGGAAGACATGCTAATAAATGTGACTGTAAGGCAGCTGACTGAGGCCAACATTAGAAGAGAGTGCTGATAGCACACCAATGGGGCATTCAGACGGTCAGAGTGAAACCCCAGAACATAGCACAGCAGCAGTTAATGCGCTGAAAACTGATATCAAAGCTGTCAAAATGAAAGGTTGATCCTCCACCTGACGCAGCAGATTAAATGCCTAACACATCGACCCACGCAAGAGGCAGGACGACTCCACAGTGCACTCCACAGTGCACTACATCAAATTAAGAAGGTTATTTTTTACTCATTTCACAGCACAGGGAGCTTTACTGGGATAGGTGTGTCAATAACTAAAACAGAAACAACTAAAATAAATCCTGCTAATAATGAAATCATATGCTTGGAATAAAAAGGCAAATGTGTACTGTACTGTACACAGTTGCTACTAACACTTGCTACTACAGTGCAACACAATAATGCGTTAATATAATGCATTAAATAATGCATCAAAATGGATTCTGCCTATGACAGGAGCTCACTTTTCACACAAATCTTCTAGGCAATGCTCCAAGCCACAGCAACCGGGCATGGGATATCACTGGATGTACCAACAGACATGCGGAGAACAAGTCTTGTGCCACATACTTTACACAGTATATTACAGCAGGGGTCTCCAATCCTGCTTCTGGAGGGCCACTGTCCTGCAGAGTTTAGCTCCAACCCTAATTAAACCCACCTGAACCAGCTAATCAATGCTTTACGATAAGTTAGAAACTTCTAGGCAGGTGTGTTGGATCTAAACTCTGTAGGATAGTGGCCCTCCAGGAGCAGGATTGGAGACCCCTGTATTACAGCACATGCAATTTTTAGATTGTTAAAAAGTTGGGGTGATAGCACAGGGCCAGTCATGCTACAGCTTCCTGGTGCAGAAATGGTTAAGAGGCTGGCTCAGGAACCAAACAGTGGCAACTTGGTGGTGATGGATCGTGAACCAACGCTGATGGTCTATAAATGAGAAGGCAAGTCTATTACGTTTGTAAATACCATCACCAGGGATCCGTAACAACACTTTTCTACATCTGCTGCTACGGTATGACCAAAGCTTTGGCGCAGAGGTTTAGGATGCACTGGATGATCATCTCTTCCTAAATAACTCAATGTGGAGCAATTGAATTAAGCATATTAAATTGGTATGTTCAAAATTACTCCAAGGAAGTAAACAGCAGCTGAAAGGAGTTCCTTTGGCAGAGGATCTGAAAGCTTTAAGTTTTAAGACAGGGCAAATAAAGCAAAAGAAAACAAGGACCACCAAATCAAATCACATCGGAATTGCTGGAAAATTGTTTTGATGGGTTTAGAAATAATGAGTGGTCGATAGTGAAAACCCTGGAGGTCAATAACATTAGATAATTCGCTATCAATATCTCAGCAGAAGCTAATAGAGCCTCATGATGGCTTGGGTAATAAAATCCATGAGTGCCTAATTGGCTTCACCAAATATTGTGGCTGGCCACAGAAACATCCACAGAGATGCAAGACCAAAGATAATGGAGCATATTGACTGCAGAAGTGGAGGAGTCTCAGAAAATCAGAAAGCCCTAACCCTTTTTTTACATAATATATATTTTTTTCATAGTTTTTTTTTTAAAGGACATGCAACCTGTCACATTAAAGATTTTATCAAAAAATGTCTTCCCGAAGAATCATCCATAGCATATTGATCATTCCACATTGCACGTTCCAGTTGTCATTTAACTTATGGTCATCTATAGCACCAAGTGTGTTCATATAGTGTTTACAAGCTGCCACAGAGCCTCTGTAAACTACAGGGTGTCTAAAAATGCAGTATTTTATAGAAATGCTGTGCAAATACAGTGGATCCAAGTACATTGAGCAAAAGCCATAAAAACTTTACAGGACAGCTGAGAAAAGGCAGACGGCATAAGGCTAAACATGTAGCGCATATGTTGCAATAAATTCTAAATACAATCTGAAATCTTTTGAAGCCTTTCCAGAAGTGTGGAGATTATTATATGAGTAAGAGTGATACGAAATCTCCAATAGGATGGTGAACACATATGGACATGATGGTCAGTTGTTCCAATACTCTTGTTTATATAGTGTATATCTAGATCTTCAGATGCACAGTAGCTGTGAATATAACAATTAGTTTATTAGTAATACATGATTCCTACCTTTCCCATGCCTGCATGGGCGTGTCCCATCTTCACTACAACTGGAAATGTCGGAGTGGGCATCTGCAAAGAGAAAAAAAGGAATTACACACACATGAGAGAGAAGTGTAAACCGCTATTAGTCAACAGCTTGACCAGAGTGTAAACCGTTCATACAGTATGATGTAAGCTGAGAGATTGCATGGTTCAGGCCAGTCACTGTCCTCTGAGCTCATAGTGGTCAGCATCACCACAGCTCTGTGGTTCAGCGGTTCCCTCTCACACACACAGAATCCATAATGGTAATCGGCATGTTTATTTAGAGACTTTATTATATACTTCTGCATCTCGACCACACACCAGTCCTAAAGCTAGAAATACCTCAGCACATTTTGGAGAAACTCCTGCTTCCACTGATGAATGAAGACATTAAGGGAACATAAAAAAAAAAGATCCTGGTGTTTACGTAGTGAGATATTTTGGGAAGAATGTCGGTTTTATCATGACACAAAAAAAGACAAGTTCCTGTAAAAGGAATCAGGGAGACTGTAAAATTTGTGTTGGGATTCTGAGAAGGAAGAAGGCTTGGGTCTAATGTAATGGGAATGAAAGTACGACATCAATAACGTGACTTTTAGTAAAAACAAAGCAGCTGAAAGAATGAGTTTGCTCTAGTAATGTTGGAGATATATCACATACCTTTAAAAGACTAATCATCTATTCCAGTGATTTCAACCAGATGTTTCTACTCCTAATTATATAACTGATGTGTTGTTTGTTTTAACTGGATCTTCTTTGCAGAAGTGATAATAGATATCAAGGAGAGAGCACTTGGCAGGACGGCATCTGTTTAGCTCTTAAATGCCTTTAGACATATGCAACAGAAAGTAGATCACTTATTGTTGACAGAATAGCTAATTATATGTCATGTTTGCCTATAGTGTAAGAGTAATTGCTAAAAGGGACGGTACATATACAGTTGATAAGAATAACAAGGTCAATCCTTTTTTGTTACATTATTAATGAGTTTAATAATATAATATTTATGTATAATATTCATCCCAATAAGTTTCCCAATTAAATGAAACCTATGTCAAGGCACACCTGGAAACATTGGAGGAACAAGCTGAGGATTGACCATGAAATAGCACAGGATCATTTTAAACTGTGTAGCAAATTTAGGCAAAAGGCATGGATTCCACAAGACCCCTGAAGGTGTGCTGTGCAATCTGGCACCACGATGTTAGCAGCAGATCCTTTCAGTCTTGTAGGTTGTGAGATGGGGCCTCTTTCACTCCCCAAATGAATCAAGGAACCTTGACCAGGGACCACCCACTTATGGTAATATATCCCATCCGCTAACGGTAATATATCCCATCCGCTAATGGTACTATATCCCATCTGCTAATGGTAATATATCCCACCCACTATCAGTAACATATCCCACCCCCAAACAGTAACATATCCCAACCGCTAACAGTAATATATCCCACCTGCTAACAGTAATATATCCCATCTGAAAACATTAATATATCCCACCCACTAACGGTAACATATCCCACCCACTAACAGTAACATATCCCAACCGCTAACAGTAATATATCCCACCCGCAAACATTAATATATCTGTAATGTGCGCGAACTGCGCAACGAGGGTTTCACAGCAAAGAGTGTTTTTGTGTTCACATGTTTTCATATGCTCCACTGTGTTCACCCAGGCACACACACCCACAGCCACGCCCACAGGTAACCACGTTCACCTGTTTATGCTCAAGTAGCCTAATTGTTTCGTTTAAAAAGGGGAAGCTGGCGCAAAGCCAGCGCAGATCATTTTGAGTTTTGGAGTTTGTCACGGAGTACTTATGGTGTTGTTCACGTCAAATAAACGGACTATGTTTTCGAACGCTGCGTGTGAATCTCGCTCATTTCTCCACTCGCGCCTGGCAATCCGGAGCAAGCCTTTCGGATCTGAGCCGACGCGACATAATGATCTGCCAGTACCGGAGATCCAGCAGACGTTAGTGGCGCCGCGCACGGAAACGGCGAGCAGCAGAAAGAGAGAGAAGCGGAGCGATCAGCCAAACCGGACCGGACGAAGCACGGAAGAAGGCGAGCGCATGCTTTGTGTCAGAGCACGGTACGGCCGGTTTATGGACTTTACGATGACGGTTCGGTTCAGGAGATCACGGATGAGGACTGGGTAGCAGACGCACGGACTTACCAAGCGCGGCATTGGGAGGAAGATCCGCGCGGCATATCGCTGCATTTCGCCACCCCTTTTTTCTCTCCGCTTCCGTGGGGCGAACAACAACCAAGCCTCGCGAACTACCGTAACAACGAATCATCCCACCCGCTAACAGTAATATATCCCACCCGCTAACAGTAATATATCCCACTCGCTAACAGTAATATATCCCACCCGCTAACAGTAATATATCCCACCCGCTAACAGTAATATATCCCACCCGCTAACAGTAATATATACCACTCGCTAACAGTAATATATACCACTCGCTAACAGTAATATATCCCACCCACTTACAGAAATATATCCTACCCGCTAACGGTAATATATCCCACATGGAGAAAGAGAAGGACAAAGAGAGAGACAGAGGGAGAGAGAGAAAAAGTAGACAAAGGGGTGAAGCAGGGCAGACCAGGATACTCATGTTGAGGATGTGAGTGACGCACAACACCCACATAAAAAATATGTAACGATTTCCATCTCTGTTTGCTTGCATTCCTCCCAGAATTCCTGCGGCCCTGACGACAGTTTCAGGGTGAGCGCCACATCCCTGCCTCCGGGAACCGGAATGCTCCGGAACAAATAATGCGGTGGAAAAGTCTGGAATGTCTCGCACCAAAGTTAGAATGATGTCGGAAGTGGTAGAGACAATTGTGTGTGTTTGACTGGTTTGACATTTTGCTAATTTGTTAGTAAATGATTTAAATAACCGAACGCATCGGTCAACTTCGAGGAAAACCAAACCGTCTACTGTCTAGAGCATGTAAAAGGTATTTCCACTGCTTTCTTTATGTCTGTTTCCACATCAGTGCTTTTTGTATTTAAGAAAATGAACAACCGTCTGGAAACCTTTTCCCCTTTTCACACCAATAACTCAAGCTATAGTATGTCGGTCAGTAACGGTGGGGCACAAAAGGAGCTCTCCAGTTTATGTGGTGACTTACGTCACAAGTCTGGGATTTGTTTTACGAAGTGATTTTCCGTCATTTGCAGTAAACTGTGCAGACATGGCAAGCTGGGAGTGTGTTCCAGCAACTGTTCCACCTTCCATACTCAAACAACCTACACCTACAGACCATACCCAGGTGTTTGTGAGAAGTGGACTAAAAGTCTGAGGAAAAGAGAAAGAGCTATAGAAAGACAAACAGAGGATCCTGTAGATTGTATTTCTGACTCACTTCCCTAAAGCTGAAACACCTCTGTGTGACATTCCAAAAAAAGTGGCCCACTATTGAAGAGGTAAACACTGAAACATTTCAGACTAAACGCCTAAACCGTGGTGGTAAACGTGACAGCTGATGTTAATTATAAGGTCAATGAGCTCTTTCTTAGTTTCACAGATATCATTTTGGTTACTGTCGATGAATCACATTTAATTAAAATAGAACTGGACAGGATTCTTCAGTCACTACACAAGCAGCAACACTGCTAACAGGCGTTTGCATTTAAGGCTAATATTTTGAACATGCCCAATGGTGCTAGGTCAATCAGAAGGTTGAAGGTTCAAGCCCCAGCAAAACCAATTCTCCACACTTGGGCTCTTTGTAGAAGGTCCTTTGTAGAGGGTCCTTACGGCTTCAAAATGTATACTTACAGTTGTATACAAGGTTTAGGCATCCTTAGCCAAATTACGTATTGGTTTATATTTCTGTAGTAAAAATGAACTGCAAATTTCGCAGCAATCTATTTTAAAATCATATATTTGATCAAGTAAATCAACATTAAAGTAGTAGAGGATCGGTAAAGGTTTGACCGTCCTACCATTAGGAAAATCTTAGAACTTAAACCACTAGGACTCGATTGAGTATTTGGGAATTAGATACTCAGATCACGAATTATATTAGGAATAATTTAAACTCGGGCTGCATCTGAAATCGCATACTTTGCAAAAAAAAAAAATTTGTATGCAAAAAAATAGTATGTGAGGCAGTTAGTATGTTCAAAATTATAGTATTCTAAAAACAACAAGGGAAACCCTTCAGCTTCCGCCACGATACGGAAGTGCTCATACGATGGACACTTTGATGGCAAAAGATACAACGGGGCATTTTCAAGTACTTGAAATCATTGTTCCTTGTGGTTAATTTGCACTTGTTTAACATCAGCCAAGTAAATGACTGACTCGTTAAAGGTGTAAAACCGGGACATTTAAATCTCTCTTTATGTCGGAATTTCATTCATACTACCGATAATCATGTTATATGAACCATCAGTAAGTACGTAGTAATTCAAATGTAATATCTACTCAAGTACTATGTGATTTCAGATGCAACACCGCAACAACCACTGGGTTGTTAAAAATAAAGGTTAGTGATGCCAAAACGTACCAAAAATGCCTCAAGAATGTTACAGTTTCTACTGGAGGATACTGTAGATTTAGAAGAAGTGGCTAATTCGGGGAACTGTGGAAATCAAGGCAAAATCAGCAAAGACAAAGCAAAAACCTCATTAGAAGAAGCTGCCACAGGGGGTGGTACAGCATTGTTTAGACATACTTCATCTGCATCAGCAGGAAACCTGATCTGTGGCTTAATTGTAAAAATTAGTGTCTGATGTCAACTGAATATCTATTTGGCCACAATCACAAAATAAACCCAAAATATGTCATTCTAAGTGTTGGACTGGTGAGTGGAAGGATATGAGTTCAATTCCCAGGACCATTACATCACCCTGGAACATTAACTGCTCAGTTGTTTACACATCATAAATGTATGTGGCTCTGGATAAGGGTGTCGGCCAAATGCCATAAATATAAATAACAATTGTTAATGATGAAAACATACAGCAACAAATTTTTTTAATAAAAAAATAAAAAAGAGTTTTATTATAGTTTTCTTTCTCCTTGCTCCTTCTATTGTCTCTAGTTTTGCTGTCAGCCACTGGTCGATCTATTGTGATTGCAAACTATTGTTCCAGAGTCCCTTCGTTCCTCATTGTTCTTTGGTTTTACTCCAGATGTGATGCTCTGGTTTCTAATTTTAGAAATGGACTCAATAACACTTTGTACTACGACTTCTGCCTATTGTGCTGACCAGGAATATTAGATTAATTCTTATAAACGTATTAAATACACAGTATCGACAGTAAACTATCCTCACACTCCTCATAAAGGGTCTGTGACAATGATGCGTTTTTAATCAAAGCTTCTGCAAATAAACTTATATATCTCTGACTTTCAGATTTGTGGGTAGTAAAAGAAATGTTCAGTCTGGCTGAATAAAACCATAACCTGAATCAATAAATACAATCTCCTGGGTAAATCCAGCTCCAAAGGGTGAGTCTTTCTGTCCACATGTCCTGTCCATTTATTCTTTATGATCTCTATATTTTGTTACATGCCTTTAAACCTTCACGACTACATAAGTGGTCTATTGATGGTTAGATAAAATCAGATTAACCAAGGAGAAAAGAATATAACTGGCTTTGAAAGTCCAATAGAAAGCAAATGCGCTTGCGTTGGAATCCGGACATTTTCCCCTGAGATCACTGAGCACACTAAAGACGATCCAAAATGTCTCCTTTACCCAGTCTAAATTCACTGCTTGGTGTGGCTTTAATCAGACTTGCTCTTTATATCATAGCAGAAGTTGGGAAAGCGCTCAATTGGACAACTAAAATAGTTTGAACCCAAATTTACATTTTAGCATTTGTCCACTTATCCAGAGCGACTTATATTTATCAAATTTGTTTTTATGCGAATGAGCAGTTATGAGTTAAGGGCCATTCTCAGGGGCCCAAAAGTGGCAGCATGGAGATGTTGAGAATTGAACCCACATTCTTCCAATCAGCAGTTCAGCACCTTAACCATCAATCTAAAACATCGGCCAACAACAGTACTCATTGATATAAAAAGAAAGAATATTGCTCTGACATTATTTTAGTCATTATTAAAAATTGAATTATGTAATGTAATTAATAATCAAAAATGTATTTTTTTTAGTTTATGTTGTGTTTTTGCATTGCTTAGTGAATACTACGGTAAAATACTGTTGTCGTTTTTTTAGACTAAACAAACATTGAGTAACTCGGTGTATTATCAGAGTAGTGTATAATTTTCTTAGGAGGTGACTCTGCTTTTTGACTCATCGACGTGAAGCCTTTCAAGTCTGTACCTTGCGAATATCTTCACATTTATTTCTCCAAATGGAGGAAATAACAAATGAGGTCTATAAACCCACAGTGCTCTGTCACACTTTTCCCAGAATGGACCTGCTTTCTTTCTGTTTCCCCCGCTAACAGCAAACGCCTCCGCGAACCTTTAACAACACTAATAATCTGTAGCAATTTCTACACAGCTCTCATCTGGCTCTGCTTAAGATCTGAACTGGATGCAGGTGTGAGGAAGAGACATGCTCTATTTTAGGCCTGCGAGATTCCTGAGTGTTCTGGAGATGGAGAAACCTTTATCCCAAACACCTGCAAGTCATTTTTTTACTCATCAAAGGAATAAATTAAGAACAAATGCAATAACATCAATCCGATAATGAACACCGCCCAGTCAAATGCAATGAACGAGGAAATGAAATTAGTATAAGCCAGATGAATAAGCAGCTCTACTGAATAATACTGAAACCTAGTTTCCAAATATGTGTAAACAGATATTTAGGTGATTCAAGGTGTAATACCAGTGAGAAATAAACGCTACTTCTTAACCAGACAGCGTGATGATCATATTTTGTATAAATTTTGCAGTCATTTGAGATTTCTTTTGAACTTTTATAAACTCTGGTGGTGTTATATTGGGTCAGGACCTGTTATGTGACATAATCACAGCACACATTCAATCATATGTGTGGAACATGACTACAGCTCTCACAGACAGCATGTGACTCTAAGGGTGTGGTGGGTCAATGGTAAAAGGCTCTGGGTCAGTGATCAGAGGGTTGGGGGTTCAAGCCTCACCCTAGGCAAGCTGCTCTTGTTGGGTCCTTGAGCAAGCCCCTTAACCTCACTTGCTCCAGTGGTGCTGTTTGTTCTGGCTGACCCCAGCGTTCAATTCATATGCTGGGATATGTGGAATAAAAGCATTTCCCTGCTTGTATGTGATAAATAGGATGGGAGTGTGAAAGTATTATGTTTTTGCATTTTTACAAATTTCTGCAGAAAAAGCTCAAATTTAAGATGCAACAATACTAAAAAAATAGCTCAACAAAACCCCATAGACACTGACAAGAGGCAAACTAACAGGGAGTTCTAATGCTACATTAACATTGCTGCTTCACGGCTCCTGTGTCCCCTGACAAACCTGAGCACTGTTTAGTTTCTGTATAGAATGTGTCATTGTAGGTTTTCCATGTTCTCCAGTTTCCCAAATGCATGCTGGTTGGTGGTTTGGCTATGCTAAATTGCCCGTAGGTGTGAATGAGTGTGCGAATGTGTGTGACTGTGTTTGTGACTAGTGCCCGAGATGGACCAGATTACCATGAATCTCCCCAGATCTACTGCAATCCTGGCTGCTAAACTCTTTTGTAAACGGATAAGTAAATGTAGGTTTACACACCATGTACATTTTATGACCAAAGGTTTGTGTACACCTTACCAGTACACACATAACTGTGCCCCTGAGCTCCATGAGGACATGGTGTGTTCTGGTTGGATGGAAGAACTCGAGTGTCCTGCACAGAGAGCCCTGACTCTGACTCAAGCCCACTGAACACCTTTGGGATGAACTGAAACACCGACTGCACCCCAGAACCTCCTCGTCCACACAAATTCCCACAATCAAACAAGTGGAAAACCTTTCCATAAGTGTGGAGGTCATTATAAAACTGAGACTACAAAAAACCCAAATTTGGATGTAATGATCAGGTGTTCCAATACTTTTGAAAATATATCGCATGTACAGAAAGGAGGAAACAAAACAACCAAATCTGATCTTCATAATCCTTAGTTCATTATTTACAAACAAACTTGATTTATTTATGTACAAATTTGTAAAACCATTTTCACATCATAAATCTTCTAAATCTCTGATAGAAATTCCTTCACTCATGTCTGCTACCAGGAGACTAACCCAAGCATTTAAAGGATTTTTTTGGTAACTTCATGATCTAGCTTCATTCATTCATTCATTCATTCATTCATTGTCTAACACAGGGGTGGGCAAACTACGGCCCGCGGGCCACATACGGCCCGTTTGCCTTTTTCATCCGGCCCGCCAAAG
>JAOUQX010000013.1:1530997-1545081 GCA_028566295.1 Liobagrus marginatus
CTTTCAACTATTGCCGGCCGCGCACCGTTCTACAACTATTACCTGCTGCACGCTGATCTAACTAGTGCTGGCCGCTCGGTCTTTTAACTATTACAGACCGCACGCTGCTTTCAACTATTGCCTAATGCAAGCTGATCTAACCATGCAAGCTGATCTAACCAGTGTCGGCCGCACGTCGCATTGTAACTATGGTCGGCGCGCGCTGCTTTTACTATTGCTGGCGCACGCTACTTTTGGCTATTGCCCGATCCGCGCTGCTCTAATTAGTGCTGGCCGCACGCTGCTTTAACTAGTACCGGCCACTTGCTGCTTTAACTAGCACCGGCCGCACGCTGCCTAACTAGTGCCAGCCGCACGCTACTTTAAACAGTATTGGCCGCACGCCGCTTTAAACAGTGCTGTCCGCATGCCGCCTTAATTAGGCCGTCCACCTAGCTAGCGCCGTCCGCACGCCGTGCTAACTATTGCCGGCCGCACGCTGCTCTAAACAGTGCCATCTGCACGCTGCTCCAACTAAGTGCGCTGCTCTAACCGTTGCCGGCCGCCGCTGCGTCCAACAGTGCCGTCTGCACGCCGCTTTAACTAGTGCCGTCCGCACGCCGCTTCAATAAAGTGCACTGCTCTAACTAGTGCAGGCCGCACTTGGCTTAACAAGTGCCCGCCGCACGCGGCTCCAAGATTGCCCGCCGCACATGGCATTCAACTCATATCATTCTCAGGAGAGCTTTTCCACAACCGCCGCAAGCCTATGAGCTCAGACATCACAGGCAAGACTCAAATTCATCAAGTTCTGATGCATTCAGCGGATCAGCCAACTGGAGTCGACAACGGCGACAATTAACGGCAGATGCACACGTCCGGCTCCACACGCGGCCCCCTCTGCATACACTCCTCCTTCACGCCGAGGTTCGCCAAACCCAAGTCAAGCAACAAGGAAAATGCGCATATCGAAATGAACAACAAATAATGCCTTCCACATCAGAACCACCGTTCAACTTTCCGAACTCAAGAGAGCATAGAGTAAGCATCCAAATTGCGCGTCGCGATCCATTCGCCGAAACGTGCTGCAAGGACCTTGCCAGTATTTATCTAAAGCAAACAACGGTTCAATTAGCTTCGGACTGCAGCAACAGTCAGATGCCTGTGACTAACTACAGTCCTGTACTCCGTCGAGGAACCCACCGAGTCCACATAACCACATCGGTTCTCCCACCAAGTAGATGTTTACCATTCATGCCTCCCGATATCTCCATCATCACCAGGCCGAGATACAGACGAAATTCACCTTACACGCCGTCTGTCTTGACAGTGCGCTCAAGGCCAGCAGCAATGTCAGCGACGATTTACATTCAGTGCACCGTCCACCTTCGCGACGAGGCTGGCGCCTGCTAAACAGCATGCTAGTCGCAACAGGCCTTTTCTTCACTAGCACTAGCATCGGCCACGGCGAGCACAACGCAACACGGGCAATCGCTAAACAGGAAAATCGTTCCGCAGCAGCAAAGCAAAACAAACCGCTGCCATCATGTTTCACTCTTTTCTTTGCCCAGCTGAATAAATAAATAAATTACAGACCACAACCACATGTCTGCAACCCAGGGACGAGTAAACAGCAACCACTTCCTCAAGTGCAACGTACAAAAGCCTGTGCAGAACCACGAGTCATCGCCGGACCGTCACCGGGCGTATGCTTCCCCGACAATCCGTACTACCTGATCGTAACAGCTCATCGTACAAAATAAATAAATAGATAAATAAATAAATAAACCAGGTCCAGGCATCCGGTTCCACCTAAGAAGCCGAACCCGTACATCTGCAGCTAGTCTGGACATCCATCGACCCGTGGTCCTAGATGGCACCTGGAGAAGCACAAAACATGACGACAAACGCTCCTCCTTACTATCCTCCGCACCAAAACGAGTCAATAAATAACAGTAAGGCTGCTTCAATCCGTACGAGGATTCACTGGAGGTGGCATTTCTCCCCCTCCTATGGCTTTGTCAGGGTGGAGAGCTCACAACACGTGTTAACTATTCCATTCCTCCTACGATCCAGGTATCAGAGTTTCACCCAAACTCGTTCTGTTGAGCCCGGTTCAGCACAGAGGAGAGAAGCACGTCCAGAACCTGGTCAAATGTTTTTTTTTTTTAAATAAACAAACAAAAAAAAAAAACATCTAGCCGAGTGCACGCTTCCTCGGCCATTGGACTTGCGCGGCCGGGTATACGCTTTGCCGGCCGCCTCACACATACACAAAAAATAAACCATCTAGCCGAGCGCACGCTTCCTTGGCCACCAGACTGGCGCGGCCGGGCGTACGCTTCCCCGGCCGCTTCTAAAAAAAGAACAAAAAACAGAAGAGAGCCCTGCAGATCCATCCAGCCGAGCGCACGCTTCCTCGGCCAGCGACGCGCGCGGCCGGGCACACGCTTCCCCGGCCGCTGCATCAAAGCAGAAAAAAAAAAGAGCCGCGCAGACCTTCCTAGCCGAACGCACGCTTCCTCGGCCAGCTGACCGGACGGCCAGGTGCACGCTTCCCCGGCCGCACCAAAACAAAATAAATAAATAAATGCAGTAATATAATAGATATACATTTTTTTTTCTGATTCCAAAAAGTCATCCTGTGTTTTTGGAATCAGATATATGTATATATATTCACGTACATAAATAACTAAATTGAGCAGCCTTGGAGATCCCTCTAGCCGAGCGCACCATTCCTCGGCCATCCGACCTGCACGGCCGGGCGTAAGCTTCCCCGGCCGCCAATATAAAAAAAAGCTTTCCTTCCCTCGCCACGCATAGATCCACAGGACCAGGTACCAGACAGCAGCAACTCACACACAAACCTCCGAGCACACATTAGGTTTGGGGGGCAGGCATATGGTCGTTTTGGGGGGTTGACTCGCCGCTCTCCCCGCCCAGTCCAAGCAAGGCGCTCGGACGGGCGTGGGAGTCCGCCCAGAACGAATCCATACCGCCAAACCTAATTGTATGCTTTATCATGTTAATAAATAACATCGACGCAAGTAACCTGACTGAAATCAAGCATCGCAATAGTTCAGGCAGGTCGCGTTAGTCGAAGCGCAATCAGCCGTCAGCCAGCTGTTTCAGATACCGGCATCAATCAAAGCAACCCTTTAAAAGCCGCCGCCTTCCCCGTTCTCTCGCCAGCCGCACGCTGTTCAACAACCCACCCCCGCCCCTAACTCCACCAGGCAAACCAAAAAACCTATACATCTACAGATAAATAACAGGAAGAGAGTAATCGATCGCATGGCGTCGGCGCTTCCGGCCGGCACCAGCACTGTTTTACAGTGTTACTACAGAAATTCCCTGCTAGTAACGGAAATCCATCTTGACAGAATTTATCTTCTTTTTTTTGGTTCAGTTATTCCAAAACTGTTACCATACTGTTTCCATACCACCCAGTGGTATTCTGCACATGCCTAGTTTTTTAAATATAAAAAAAGCTGGAGGAGGTGGCTCAGTGGCTAAGATGTTAGACTGCTGATTTTAGGTTCAATTCCCAGGTCCACCAGCATTAAAACCACCTGCTTCATATTGTATCAGCCACCATTGTGCTGCCAAAAACACCTCTAACCCATCAAGGCATAACATCTACAAGACATGAAGGTGTGCTGTGGAATCTGACACCAAAACATTAGCAGCAGATCCGTTAAGTCTTGTTAGTTGTGCGGTTGAGCTTCCGTCTTTATGGACTGGACTTGAATGTCTAGCACATTCCACAGACACTCGATCAAATTGAGATGGCGGGAATTTGGCAGCTAAGCCAACACCTTACATGTACATTCATGCCATTTAGCAGCACTTAACCAAAGCAACTTACTGTATATTTATTTTTATTTTCTATCCAACTGAGCAGTTAATGGGCCATGCTCAAGGGCCCAGCACTGGCAATTTGGTGGTGCTGGAAATTGAACCCATTACCACTAGGCTAAATTAAAACACTAAATTCAGACTACAATTAGTAGGTACTAATTAGTCCATACTGGAGAAAACAACACCACAAGACCTCCCGAGCTCCATCTCCGTAGGATTTGTTTTAATGTTATGGCTGATCACAAAATTCAAAAAAGAAATATGAAAATAATTGATCCCACATGGTCTTTATAGTGTACTTTCATTCGATTACTTTCTTTAAGATTCTTTGTGAACACTGTCCCTAAACCAAACCTGGATAACACCAGACAAGTTGGGACTGTGCCTTCTAAAACAACCAGAAGCTATTTTTAGTCAATGGAATTCCATTTTTACAGGTTTGGTGTTTCTGCTGTATGTTTATGCTACATTAGCTCAGGGTTCGAGCCAGCAGCCACAGAGAAGCCTTGACCTTAGAAAGGTCGTAAGTCGAACAGATGTTTCCACTGACATCGTATTCAAATCTGAGAAATGTCTTAAGTGAAAATGCCGGAATTGCTACAGTGGATTTCCCATAACATTTCACGGTTTAAGAAGGAGGAGCAGCCTTTCTTACTCTTTTTTTAACACACATCCCAGATTAGGGTTAGAGCACCGGGTCAGCGCTATTACAGCACCCTAGAGCAGAGAGGTCTTGCTGAACGGTGAAACAGTTTGGCAGTGCTGGAGCTTAAACCCGGATCAACAATCCAGAACCTTAAGCTTTTAGTCAATACTGGAAACTGCTATACAACTAGGATTGGGAACCGAAAATCGATTCTGATTCTGGAATCAGACACTTAAGATTAGGAATCGGCTATTTGTTATAAAATAATTTAAATGATAATATAAATAAAGATAAATAATATCAATTTAGATTCTGCTTAAATTGATTCCCGTGCACACTTTTTCTTTTTTCTTTCCCTTTTTTTGTTTAACCTGCCAATCTGCCAAGACCTTTCACGTTGCCAATCTGCTAGGATCTGCTCAAAAGTGTGGTTACATTTTGTAAAGACCAAAGACAAACTGATGGTAAATATTGTAATAAAATGCACGCAAGGTGTCACGACCAAATATGACTAAGCAGGTGTGATTGGTTCATGGAGTGCTGTGTATTTGAATTTTTATTTAACATTTTTGGGCATGTGCCGCTGAGCACCTCAGTTCTTATGTAGACTATTGCTGGTTTGTATTTATGTACTGTAATGGTAGCTGAAATCAATGGCACAGAAAATAGACATGTTTGATAGATAAATGTTTGACTTTTAGTTTTTTTACTACACTGGAATTAGTTGTGTTGGGGTGAGTTTCGTTTCCATACGTTTGGCAGATTGCGCCGGCTTTTTCATGTTGTTTACGATCGAACAATTGAATTCAGATCTGGGCTTTGACTTGAGGTCTGTAAAACATTTAGCCTTTTTGTTTTGCCCACTGCTTTGGCCTTGTTTAGGGGCAAAGTCTTGTTGAAATGCAATGAAATCTCCCAAGTTTTAGTTTGATTTGACTGAAGCAGGTTCTTATGTAATATCCACCTTAGATTGCTTCATCCATTTATACTTTTATCAATTCTGACAAGATGCCCAGGTTCTGAGGTCGAAAAGTGCATGATGCTACCTCCATCATATATCCCTATTTTCAAAGGGAGAGGGATTTTCTTTGACTTTCTGACCAATGACTCATTTCTTGACTTGAAATGTTCATATTGTCATAGAGTCCTATAGAGTAAGAATACATGTATTTGTCTCTTATATACTGTATGATTATTTAGACAAATATGACCAATTCCATGAGTTTTACAAACCATTCTATATTGATATTATCGGAGATAAATTATTTTGTATTTTGAAAAAGTAAACCTCAGTCTGATTCTCTATTTCTGTAGCCTTACAGTGACAGTCTGGTCATGTGATCTAGCAGGGGGAATGAGAAAAATTTAGTGAAAGCGAATAAAATGGATTATTTAAACCATCTTCTAACGTTCGTCCCCAAGATGCCTTTGGAGACAGAAAGGAAAGTAGATAGACTGAACACAAAATATATAATTTAAACTACAAATTAAACTAAATGGCAAAACTGTACAATTGGTGTAGTTATTTCAGGTTAACCAAAAGAGTCATCACTTTTCTCTTTACCTTGGTTGGTTACCTAGCTTTCTAAACCTGAAACACCTAAGGTCAAATTATAATGTGCTAAAAAGAAATTTGGGGATTGGTTTAATTATACAGGCCAAGCCATCTACAGTACATGCCAGACTGGATCTGATTGTTGTGCTTGGCTGGAAGCACTGTACCCAGACATTTTGCTGAAAAAAAAAGGGTTCCAGCCCTGCAATGACAACAAGAAAGTTTGACAAGCTGCAGTTTCTCTGATCACAAAAACACAGAGTAACAAAGTTGTCAACAACACTGAATAAATGACTAAGTATAAAACTCTTAACATTTAACAATTTACAATTAGTTTAGGTATGCTGAAGCATATGAGATTTTTTTTGTAGTATTTTCCATCCTCTAATGCTCCTGTTTGAAAGAATGTATCTTACATATACAAAACAAATTCCAGAAAGTTCTTATTCATGGGTTCAGGAGCTCGGACGTTAAACTATAATTGTTAAGTCTAAAACACATTAAGCTTTAATCTCATGAAGCTCTACTATGCATCAGAAATAATGGATTTGTTTATTTCTCATTGCAATATTGTGTAATGTTAGGTCAGTAATAGGGCACTAGGGATTAAAAAGAGAAAGGAAATATCTGATTCTCCCTCCATGTCACAGACAGAAAATCATCACCATGCTCTGGGTGGTCTCGAGCTCGAGTACTTTCCGAGCAGCTGGATGTCTCCTTATAAGGAGCAGGACAGAGCCATGATAATACAAAAGCGAGCACGTAGCCACAAGCTAATGGGTAGGAGAGAGTACAAAAGAAACAATATCCAGATTTTTATTATGGTTTAATGGAGGTGCTGGTTCGGTTGTTTACTGGCAGGGGATTCATGCCACTCCAGAATGACATTCAGTACTATAATAAGGAAATCTGATGCAAGTTGATTAGCCAGCCACCTCTAAGTTCAAAAACATAGAGTGGGGCTCATTTACCAATGCTGTATGTATGAAATCTAAGGCCACACTAAGCAAAATGCCTCTTCTGTATTTCAGGGTCAGTGTCGCGGTGTGCTGGAGTCTATCCCAGATAACGTAGGGTGTGAGGCGGGGTACACCCTGTACAATCGCCAGTTAATCGCAGGACTAACACAGAGACAGACAACCATTCACACTCACATTCACTCCTATGGGCAATTTAGAGTAGACAATTCACCTATAGCCAACCTCATGTGTTTGGAGGCGGGAGGAAACCGGAGTACCGGGAGAAAATCCACGCAAGCACTGGCCTTGGCACTGAATGCAAACTGCATGCCTCCATGACCTTCTTGCTGTAAGGCAGAAGTGCTAACCCCTGTACTACCATACCACCTCTGCACAGTTATATAAATGAGATAAAAGTGCTAATTTATAAAATGTAAATGGCCCTCGTCCAAGTCCACACTTTGATGATTCTATCATCAAAGTATGACCCAAACGATACGCTCTTGAGTGTGTTTGAAAATGCATTTGGAACACTGCATTAGTGCTTTATTGTACCTCCTGAGTTGTGGAGTACTGGGAAGGAGATCAAAAGAGAATAATGGAGCATAATCACATAAACAGTACACATAAATGCAGAAACAATAGTAGAGTGTGTAGGAGTAACTTTAGGAACGGCCAGCAGAAAGAGCAACAGAAAAGAGTTGGAACAAACAACAAGTACCGGTATTTAAGAATTTGTCTCTTTTCCTGCTGTATATACCTTATGCATTTTTTTTTCACAGTATTTCATTAATACAGTGTAACTATATTACATAGTTAAAGTGATAAATAATTATTAGGTAACATTGTAGCGCACTGTGGCTTTATAAGCCCTGGAATGTTCACTATGTGCCACTAGGTGCCAGTATAGAGCTCAGAGAAAATCACTGTCATATCAGATCTAAAAACACGCATACACATTAACTAGAAGCATACTTGGTATATTCTATTATTGTACTTTTTCTGACACATTTCCATCACTTTATTCCGCTCCAAAGTTTCATCATTGTCTGATCTCACTAGCGCCCTTTTAGCCTAAGGGGAAGTGTGGAGGTTAATACTTATATCTATATGTGTTTAAAAAAAAGCACGTATAAATGTTATAATCAGGTATATAATAACGTTAGGCCATATAGTTGTTGGCTATACTAATGGCAGTTGAGGAGGTGAGAGAGCTGGACAGACTATGATTAAAGCTCTGCTGCATCGTACTGATGAGGTCAAGAATGCATCAAGGATTCATTTCTGTTGGCATCATGGTAAAACATTCGGAGATGGTTAAATATGGAAACAAAAACTTGATGACCTTTGTTTCATCTGACAAGCAGAATAAAACATCAGATTAATAACTGGAGTTAAAAAGACAGAAATATTGCAGGAAACAATTATCTAGAGTGTAAATAATGAAATATGGAATGTACGGGTTTGCTTGGGTGTTTACAGTTAGGGGTTTAAACAAATTGCTTTGTGTTTTCGATGACAAGAACAATACAGTCCAGTCACTCAGCCTGATGGTTCTGCTGAGGCTGACTGGGGTGAACTAGTTAGCAAATGTTTTTTTTCACTCTGTATCCAGATGGAGGGACGTGACCGCACTCACCGACCACAAAGCAAATGTGCAGCCTTTGAACTTTTTCCTTCTGCCTGCCAGCTTCGATCAGCCATTAAAATCCCAGCAGCTCCTTTCGGAGACAAAGCGTGGCTTGCCAATAGCTTGCAGATGGATTGCAAAAGCGGTGAGATGTTATCATTCTGCTTAAATAACAAGTGTCTAGACCGGCTAGCGCTGCATACTGAGGGCATTGGAAATGCTGGTAGCAAACAACAAAAAAGAGTACACAGTAATGGAGGAATATGACTGCCTACAGGTAGCCTGGTGAATACAGGAACACAGGAAGCTATTTATAGTTGTATTCCTAAAAAACAATACACACACCCAGTCTCTATAGGAACCTCATTTTTTATTGGAAAAGTATTTTAATTCTGTTATTACATAAACATGAGAGATATTACGCAAGGCTCTGATATATTTTAACGGTGTGTATTGGGGACAAATGTATTCAGCATGGATTAAACAAGAGAAAGGAGATCGACAGCGTTAAATCTTTTAAAAAAAATAAAAATTTTAAAAAATAAGAAAATTATAGTCATAGGGGAAATATTGCTTTAGAAAAAAAAACGTGTCAAACCTACCTGTTCCACACGGATCTCATAATCCCCATTCAGCCTCCTTCCTCTGAAATATTTTGCCCTGGTACAGAAAGAAAGCGAGACCACTGTTTATGCAATGACACTTTAATTTTTAGCTTTAGATTTATTCTTAATGCTACATAGACAAAAGTACTGGGACACATCCAGCTCTGTTTGTGAACATCCTATTCCAGATTTAGTTTCATTCTTACTCCTATAATAACCTCCACACATCAATGCTTTCCACTAGAGTGTGTAGTGTGACTGAGTTCATGCAGTTACAATATTATTAGTGAGATCAGACACTGATGTTGGATGAGGAGGTTCTGGGGTGGAGTCTGTGTTCCAGTTCATCATAAATGTGTTCAGTGGGGTTGAGTCAGAGTCAGGACACTCGAGTTCTTCCACTCCAACCAGAACACACTATGTCTTCATGGAGCTCAGGGGCTTTGTGCACAGGGGCATTGTCATGCTGGAACACTGTTTGGTTACAGGAAAGGGAAAATTTAAAGCTACACCATACAGAGACAGTCTAGACAATATACTGTAGTTATATACAGTATTGGGCAATAGCATTAGGGCACAAATACTTTTTCATTGTTCATCACTAAATGTACCCCTTATAGTACTGTATATAGTTCCCATTGAATATAGCTCAGAAAAAAATAGTCAGCTTCAAAACAATTAAAATGTAAAAATTTGCCTTAACCTTTTTTTTTTTGTCTTTACGAATATGTTTGACCTGTACAACATATACACAAGTCCATCTGTCACCCAAGGGTCTTGTGATCAACTTGAGGAAACTTTCTGCAATTTAAATTTACTGAAACAAACAATTCTGTGCAATGACAACAAAAGACTAACACACAGCCCTCGCCTACATTCACACCTACAGAGAAAAAAAAAGCTTTCAAAAGAAACAAAGCAAAGCGTCCAACGCTGTTCCCAGAATGGATTACTTGCTGCATTACACTAGTGTGAGTCATGTGTTTGGATTTAAGATGATATCTGCAGTAGATAATGAAAAAAAAGATTTTCCTCACTTTAGGCTGCAACACCAAGAATTACGACGATATGAGGGAATTTACGACTGATCGCACCACCATAAATATAATAGATCCATTTGTTTTCATTGCCAGCTCTATTCATTGTGAAGGTAAATAAATCTGACAACAGAAGTGTGCTACAATGAGCTAAACTGACATGACACCAATATCAGTATCTCTTCCTAGCATTTAAATAACTTACGGTGATGCCAAGGCTTTGCGTAACATTTGCACTTCTTATGTTTTTCTTTCTGCAAATTGTACAGTTGTATGGTGTAAAGAGATATGACCCAGCACCCAAAATGCTATCAAACCACTCCAACGCAGCCTTCGTTCTTTGTTTAGGATAAAAACGCACACAGGAAACAAAAACCTTGGAAAATAAAACTACCCCAAATCCTGAGCAAATCACAGAGATGCCGATTCGCATGGGACTAATATCAAAGGACCTCAGTGTTTGGCGAAACATTGGTCATTTACAGGGAAATTTTTACTTTACAAATTGCAGACATAAATGATTCACATGGGATTAAGATCACAGACAACCTCCGCGATTATTACAAATCACTAGAGGTCCCCAGATAATACTAATCCTCTGCGAATAGGACTTAAGTGTTAACCCTGAGATTCACTGGTGATTGTCCAGAGTGTACCCCACTACACGCCCTAAGTTAGCTGGGATAGACTCCAGTGCCCCCACCCCTGACCAGGATAAGCGCTAGATAATGAAAGAATGAATGAAATAAGATGTTGGTTTTGAGGCAAACTACACCCCCACAGTGCTTTCAGCACAAAACTGTCTTAGTGATGAAGACCTCAGGAAATGATCCCGGTTAATTAGCAGACAAACACAGAAAAATATACCAAAAATATGCGAAAGAAACTTAAGGGTGTTTAAAAGAAAGTGACATGCTGATAGAAGGACCAGAAAGAAGGAGATGGTCTAGTGAAAGCTGATGTGTGTGGCATCACTGTGGCCCACAAAGAGAGCAAGAGCTGAGAACCGGGTCATGTCCATCAGGGGCTGCCTGGATCTCCAAGTTACACGGACCCTTTCTTTTGGAATGCTCACAGAGGGAGGAAGAGAGAGAGCAGAAAAAAAAACAGCGAAAGCGCGAGCGAGAGAGACAACAAGCACAAAGTCAATCAGAAGTGAAGGGAATAAAGGCGTTATAAATAAACGGCGTTACTAACATTATTATTTCCAGTAACGAGTAATCAAACGAACAACTGTTTCCCCGTTACAACGCTGACAATAACATGCGCCGTTACTCTAATTGAGCTCACTGAAACGGTTTTCATAGGAGCTGCCTCTCTCTTAGACGGGCCTGCAAAGGTTTTCTCTGGTGTGTACGTTGGTGGTGGGACACATAACTGATGATGATTGGTGTGTATGTGTTGGAGGAAGGGGGGCGACAACCCCAACTGATGATGATTGGCTTAGGTAGTCAATTTAAATTGTTCGCCAACCAGAGGCAGAGTAGCTAGTGCGGGTGTCCACACACACATGCATATGCACATATGTCTCACACACACCAACGACCAGGAGTTAGAGTGATGACAAGTCCATTTCATTCATTTAATATACTGTATTTAATATTGGGGCATCCAAGTTATTTGACATATTTGAACACAATAGCTACTTTCCCTGCTAATTAGTTACTTTTATAATGATGTAACTCAGTTACTAAGTCAGTTACTATTTGTGAGCAGAAATTACTTTTTTAAACCAGAGATGCTTTCCTCTCCGCCCTTGTCCTGTCATTAGTTTGAGGTCTGGTTGTGCTCAACTGTACTGTGTTTAATTTGATGTCAAAGTTAGACATCGCGGCCAACTACCACCCACCAACCAGCTCTCAGCACATGACTGCTTTCAAACAGAGACAGGAGGCATGTGCTTCCTGTGCTTCCAGCCCTCATGTCATCTTTATAAGCCAGTGCTAATGCTACATGACAGTGTATCTGACACACTTCCAGTGAACTGCTATCTGCCCTCTTTTACACACGTAAGCTGACCATTGGATAGTGTTACTCTAATAGACAAGGGAGATGCATCCTGAGAAGCACAGACAATTTTCTTTTCTGTTCCCCCAGCAACAGATATCTAAAGCGTGGGCATCATTTTAACATGCTTGCAATTAAATTACATGACATTTCATTTATTTTGGCGTGAACAGGTTTGGGTCTGAAAGATGGCATTATACACACTGGGTACATTTGCTGTAGTGTTGATCTGAGAGTAATTTGTTTAACTTGATTAATTAATTTTATTGAGCATCTTCCAGCAGCAAATGATGTCGTTCATTTCTCTGGTGGAGCCATCAACAGAATTCTAATAGCACTTCCTGTGTTTTTAGTTCACATCCTGTATGTAAGACATATGCTCTTCATTGCAATGTTTTGCCAGTTTACTTACGAACCAAGCCTTCCTAGTGTATGGTCTTGTTTAATGTGTAAGAACATTTATCTGTTCTATGATTTATATATTTAACTGGAACTAAGAATCTCAAATGCCAATCCCTGACCTCCATTAAGACACGGAGTTTTATGGTGAGTGGAAGAACTCGAGTGTCCTGCACAGAGCCTTGACTCTGACTTAACCCCACTGAACACATTTAGGACCAACATTAGTGCCTAAACTATTGAGGCTGGACGAGAAAATCACCAAAGTCACTCTCCATCATCTGGTGGAAAGCCTTTTCAGAAGTGTGGAGGTTATTATAGGAGTAAGAGTGACACTAAATTTGGAATAGGACATTGAAAAACACAGATGGATGGTCAGGTGTCCCAGTCCATGTAGCCATATATTTAAAAAAAAAAAAAAAAACAAAAAAAAAAAAAACATTTCCTTATACACATTTGTTTGGCTTTAACTATGATGTATTTAAATGACGTGTTGCACAGGTGTTTTCAGGTATTTTGAGTTCCTAATGCTTTGGACATCTGCTGCAGGTTAACGTGCATGTCCTTTTGAAGACATTCCTTGCCCATGCCCTCATGAGTAATTAATAATAAATAGATGCTGTTTGGCTATTGGAAACACTGAAACAGAGTGCTCAAGAAAGCCTCATTGTTATTGAAATGTCAAATTGGTCTCTGTGGCTAAATCTCTGCGAGCTGAGGTCAGAAATCCGCTCACTGCTGACTTTGTGCACGGCACAGACATGCTTACAGAAGTCTCTATTGTCTCGCTGATGTTGCATTAGAGCGAAGTTTGCGCTTTTTGGATGCATGAACAGAAAAGCTGTTTTGTAACAGCGCACAAGGCAGCAAAATAAGAAGATTGTTATGTGACGAGTTCAGATTGCTTGATAACTAATTAGGAAGTGTGCCGTCGATGTTCGTGTGTCCAGTCCGCAATACTGTAAATAGGTCAGTGCAACATAGAATTTAGTTTTCTTTAAGTCTTTACAGGTCTAGGCAACACCCACTTGGGTTTTATATCTGAATGCAGCTAGATATACTAAGAATAGTCAACTGATATAAATACAGTCACTCTAGCATTCGGCTACACACCTAACATACTTTATTTTGACATTATAAACAACCCTATTAGAAACTATAATGTGTGAAGAATATCTCTCACTATAACCACTTTAACGTAAAAATCTTAGTGTCCATAAATTATTTTGTCCTAAGAGAATTTAAGAGTACACATTTAATTATAAGTGACAGTAAAAAGCCGGAATGCTGGGGGTGAATGTATTCAATGCTTTCGCCAGATTACTGAACATCAGGGGTGCTCACACTTTTTCAGCATGGGAGCTACTTTTGAAATGACCAAGTCAAAATGATCTACCCATTATATT
>JAOUQX010000013.1:1614458-1627766 GCA_028566295.1 Liobagrus marginatus
TGCGTTAATGCGCAAGAGAGTTCGGAGGGGGGAGCAAAGGGCACGGCGAGGCCTAAGGGGGGAGCGACGGGACCAGCTAGTCTGAGGTCGACGGTGGATTTGGCTAGGCAGTGAGAGAGGGGAGCGAGGGAAGTGCCGAGACCAGAGGGGGGAGCGAGAGAGGGCTTGGATATACGGTCGGGGTAACTGTCAGTGGCGTGGTCGGTGTCGGACACAACCTACTTCGGGAAGCCAGTAGGGCTCAGGAAGATGCTGAAGAACACTGTCAGTCCCAGGGAGAGGTGCAGGCCATGGTCAAGCTCTGAAGCATGGCTAAACTCGGGGGTACAGTCCGGCACAAGCGTACCGTCCGTCAGGGGCGTACATTCAGTCGGGGGCGTCGCGCGGATCTCGGCTCCAGTTCCGCGTCTGGCAGAACACCTCGCACATCAGCCACTCGTCGTCCTCTATCTCCCACTCGCTCACCGTCACTCCATTGTGCTTATTTAAAGGCAGTTCATTCTGTATCGGCTCGCTCAGACCGAACGGCTGTGTTCGGTAGGCGAGCCGTGATCCGAGGAATGCACGAGACCCAGATGCAGACTGCATGAACATAGTCCTTTTTATTTGACGTGCAAAACTCAGTAACACTCTCCAACCGTGACATGAAAGAAGCAATCAATGAACTGCGCTGGTCTTACGCCAGCGCGTCCTTTTTAAACTAGGCGTGATTAATTACAACAAATGATAATCAGGTGTGTGTGGTTAAGGTGGGCGTGGTCGTGCGTGAGTGCAAACAGTGAAGCATGTGAGATCATGTGAACACAAAAACACTTACACCGTGAAACACACACGTTCGTACACGTTACAATTTTAAACCTCTGAAATGTTGGAAAGTGATACACAAACACCTTTACGTTTTAGGCGATTACAAACATCTACGAACAAAATGGAAACCTGCATGGAGAAGCTTGTTCCCAGAGAGGCTTTAGTTTTTCCCCCTTTCCCCCCTTGTATTTCTTTTACCTCCAGCATACATGACAGCCAGCATGATGGAGGAGATCCAGGCAACTTGGCTATATGATGCATCAAAAATCTTCTGAATGTCCTTAAAGAAAACAGTGGTGGCTTTGGGGAAAGCGTAGGAGAAACCGATGGAGATGAAGGCTCCACACACCACAGCCCAGCCCCAGCCTCCGTCCGGAGGGGGCATAGCTTTAGCATCAGCAGGGGGTGACATTGTAAACCCTGGTCCTTTGCTGTAAGATAGAGATAAACAGAAATACGTTTGAACATTAGTTCCTAGTTGGGTTTGCACATAGTTGTCTGTATAAAACTAGACCATTCAAATGATTTGCAGGCTGGAGTTTTCATTCAACATACTATAAGTGCCAAAAAGAGTCTATGGTGTTAAGATAGTCAGTTGTCCAGTTATATATGGTTTGTATAATAACTACACATACAAAAAGGTTATGATTACTACATGCTTCATATTAAATATTGTTGTCTGTCAACTGTCATTGACCATCTAGTGTGCATAGTAACATGAGTTTCACATTTGACATCATTGGCTGACTGTGAAAAAAGCCCAAAGCAGCTGCATGTGCAGTGGCATTTGGTCCATCGTAAACATGACCTGTATCTATGCACCCACCAAGATCAGCCAAGTATATAAGGCAGTGTAACTGACCCTATTATATACCCATAGACACACATGACTAGTTAGTGTTGTGTTAAAAGCTTAAGTGACTGCTCATGTTACGTGATCCTCCTAAATAAATAAATAATACACACTTAAAGATTAAGCAATAAGCAAGACGTTGTGGCGGGTGCTGGCTTAACTTAAGAATTACATGAGAAAGCATTACATAAATACATGACAGGATACTAAAGCAATAACTTGTGATAAGGGGGTATGTGCTCATTCTTGTGAATATAAAAGGAGCCTTAAGGAAAAGAGGAAAATAAGACATTTTATATTTTCACGAATGTGCAACCTGTGTGACCAGAGCTGCCTGTACAAAATGTAGATATACACTCTATTGCTTAGTTCTTTTTTGTGTGTGTATTTAGTGGCTCGTATATCAAAGTCAAACATACAGAGCAGAGATTGGAACAGGCCCTGCACCCACTTAGAGGATAGGGGGTCATACATTTTTAATGCATGCTTTAATGAAGAAGCCCATGTAATACAGTGTAATCTATAATTATGTGTAAAACATATTAGTTAAAGATTGCAATATTGTTTATGCGCCTATAAACTCAATATAGTGTGAACACAAACACTGCAGGCCGAGGACATTATTAGAAATCTTGTTTTAACGTATGAACGTTTAAGAGTGATGGTTTCGATGCAAACTCTCCGCCAAGACCGTTAACCAGCCACTGACAGCGTCGGTGTGTTTTCTGTATCAGTGGTTCTTAAATTAGGACCTAATACATTCTTAAATATTAGGAGGTGAAACTGAGAAACATTACTGGAAGTTAACTGCGTGTATGTTCATGATTATGTTTATGAAATAATGCCCAATTATATACGACAGACCAGAACATAACACAATACATTACCATCTGCAGCATTTTCTGTGGTGATGTAACAATGTCCCCACACACAACCCATTTAAGCATATAATATGGAACAAATATACGTTCATGTGTTAAATGTATATGTAGTTTATGATAAAATCATTAAACTGGGGTTGTGGTTTAAATCAATTGAACATGCTTGTGGTTTTGGGATAAACCAAGTCAGCCCATTTTAAAATTGATTAAACATTTCCCATCTGAATAGTTATCAGGTCAATAAAATGCATTAGAATTATAATGAATATCTTGTAAACTGTAAATGAAGATGATGCTAAATTGTAACAATTTAAAAGAACGTCACAACACAAACATTAACGTGTGCGTTAAGTTGTACTTACGATATATTCTTCCTTTAATACTTCCCAGTTGTTTTAATTTCGGTGTGATATTTTTTTTACAGTGTCAGTAACCTAACCCTAACCCTAAATACGGGAAGTGTCGTCATAGCACTGTCCGCTTAAATGACTAAATTATTATATTACCACGTAACCGCGTTAGCCCCGTTCTCGCCTAAGATATATTAATGGGAATTCATATAATAACTTTTTTTGTGTGTGAGAAACATTCTTGCCAAATTATTTCTTCGCGTTGGATATATTAGTCGCATGAAAAACATGGAATTAAATCATTTACAGAAATCGTGCGATGAACCTTTCCAATCGCTGAAACGTAACACTTCAGTCTCGCGCGAGCTACCTACGATCACCTACCTCCGCTCTCCCGCAAAGCTGTGAACTGATCTTAATGCAATCAACACTTTACTTTAATCTAAACCTGTTTAGACCGTCGCGGTTTAATTGTGCAAGGGTATTTGTGCTTCCTAATTTGGAATTTGTTTGGGATTGTCTTTCCCGGAAAAATCTATATTCAATCTCTCCCGGAAAAATCTATATTCAACATGGACTTAAAAGAAAACCGTGTAAAAAGTAAAACTGAGTGAGTCACAGTCATATTTGACATCCACATAAAATATTAAGTCTGAAAATTAACCATAGATCTTGAACAAGCATTTTAATTGGACAAATCTCAAATGTCTTAAATATGGAAGATGCAATCCTCTGTTCTTAGCCATATTTTTTTGGTATTTTTCGTTTCAATCAAACCGTTATAAAAGCGGCGACCTCCCAACATATTGTCATCCCCACTCTGTTCACTAGATGGCGCACATCCAAATTCTGTCTATCATTAATCATTTGATAGCTTAGGCATTGAGACATTGTAAAAATTAAATCAAACTTGGAAATTACACTGATTTATAAATTGATCAAAATTCCACTTGGCAATATACAGTTTTAGAAAACGCATTATTTATAATCACACTTTCTTGGATCACCCAGATGAGGATGGCTTTACTTTTGAAATAAGAGCTTATATGTAAACAGCGCTGCAATTTAATGACTTTTACCAGTTTATGAATGTTTATAAACATAATTTCATTGTGTATAGATGCTTCCATGCTCTTATTCATTCGTTCATTCATTGCCAAACGATTATCCTATTTGGGGTCACAGGGGCGTTGGAGTCTATCCCAGCTAACTTAGGGCATGGGGTACACCCTGGACAATTGCCAGATAATTGCAACACTAACACTTAGAGACAGACAACCATTCACACACACATTCACTCCTATGGACAATTTATAGTACCAGTACCCAATCACATGTGTTTGAAGGTGGGAGAAAACTAGAGTAACTGGGGAAAACCCACACAAGCACAGGGAGAGCACGAAAACTCCACACCCTGGGTGGGAATCAAACCCATGACCTTCTTGCTGTGAGGCAGGAGCACTAACCACTCTGCCACCATGCATGGTTATATATGGTTATGGTTAGGGTATTTTAAGTCCTTGCTTAAAATGAGCAAATTAATCTGCTAATAAAATCAAATGTGCTCTAAATAATAGTAAAATATGTCTAGAAATAGGTTTTATAAGCTTAGATTTGGCTTTATCTAGAAATTCTGCAATGAATGAATATCCAATCCACCATAACAGAGTCAGTACACCTAGTATTTAACCTTGTGCTGTGACTGTCATAAATTACTTGTGGACTGTGGTGACATTAAGATTGCTGTCACATTCCGACTAAACACTTGACACCTAGCTTTTCAAAGAATTTATGAAGGAAAAGGCATGCTTCATGAACGGTGTTATTAAGCACACTTAGTTGGAACTCAGCATGGTGTTTCCGACCTACAGAGTAAATAGTGTGAAGTTGGTTAATAGGTGGTTAATATTAAAACCGCAGCAAATAATCAGCTAATTTGTACAGTCATACATTCAATCTCAAGGTTATTGCTGATGTTAAGGAACACAGAAGGCAAAAAACACACTGTGTATTACTTTCTGAAACTATTAATCATATTTGTGGAATCCGGGAAATCCCTACTGACATGTTCTACTGTCTTTAGAAAAGTACAAAAGTTCCTACGCAGAACTGTCAAAAAAATTGACATATATCTGTCCTGAAATAAAGTTATAGCACTTTTAGCATTCCAGGTCCACTGAAAGACACAAACACACAAATTTCAAGTTTATTGTCCTGTGCATAAATGCACACTAGACGCAGTGCCTGATGCACATCAACATACAATTAAGAGTAGCTGTTGTCCCTATTGGCAGGTTTTTTTCATAGATGAAAATAAACGAGAGAACATTATGACTACCCATTTGAGAGAACCAGAAGTAGTGATGATGCAATTTACCATATTTGAATTTATTCATTACAGGTTTAAAAAATAATATTTGTTGCTTGGTATTAAATATTATTGTATTGTATAATATTTTATATTGTATTATTTATAATTCTATGGTATGACAAGGCATCATATTTTATTGTATATCATTGTATTGTGTTGCATTTTCACAACTTGATGGCAATAATTCATTTGCCTCTATTTATCATCAATAAAAGAATCTTTGTTCTATTTATTTTCACAAAATCACTCAATTTTGAGGTGTGATGGTGGCTCAGTGGTATAAGGCTCTGGGTCAGTGATCAGAGGGTTGGGGGTTCAAGCCCTGCACTAGACAAGCCGCCGTCATTGGTCGTCTGATCTCAAATGATGAATAATCAGACATGTATTCAAAAAGTTCACTTATGTGTGTGTCACAATATGCACTTACTCACGAGCACATAATACACCCACACACATTAAGTCCATCAGCTGACCTGCATGGAACATCCTCTGTCCTCTTGCAGATCATTCTTATCTACCAAATCCATGATATTTATAGCGGGGGCGCGCGCGCGCACACACACACACACACACACACACACACACACACACACACACAAAAAGCACACACGCGCGGTGCATCACTGTATACGAGTAGACTGCGGGTTTAATAATGAAATATGCAAGTCGCACGTGGGAGACATGCTCAAATGTGATTGGTGGATGAGAATGATGCAACAGTCCGGTGCATCAACGTACAGCGCGCGACCGGTAAACTGATATAAACCGGACGAAACCAGTTGACAAGCTCGTTACTTAAGACAGTACATGTAACAACTGATAAGTAAACTTAAGATAAATTTCTCTTTTGTGTGTTTTACAAAGACAACTCAAAATACTGAAGAGTCATCCCGGCTTCTTTTTTTTTAACCAAAGTATCACTGGGTGGAATTAAAGCCACACCGAGATCCATCACCAAGCTTTTCAAAAAGAAATGGCTGGTTACCTTGGGAGGTGTTAAGCACCGGTTCCGTCCCGTAAAAGTTCCCTATTCACTGACCAAGTCAGTGTCGCAGGAAGACGCGCTTTACGCAGCTCGAACGCGTCTGTTTTCCGAGGTCGATGCTGACGTGTGGAGCGTGTAGGGGCGGCGTGTGGCGCGCGCATTTGTGTGCGTGTGTGTCCATGAACGCGAGCATGGGCAACGCAGTTACTAATCATTCCAGCACAATGCATGGCCCAATAGCGAAGTGCTATACAAATGTGTGGAATAGGGTGCAAAAGGTTACATGTGGCCTTTTAACGATTGCTTATGAACCCCACAACTCAGCCTTCCCCCATTTCTCCAAATGAAAAGGCATCAATTATGCTCAGTAGATAACCTTAGCTAGGGACAGTATATAAATCCTCCTAGAACAGCTTCCATTGCATTCCTCACCACCTCGCTAAACTCCCGACAGACTCTGCCTTTAAACTAAACATTAGTTCTCATGATCTCTGTGCTTTAAAGTAGTAAAATATATACCTTCAGAATACATAACACTCACTGCAATAGGAGGACACCGTCGACTCCAATATTATAAAAGGGGCTGCAGATAGAGAAGCTTGGAATGACATTCTCAGCCTGTTGCCACTGTGATCCTCTGTGAAAGTAAATAGGAATTGATTACTTAACCCTCTATTATATAATATGAATGAAATACTATAACTGGAAGCGATGTATTATTCTGGTGTTAACTAGAAAGGTAACTACTGTATCTGAGAAAAACAAGCTATGAAATAACTGAATAAAGAGAAACATTCTGACACAAGCACACAATTTGTATCAAAAATTTGTATCAGGCGTGTAGTCTCTAATGCCCCACTGCAATTTAATTATGCTCACCGTGCTATGCTATTAAGTGTCCGACTGACACTTAATAAAATCATATTGAGCCTTTTATATGTTCTACCCTAACCTTTAAAGTACATTTAAGAGTCATGTCTCAGGTATATACAGCAGGCTTAGGATTTCAATGGTACAGGTATTTGTAATATTACACATGTGCTATAAACGCACGTTTGTTGTATGTATGATCCAAAATATACTATGATGCTTGTGTCACCATACCGTTGACATACTTCTAGACTGTTTGCATAACACCCACAACTTCAATTAAACATTTTCCAAAGTGTAGTTTGCAAATATGCACTACAACAGCACACACAATACATTATTATGAATGATATAAGGTCACTGGGTGCTCACTAAAGTCACTAAGTCTCATGGCAACATCAGAAGCCAAAGATTAAAAGGCAGTGTCATTTTATTTCGTAGGGTTAGGGCGTAAAACTTCTATTTGCGATAACTGCAGTGAAACTTGCCAGAGTCCAGATGAAAGGTTAGAAAGTCATAGTGCAAGTTTCATTAATACTAACTATACTGAGTAGACAACACTCTAGTAATTTATAAGCCTTTCATGAAAATGTAAAACAAACAATAAGATATACATGAATGAATTTCAATAAAGTTGTCTGTAAATGATTGTTTAAGCCAAATCATAGCTTTACAAAAAGCCTTTTTTTTTTTCTTCCACGTATGTTGGTGACCTGTAAAGGACAAAGTGCGCTCTAGAAACCGCTTGTTTGCATTTGGTGACAACCACAAAACTCTGGAAAAGGTCACTCAGAGGGCTGAAAACATGTAATGACTATTAGTGTCGAGTATTTTGACTTTTATAAAGATGAAAGAAAGTATTTAGCAATGGAACAGTATCTAAAAAGTTCAAATTCTATAGATATATAACAAAACAAGACTTTTCTGACTTATTGTAAGATAAAAATATTTTTGTTATTTAACTTTTGCTAAAAGGGTGGCACGGTGGCAGAGTGGTTAGCAATCCTGCCTCACAGCAAGAAGGTCATGGGTTTGATTCTTAGCCAGGGTGTTTCTGTGTGTAGTTTGCATGTTCTCCCTGCTCTTGCATGGGATTTCCCCTGTACTCCGTTTTCCTCCCACCTCCAAACACATGCGATTGGGCATAGACAAATTGGCTACTCTAAATTGTCCATAGGAGTGAAAATGAGTGTGTATGGTTGTTTGTCTCTAAGTGTTAGCCCTGCGATTAACTAACGATTGTACAGGGTGTACCCTGCCTCACTCCCTAAGTTAGCTGGGATAGACACCAGCACCACAACGACCCTGAACAGGACACGTGTTAGATAATGAATCTATATATGAATTAATGAATGAATATAAGACTAGAAATATAGAACTTAAAGGAAAGTTTTTCTTTTCCTCACATTATTTATACACCTTTCCCCAAGTGTTACAAATGTTTCCAATATTTCCAAATGATAGTGTAAATAACACTTTGACACTTAACTATACATTATATGTACACTAAAATATGAAACAAAAAAGAGGATCAAGATAAAATTGGGAAACATGTAAGAGTACTATTAGATTTGTTTTGCCTTGTTTGTTGCCTGGATTGTAAGTTTTTGATTGTTATATAGTAATAGTAGTAGTAGTAGTAGTAGTAGTAGGAGTAGGAGTAGGATTAGTAGTAATAGGAGTTGTAGGAGTAGTAGTAGTAGTAGTAGGAGTGGTAGTAATAGTAGTAATAGAAGGAATAGTAGTAATAGCAGTAGTGGTAATAGTAGTAGGAGTAGTAGTAGTAGTAGTACTAGGAGTAGTATTAGTAGTATTAGTAATAGTAGTAGTAATAAGAGTAATAGTTGTAGTAGTAGTAGGAGTAGTAGTAGGAGTAATAGTTAAAAATAATAATAAAAATAAATAAATATATAAAAATAAAATAAATATCAGTAATAGTATAGTAATAGTACAGTAATAGTAAAAAGGATTGTACTAGTATTTATAACAGCATTAGTATTTGTAGTTATATCATTCGTATAATAATAGTAGTAGTAGTCTTAGTAGGAGTAGGAGTAGTAGGAGTGGTGGTAATAATAGTAGTAGGAGTAGTAGTAGTAGTAGTAGTAGTAGTAGTAATAGTAATAGTAGTAGTAGTAGTAGTAATAGTAGTAGTAGTAATAGGAGTAGTAGTTGTGTAACAGCAAAAAGGACAGTGTGTGCGTGGTGTTGGGTTTATGTCTGCTTCTGTTCACACACACACACACACACACACACGGAGTGCCACACCTTGTGTTTTGTTTCAGTATGCACGCCGGGGGTGATTAGTCTGCCATAGATTAACTAGGTGCATCTGACGCGCATTTGAGCGTAATCAGGACACGGGATAAAGAGGGAAGCACTGACGGCGTTCAGTGCTGGTTGTTGAATGTCTACATGTCGTTTTACGGTGTCCTGGATTTAAGTTGATGTGCTGTTATAATAAAGAGCACTGGAATACAGCCTGCGATTGGGTCTCCCCTTCTTCAGTCCAAGACACGCCAGCGATTCGAGCAAGGTGCTCGGATCTGCACTTAGAAAACGTGACAAGTTGTAGTAGTAGTAGGAGTAGTAGTAAAAAATAAAAATAAATAAATATATATAAAATAAAATAAAAATCAGTAATAGTATAGTAATAGTACAGTAATAGTAAAAAAGGACAGTAGTAGTCTTTATAGCAGCAGTAGTATTTTTAGTTATATCATTCATATAATGAGACTAGTAGTAGTCGTAGTAGGAGTAGTAGTAATAGTAGTAGTAGGAGTAGTAGTAGTAGTAGTAGTAGTAGTAGTTGTAGTAGTAGTAGGAGTAGGAGTAGTAGTAAAAAAAACATATAATAAAAATAAATAAATATCTAAAAATAAAATAAAAATCAGTAATAGTATAGTAATAGTACAGTAATAGTAAAAAAGGACAGTAGTAGTCTTTATAGCAGCAGTAGTATTTTTAGTTATATCATTCATATAATGAGACTAGTAGTAGTCGTAGTAGGAGTAGTAGTAATAGTAGTAGTAGGAGTAGTAGTAGTAGTAGTAGTAGTAGTAGTTGTAGTAGTAGTAGGAGTAGGAGTAGTAGTAAAAAAAACATATAATAAAAATAAATAAATATCTAAAAATAAAATAAAAATCAGTAATAGTATAGTAATAGTACAGTAATAGTAAAAAGGATAGTAGTAGTATTTATAGCAGCATTAATATTTTTAGTTATATCATTCATATAATAATAGTAGTAGTAGTAGGAGTAGGAGTAGTAGTAATAGTAGTAGTAAGAGTAGTAGTAGTAGTAGCAATAGTAGTAGGAGTAGTAGTAAAAAAAAAATATATATATATATATATAAAAAAATCAGTAATAGTACAGTAATAGTAAAAAGGATAGTAGTGCTATTTATAGCAGCAGTAGTATTTTTAGTTATATCATTCATATAATAAGAGTAGTGTAACATCCCGGGCCGTTTCACCGGAGAACTAGTCACGTCCGGTTCACGCGGACGTCACTTCCGGTTTAAGATGGCGCCGCGATGTTCTACTTCCGGGTTAAGGCATATATAAACAGTCCCTCCACCCGAAGTATTCAGAACAATCAGAAGCAATCCAGAACGCGAAGTATTGTTTGCCGACTTACTTAGCTACTTTCCCTGTGTTTATTGAAGGACATTCATTTGTTGTGTTCACCACGTTTTGCTTTATTGGATCCTAAGGACTTTGTGGGATTACAAGGACCTTGGTGGAGTATAAAAGTTGTGTTTGTTTGCAAAGACTTTATTGGATTATTAAGACTCTGTTGGACTTTCAAGTCTCTGTGGAATTACATAGACTTTGGTGGATTATATAGACCTTGAGGGAGTTTCTCGGCTTGGCTGAACTTTGAAGACTCCTGTGCTTTCAGCGTTGTCCCTCTGCGCTTAGTGCCTTCTCCTCACCCCTGTTGCACTTGGGCCTTCCATCGACCCCCCTACGCTACACCTCCAGGTACAGCGTTACAAGTAGTAGTAGTAGTAGTAGTACTAGTAGTAGTAGTAGTAGTAGTAATAGTAGTAGTAGTAGTAGTAGGAGTAGTAGTAATTGTAACGTTGAAACACCTGAGTTCTCTTTATGTTGAGTTACCATGCCTTAGTTTTAAGCATGCACACCTGGGTTGAGTTAAAAGGACTAATTATGTGCTTGTTAAAAGGGCAGGCGTTGAGAATGCTCAACAAGGATCATTGTTTGGCGTTTATTTGGCGTATGTTCATTGTCAGTGTGTTCCATGAAGTAAAACCATGTTTATGGAGAACTGTGGACTGCTATTAAAGAACCATGTAATCTAAGTCTGCATCTGCGTCGTATCTGCGTCCCGGTTCTAGACTCGCGATCCGAAGACAGCCATTCTGAGCGAGTCAGCCCCTACAGAATGATCCGCCTCACAAATCGACGCAGCAGACGGAGGCAGTGCAGCTGGGAGCCTTCGTGATAAACGAGCAGAGAAAGCCAGCGCGCACCGTCGGAGCAAGCCGGAGGAAAAGCGCACGCTGTAGAGAACGCGCCTCGTCACAGCAAACTGAACCCGCTTGGGGAATATGGGAAGACGGCTCAATGTCCCCGCTGACCCCCGAGTACGAGCGTGCATTGTTGGAGAGGATAATCAGCAGACAGCACAACGAGGTACCAAATTATTTTACTGAAGCAGAGCAGGTGATGACGGGGTGGCGAGCGTATGCACAACGTGAGCAAGCACCGGAGTATGAATCCGACGCTAGCGGGCTAAGTGAAGAGATACCGGGCTACGACTCCGAGGAAGAGCGCGCGATCTTGGAGGCATGTACGAGGGAGTGGCTGATGAACGGACGGTTTGATCGAGTGCCGGATTTCAATTCCGAGGACCAACGAACTCGGAAGGAGTGGCGGACTAACAGGCGGCGTCGCGAGCCGTTGAGTGGAGTAACGCTTTCCCTCCGATACCCAGAGAGCCATGATCCAGAGCTACCCAGCCTCACGGACTATTACTGCCGCAATTTCCTGAGTGAAAGTGACTCTGAGCCAGGGGACTTTATTCTTTATGAACCAGCTACACAGTCCCGTACCAAAACAAAGAAAAGGTCGCGGAAGTTAAAACCACGCCCCCAGCAACATGCAGAGCCGAGCACACCCACAGAGCGCGTGCACAGCGATGAGCAGTGTGTGGACGAGACCGAGTGTGTCGAACTGCCAGAACTCCTGCCGGATAATCCAGTTACTAAAGGACTTCCGTATGCCCAAGGAAATGAAGACATAGTAACCATGACCAGTGCACAGTGGCTGGAGTAAATTTTTTCAGCGCCGGCTGCACCGAACCAAAGCAAAACAAAGAAGAAGTCGCGGAAGCGAGAACCACGCCCCCGACAACATGCAGAGCCGAGCACACCCACAGAACGCGTGCACAGCGGTGAGCAGCGCGCGGACGAGACAGAGTGCGTCGAACTACCAGAACTCCTGCCTGGTAATCCAGTTACTAAAGGGCTCTCGTATGCCCAAGTAAGCGAAGCCACTGTAAACATGACCAGCGCACAGTGTCTGGAATACGTTAAGTCAGTGCTAGCCCCCGCCTGTTAAGACTCCATGGACAATAAAGAGCAGGCCGAGGGGGCGTCAGAGGCGTTGAGAATGCTCAACGCGGATCATTGTTTGGCGTTTATTTGGCATATGTTCATTGTCAGTGCGTTCCATGAAGTAAAGCCATGTTTATGGAGAACTGTGGACCGCTATTAAAGAACCATGTCATCTAAGTCTGCATCTGCGTCATATCTGCGTCCCGGTTCTAGACTCGGGATCCGAAGACAGCCATTCGGAGCGAGTCAGCCCTTACAGTAATAGTATTAGTAGTAGTAGTAGTAGTAGTAGGAGTAGTAGTAGGAGTAGTAGTAAAAAAATATATAATAAAAACAAATAAATATATAAAAATAAAATAAAAATCAGTAATAGTATAGTAATAGTACAGCAATAGTAAAAAGGATAGTAGTAGTATTTATAGCAGCATTAGTATTTTTAGTCATATAATAATAGTACTGTCACGGCCAAGAGCATGTCTGCACCACGTTTATTGTGTTTTGTGTTAAAGTCTTGTTTTACATGCTCTTTTGTGTTTATGTTCACGTTAAAGTCCACTAGTCTGCACTGATTGTTACACCGCCTACACCTGTGTTCACCTAGTTAAGTTAA
>JAOUQX010000013.1:1698192-1712407 GCA_028566295.1 Liobagrus marginatus
CAAAAATCGGCCGAGAGACGACTCGTATCTCAAAAAACTCGTCAGTTGGATCACTCGTAAGTCGAGGCCTCACTGTAGTTGGTATTGACAAAGGTGTATTTAAAAAAAAAAAAAGATGCAAAAAATTGGAATTTAGAGGTTTTAAATGATTTGATGGTTAGAGAACAGACCAAGAACCCTTGTGTCCTTTCCGCGATAAAAAGTCTCATGACATGCAGTTATTCCACAGATCTCCAGTTTATCCATGTATATTGTTGACAACCTGTATATAGGCTGTAGTTTGTAAATGTACACATATAGTGTTTGACCCAGTGTTTGTGGATAAGGAACTCTGGGAGCAATATGTGACCCTTACTATGATCAATTGCCACAGGAGTTGTATTTTTCTTCCACTGGAGCTAATCATCATCAATGTGTGATCTTACTGATGCTCTTATAGCTAAAATATCACAAATCCCTACATCTATTGCAAAGCCGAGCCCTGAAAAAGATAAAGCATATAAAAACAGGAAACGCCTATGTGTCTCTGTTTATAAATCGCACTGCTATAAAAGGGGATCATAATTACACAATCATAGCAGTTTATGGACCTTTATGTTCATACAACACAATAATACACGCAGTCACTAGATAGATGCAGGCATACATCATTTATTTATCCCAGTGGGAAATTCATAGTGAACAACCTGATATTACCTAAATGCATTAAAACAATTCTTCACACCTTATCTTAATGACCAATACAGGTAAAGAGTATCTACCTTCCGTTAATATTTCTTGCTGTGTTGTCTCCGTGCATACAGGATATTCATGTTGATTCTCTTTTTCCCTTTCCCCAGTATTACAGGAGCTGTTTCAGTGCATTTCGCATGCTGGACTGGAGAATGATTCCGTGCAGGCTCTAAAGAAGAAATATGGAGTGTAGCTTCTCTGTTGTGGAGGGACAGAGGAGAAGGACCCTACTTTGACTCTATTTGTGTCAGTTGTAAAAATAAAAAAGGCATATTGGCTTCTCTTCCAAAAAGTGATCAACACAGCTTATACCTTAACTCTAAAGATAAATTAATTAACCATGTTATACAGTTCCATGAATATCTTCATTTTAATTGCTGAGGTTTTTTTGTTGTTTTTTTTATAATATATGAACCATCCAATTTTTCCAGGTCCAACTTTCCAGTACGCAACTCTCTTTTCTTAGGCAGTCATGTTCTTTAATTGGTCATGATGTAGTCATTATACCAAATTGTATAATGCTTGAAAATACCAATATTGGCAGCACCCCCACTCTTTCAGCTTTTGACAGATAGCTTTCTGAAAAATAAAATAAAATTGCATCATAAAACGGTCACAAATCATAATCTGTGGTTTATTTATTTATTTATTTTGGAAATATTAAGTACTGTGGGTTGAATAATCTTATTCATTGCACATGTGGTATTTTTTCATATGGCTTTAAAATATAAATTTAAAGGACTAATAAAACATACTTCACTAGTATACAAGTTAACTTACAGAAATGATTTTAAATCATTAAATTATTTTAAAAGGATGTTTTAATAAATACATTGCTTCTGAAAGTAAATACGAAACATGACATACCCACTGACTTAAAAGGTGTGAAGTGAAAAATATGTTTGGATAGTTAAGGTGTATGTAAACATTTGGTTATCCACGTTTGTTCTGTGTCAAATAAACTGGAGACATGGTATGAATTATTTGGCAAATGTCCAAGCAACCCAACCTGCTTTCATGTATCTACTAAAAATATAGCATTACTTACTTGTAACATTTAGTTTTCTGAACTGTGTTACAAACAATCTAGACACACTGTTTGTGGCCTTGCAGATGATAGTTCCTGATGTGGCCTCCAAAGGTACCCTGATGGCTACCTCATCTCCTGTGCCAGAAACTGGATCCCCATCAACAACCCAGGTGTAACTGCAGGAGGGTTTACAGGTCGCGCTGCACAGAAAACGCTGAGTTTCACCTGGGGTCAGCATCTGTGGCCCGGTGATTGTGACATTTACTGGCCCCACTAGAAAGGAAAATCAGTGCACAACGTAACAGCGTGATCTGTGTTTGAAACCTCAGATTTATATGTCATAAGTAGTAGTTTGCTGTTAGATTATGACATCGTACCTAAAATACGCAGGGTTTTCCTGGTTGTGTTGTTTTTTCCGGTGGCTGCATTTGTAGCAGTGCAGGTCACTTTTTTGGATGTAACCCACTGGCTTAAGGTAAATAGTAGCTCATTGCCATTTCCAGTCTGGTCATCAGCACCCATTGTGTAATTGCATTTGGGTGAGCAAAGGGCAAGGCATATATAGCTATATGGGACCCCTACAGTCACTGCATCTGGACCCTTTATATTTAGACCAAGTGGTCCATCTGAAATAAATTAAGAGGTATTTATTCACCATGCTTTTATCCTGTGTTTGTTATCCTGACAAAACTTTATCTCTTTTCAGTACGTTTCATGGCAGTGCAATTTCAATTCCATTGGTATTTTCAATTAAGTATACTCTCACTGGGCACTGTATTATGAATGCTCCTATTACTTAGTGCGGTTTCCCTTTTACATAAAAACAGCCTTAATTCTTCAGGTGTGCATTCCACAACATGTTTGAAACTTTCCTTCAAGAGCCTTGCCCCTGTTAACATGATTGATTCACAATTCCGGCCGATTTTCACGATGTACTTTTTAGCTGTGACTCATCTACCACATCCCAAATCTGTTTTACTGGATTCACATCTGGTCACTGGAAAGGCTGTTGAGGAATACTGATCAATGTCAAGATCATAACTCCAGTTTGAGGCGACTCGTTCTTCATGGCATGGTGCATCATACTGTAAGTAGCCATTAAGTGGTCAATTCAGACCCTTACACTACCTCCATCAGCCTGGACTGCTGACACAAAGCAGGTTGATGGACCAAACCTTTATGCTTGATACATGAGTCAAGATGTTGGCACCAAATTCTAACTACCATCTGTGTGCCTCAGCAAAAATCGAAATTCTGGTGTACGACGTGAACAGCATCTGCATGAATTTACAATTCATTCACATTTTTCATTTCTGGCATATGGCAGATACCCTTATGCAGAGCACCTTACGTTAATCTTATTTTTTATTCCAACTGGGACGTTGAAGGTTTTATGCCCTTGCTCAAGTGTTCAGAGGTGGCAGTTTAGTTGTAGCTCTGAATTAAACCCAGGATCTTCCTATCAGTCTTCCAACACCTTAACCACTGAGCTTTCAGAATACTTTATTAATCCCCGGGGGAGGAATTCGGTACGTTACCACAGCTCCAAGTTGCAAAATGAGACAAGGTATAAGAAGAATAAGACCTATATACATATGAATAAAATATGCAAGAATGTAGTAAAATGCAACATAAATAACAATACAAATAAGTTATTGCACAGAAGGATGCAAGAAAAGCTATCGCAAAGGAAGATGTTGCTATACAGAAATATAATAAAACAATGGATAAATATGTATAACAAATATAGTTCACTACCACAAAATTAACTAACTAAAAAAATGCATGAATTATATGTGAATACCATGCATTGTGCATACAGTGATTGTACATATAGTTACACTAAATACTATATGTATTATATATTATATATATATATATATAATAATAAATGATTATAGGGATCCGATTATCATAGTTTATGATAATCCTCATCAAAATCAACAACTTGCTTGCTAGATCCCCTACCTACTTGTTTCTTGAAACAGCATCCATAATAACTGAACCCCTTTTTAAAATAATAAACCCCTAACCCTTAGCACTGGATATGTGCCTAAATCCTTTAAAATTGCAATGATAGGACAATTATTTAAAAACCTGATCTTGACCCGAGTCAGCTGTGCAACTACAGGCCGATATCAAACCTTCCCTTTATAGCCAAGATCCTAGAAAATGTTGTAGCTCAGCAGCTCTGCTCATACTTACATAGTAATAACATTCATGAACTGTATCAGTCTGGATTTAGACCTCTGGTTAAAGTGGTAAATGATTTGTTACTGGTCGCTGATCAAGGTTTTGTCTTCCTGTTGGGGTTACTGGACCTTAGTGAAGCATTTGACACTATTGATGACAATATTCTTCTCGGTAGGCTAGAGAATGTGGTTGAAGTGAACGGAACAGCCCTCTCCTGGCTCAGGTCTTATTTGACTGATCGTGATCAGTTTGTAGATATAAATAAAGAATTCTCAGCTCTTACTAAAGTAAAGTTTGGTGATCCACAAGGTTCTGTTTTAGGCCCGCTTCTTTTCTCCTTATATATTCTACCTCTTGGTGCAATTATCCGTAAATATGATGGTAGAAGTGCTTATACTCAGACCGCATGCAGCTAGAATTATGCTCGCAGATGTAACGTGGGGGCATGTGTGTTTGTCATGTTTTGATGTGTTTGTTATGTTTTCACATGCCCCATTGTGCACACACACACACACACTCACATTGAGCACCACACCTTGTTTGGTATGCACGCTTTAGTTCAGGTTCAATGAGACTGCCTTAATTAACCATGCACAGCTGAGCGCTGTTTAGAACTAATCAGAGAGTGTATTTAAGGAACGCTCTGAGACTAACTCGGGGCAGTTCATTGTTTGTGCTTGTGTAACCTGTGTTGTTGCTGAAAGCTCCAGCTTGCCCTGAGCTGGAATCACGTTTGATGTCTCGGTTTTGGTGTTACGCTACAATAAAAGATCTTGTTCAGCACAGCCAGCGCCTGAGTCAACTCTTCCTGAACCGGGAATCATAGGGAGCCGTTTGCCCCGCGTGACAGCAGATTACAGACTAACTCTGGATGATCTCCCTGTTTCACCAAGTGCAGCAGAAAAATATCTTGGTGTGATTATTGATTCTAGTCTTTCATTTGAAGCTCATGTAGATAATATCACCAGGATAGCTTACATTTATCTTAGAAATATTGCTAAAATAATAAATGTAATGTCCATGCATGACGCTGAAATACTAGTCTATGCGTTTATTACCTCCAGGTTGGATTACTGTAATGCTTTACTGTTAGGATGCTCAGATAGAACAATACGCAAACTCCAGTTAGTCCAAAATGTAGACGGATAAACAATTTTATTGAATTAAATTGATTTCTTTTTTTTCATGTAATTGTGTATTGTGGTGTTTCTTTAAAATGATCAGTGTAACTTTATCCACATTGGTTTGGTGCCAACAGTCTGTGACGCTATTATACGACTGCTATATTAGACTGTACTATACTATACTATACTATACTATATGCCAACTAGAGAGTACAGTTTACTAAAAAGTTATCTCTAAATCTTTTCTCTAAATATTTTATTGACCAATTTGCATTGAAAATAATACATTGTCCTGCAAAACTTATTACAAGCGTAGACTTTGTCCTTTTACCCGGAAACACATGGACCAAATACTCATGATTGATTAACACTTCAGTCAGATCTCATCTGTTTATAAATATAAACTTTTTTATACTTCATAAAAGTTTTAAACAAACAGCTTCAGTAAGTCCTAGTTACTCACAGGGCTCGTTGACATTGAGCTGTGTGTTTAAAAAGTCCTTTTCTGCTATGTCCTGGGCTTCTCATGAAACAAGCCAAAAAAAAACATTACATCATTACATTACATAATAATGTATTAATGTACACCTACATTACTTTAACAAATATTATTAAAGGTTACATTCGTACGGTTTATGTAAACTGTAATTATGACATTAGAATTACATATATGCTATTATATCTCCATTTAACGCAAACGTTAAATTTTATACTAATGATATATTTATAGCACTAATTTAAAAAAATACATGTTAAACGTACCTGTAAAATGTAGCAAATGGAGAAGCAGACAAAGGGAAATAGGTCTGTACGCCATGGTTGGACAACGTAAGATGTAAAATGGTGAGGATTTTAGATAGGTGAGGCTGGGCACAAATGGCATGAGTAATAAAGCAAATACATTAATCAGAGATATCAACCAGCCAGCAAACCCCTTCCATTATACTGCTCTCCTTATCTCTCATACAGTCTCCGTACCAACATGCTTACATATCACTGTTGCAGTGTAAGTGTTCAACATGAATTATCACTCATTTCAGCCTTCCCCTTATACCCAACATTGTTACTTTATACATAAAATATATCCACCACTAGGACATGGAAAGATGGTTTGAGTATTTTAGAAATCTTCTGCTGCTCTTCACACAGCATGGTGGGGAAACAAATGCCATTTTTTTCATGCCATTTGCAAGCTAATGCTAATGTTGACTTTTCTCACTGCTTTCACAAGAGTAGATGAAAGAAAGTCATTTATTAACTGAGTCATTAAAGTAAATAATGTGTCCAAAATATAGGTTAGGGTTAGGCGGCTTTAATAAGGAAAATTGGCAAACTTATGTACGGCTGTTTCATTCACAAAAGAAAATTGGTTGTATTATTGGTTTCATGTCACCAAATTAAATAACACGACAATTAACTTGCTAACTAAATGGTATAATTAGCTAATAAGAACTCTGCAATAATATGCACCTTCTTTTAAACATTGATTAAGTTGCAGTAAAGCATGTTTCAATTGTTTTGACTGGAAGATATTTATTTGAAGTTATATGACAAACGTGAGTGTGGAGAGTGGTTAGCACGCCTGTCTCACAGCAAGGTCATGGGTTCTATTCCCGCCAACGGTCTTCTTGTGTGGAGTTTGCATGTTCTCCCCGCCTCTTTGCATCTCCAAACACATGCGATTGGGCATAGGTGAATTGGCTACTCTAAATTGTTCATAGGATGCGTGTGAATGTGTGTGTGAATGGTTGTCTGTCTCTAAGTTTTAGGCCTGCGATTAACTGGCGATTGTCCAGTATGTACCCCGCCTCATACCCTAAGTTAGCTGGGATAGACTCCAGCACCTCTGCAACCCTGAACAGGATAAACGCTAGACACTGAATGAATGAAGAAAGTGAACTACTGGAACAAAATACATGTTCATATTAAATATAGGCTGAATTATAATTTTGTACATTTTATTCAGGAATTTTGGCACATCTTTCTAAATTGCTTAATAAAAATATAAAGCTACAGCAAGTACACAAACAATCTGTATACACAATATAAAAAATACCACATGGTTTTCTAGCATGTACATCATTTGACTGAAAGTTTCATTGGTATGAGACACTTGTGTGTTAATGAGTGCGTATCAGTCAGAGGGACGTGTCTTTTGAGTCTATGAGCGGTGGCTGGAAGGACAGGATCTCTGTAAAGGTGTGACCTGTAAAGATGAAATAAAAAGAATACAATTCAACACATTCTGCTACTCTGGCTTCCTCTCTCAGCACTCATACTTAGGCATTTCACCATCTTCCTCCCCCATTTCCTTATGCTTAATTTTTTTTTACTTTTAACCTTCGCCCTTGCTCTTACGTTTCCACTGCTCGAGCGGCAGGTCAGTGTTGTCCATGGAGTGATCGTAGGGCAAAGCCTCTGTCTCTTCTTCACGCTCTCGAAAGTCAGCAAACATTGGAAGATCTAGAGCCACTGAGGCACTCACACGCTTGTCAGGGTCCAGCACAAGCATCTTGTCCATGGCACTCACCACTTTTAAGAAAGATTTCATGATCATACAATTTATATATTTTAGTACTGGGTTTGTTTTACTTACCGTCTGAGCTAGCTTTAAAGAAAATAGAGTGCAAGTCTTTCTTTGGCACGTTAGGCAAACTTCTAATGTAGTTTTTGGCCTGAAAAAGTGACATAAAAATTAAATGGAAACGTTATGGTTTCATTGTGCATTATGTGTACTGGTTCATGTGTGTAACCACACCACTTACATCCTGGCTCTGGAGTTTCACAATAAAATCCGGTGTTGGCGTTCCGGTAATTTTCATAATTTCTCTCAACTGGTCCAAATCTATAGCGCAAAGTCAAGAATGCATTCGCACAGAAATAAAGCTAGGACAATCGAATTTTTGGATTTAAATGCTGCTAACTGACGTTTGTCAATGCACTGAGTTGATTTCTTATAGTGTAGAAAGGATACGATCGTTGCCCTTGAAGAGCGGCCTTCCAAGAAGCATCTCTGCCATGATACAACCAACTGACCAGATATCAACTACAGGACACAAGGAACAGGAAATTGATTTAATGAGCCATATTTGTGTTAATAATCGTAGAACATAAAAGCTCGTTGTAAGAATCGATCAGAGAGAATAAAAACATTGTAAAGACTGATTTTTTAACATTTAAACCTTTGGACGCTGTGGGTCATGCAACTGAAAAATTCATGTTATGTCCGTCATATTACTCCTGGATTATTTCTTTAGCATTCTTCAAAAACGTAATGCAGATCGAGAACTAAGGATCAGCAAAGGTCTGTGATTAGAGCCCGGAATAAATGCTGTAATTGCTTTCTTTTTACCTGTCTGTGAATAGTGCATCCAGTTCAGGATGACTTCTGGAGCTCTGTACCATCTGGTCACGACATAACCCGTCATCTCCGAATCTGCCTGCCTGGCCAGCCCAAAATCCAGAATCTGCAAGAAGGACATAAGAAGCATTCAAACTAGTGGTGAAATTGAGTATTTTACTAGATATTTTCAAGGGACAAGCATTAATATGACAATTAAGTATGAATCATCTTTAAATCATCATGGTAAATCATATGACATGTATCATTATATATTGCTTTCATAATATTCAATTATTTATACATATATAATACATATACTTTAGAGAATTAAGCATAAGATATTTTACATCTTTTCAGCAAATAGAGACATAAGCATGTGCATTTTTATTACAGTTTAAGCAATTTAAGGCTATAGTCATTGATCCATTTTCTGTAGAGTTATCCTGCACATGGCCACAGTGAACCTGAAGTCTGTCTTAGACACACTCTGGACAGTGTGCCAGTCCATTACAAAGCACAGTCAGACACACACTCACACACCCATTCATTAAATGCAGACAATTTCAAGATGCTAATGAGCCTGCAATGGCTGTTTAGCCACTGGTGTACCTAGACGAAACCCCCAAAACACAAGAAAACATATAAACTCCACACACAGGAAGAAATCCAACTTCCAACGATACAGTAAAAAACAACCATGCTAAACATAAAACCACCATGCCCCTGATATAGAAGACATTTTTAATGCTTTGTATATTTCTTTTAAAGAATTACCTTCAGTTCACAGTTTTGATTTACAGCCAGGTTCCCTGGTTTTAGATCCTGTTGAAGACAGATAATCTTGTAATAAACACTATAATAAACTGTTAGGATGTGTTCAACTTTTTAGTTTAGTTTAGGAATATGTGGAATTCCAAAAAGCAAAACTTCTATGTATGGTATAGTTTTAAACTTAAAGTGTAAATGTTACTTTTGAAGGTTACTTCTAACTTTCCTAGTGCGATAAGTATCACTCAGTCTCATTAATGTTGCCGCAAAATGAACCAAATTTCCTTCTCTGACCAGTCTGCACACACAAACGATTTCTCCCCAAAGTCACGTTTATCAAGTTTCGTCTGACTTCCATTTCCATTCAGAGGCAGAAAAAGACAAAAGAGCTATAGACAGTGAATGGATGTGGGTGTTGAATGGAGTGGCCTGCCTACTCCCAGCCCCCACGCATATAATTAACATGTCAGAGGTCACATACTCGGTGAATGATCCCAGCCGAATGAATATACTGTGGAGAAACAAAGGCAACAAATCAGTATCCAAGAAACATAAAGGGAAATTGGTACACATTCTATCAAATTGAATAAAATGCAATCGGAAATGTGTGTATCTCTAACCTTCAGCCCCCTGAGCATTTGATAGACAAGAAATTGTACTCTGTCTTCAGACAACCTTTCCATCTTCATAAGCTTCCCGAGGTCAGTGCCCATGAATGGCATCACTAAATAACTTGCAGAACAAGAGCGAAAGTGTTTGCGATACTTAAACTCCAAGTCTAGTGATGCTCATTCTCTAATCGAAGGGATAAACTCACAATTCGTGGAACCGGTCCAGAGATAGTTCAGCTGTAAAGACGTCCAACAGTCCAATGACCTGTTTCAGTCAAAACAGTTTGACGTCGATATATAAACATGGCAGTAGTTATAATTAATGACCTTTTTCAGCACTGTTAACTTACATTCTCATGCTTCATGTGTATGACCAGTCGCAGTTCTCTGTAAGCTCGTTTGGCAAACAGTCGAGACTGGAAGGGACGGTGGAGTTTCTTGATAGCGACTCGTATACCTGTCTTTCTGTCAATGGCACAGCTGTGAAAGGACAGAGGATGATATTTCCCAGCTAACAAGAAATGTTCCCACAACTTTAGTTAGCGTGTCTACAGTTAGGACAAAACACTTTTAAATAATGTTCTTGCAACCTTCCTTATGACGTTATCCGTACTTGATAAATGATGTCATAATGTTGAGAGAAAACAATGTTCTTGAAACGTTACGAAAACTGGGCATTTTCACTTTTATGGAACGTTACAAATCACGTTCCTAGAACGATCTCAGAACATAAATTTGTTAGCTGGGTTGGTACACTTTCACACTTTGACTAAACTCAACAAGATCCTAAACTCTTACAGGGAGACAGTGTGGCCACAACTTTACTAACTTGCAGTGTTCCATAAACATGAAAATGTCCAGTTTGCGAAAGTTCCAAAGAACATTGTTCTCTCAACATTATTGCAACATTCATCAAATACGAATAACTTCTTTTTATCTCAACATTATGAAAACGTGCTTCTATTAACTTGTAATGACGTTATAAGAACGTTCCATTAACGTTATTGAAGAATGTTTTGTCCTAACACTTTTAAAGAACGTTAGCGAGAGTTGTGGGAACGTTCCCTGTTAGCTGAGGTAGTGTTCTGACAGAAAAATCTGCTGTTCCAATGCTCTACCCAAAAGTATGCAATGAAAGCTGTCAAAGTGTAATCATGATTAATTGGGTAAGAAAAACATTCAGATTTTTAAGTTCGGCAAAGTTGAAGTGCGAACAAACGCAACGATTTAAATTTTAAATGGTCATTTGCATCGCATAGAAACCTGTTACTAAAATACACAAAACTATATAAACTGCAAGATACACTTTTATAATATTTTATTCTCTTTCTTTTTAATCCCACCATTTACCAACAAACATTTTTGTTTGTTAGTTCTATGCGCCATGTCGAATATATATAAGAAAAGAACATCTTTACGCGTTGCTCTTTTAAAACGACAAAGCCAAAATGAAACCTTGTTTTTAAAGAAATGATCTAAACATGCAATTAGCTTTGATTACGGTGTGCTTTGTCTCTTAGCTGAAAGAGTCGCTGTGCTTTCAACAGCCGCGAGCTCACCAAACTGTTCCGTACGCGCCGGTGCCCACTTGGATGAGATCGCGATATCTTTCCGGTACATCCCAAATTGTTTTATTGATTTCTTGGCGGTAGAATCCGGTCCTTATACTGTGTGACATGTTGCCGCAAAGTCAAATTGTGGCTTTTTTTTTGTGCGCGCGCGCTCTCTGTAACGGGTTCATAGCAGCCGCGCAGTGCAGGAACACAGGGGGAGTTTCATTTCCTCTGCACTTCACACGCCTGACAGTCTCTCATCTATACAGTATGCATCTCTTTTCCTCGAGAACAATAGCAGTTTGCATGAAAAACTAAATCGTTTGCCATGTTCAAATTCACTCTTTTACACGTGTGGGAAAACTAATTGAATTCAATTTATTATTCTATTTTTAGTTATGCGCATACCCTTTTAATAATTATTTTTTTAATGACATCCTGAACATGCATTCAGTTGATACATCATTTATCATTTATTTTCATGATCGTAGCCTGAATATACTAAATTCCTGTGTAACCCCTGACTTTTGTGAGGGGGAGGGTAAAACAACTCACACTTAAATAGTGAGCAAGCAGGAGTCTTAACAAAGGCTCAGTAATTCTTCTAGTCCTCAAAGATCCCCTAAGGAGTACCGTAATTGTTTTACAAACATCAACTGATATTGTGAATCTAACAGAACAAAGTTTCTGTCGCCTTACGTTTGTCCCAGAATGCATTTTGGAGAATAAACTCATCAAGCCAACATAAACATAAAGCTAGCTAGAGTCCTGCCCAGTTACTACTGCTTCACTACAGGTCATCTACATGATGTTTTAGTGACACGTCATGTTACAGACTTTCCTAAACCACATCTTTGTTGTGCAATCAATAAAAAATATATATTTGCATTCAAAGGTTTCATGATTAAAGATAAAGACAAAATAATTTGAGCTTTATTATTTATACTAGAGATAGTCACTTTATTGACAAATGTCAATTAATTATTTTTAAAAATTTGAAATGTAATAACACCCATACTGTGTATCAACACAGTTATACATGAAACTACAAAGATTAAAGCTAGTATTTTTGGTATGTTTTCTAAAATATAATTCCAATATAAAACCTCCAAAGACTGCTTCTGTTGATTACAACAGTGTACATAAGCAATACAAAATACCTAATATCAATAAACTGCATTTTTTATTGCATTAATTGGTTTGATAAATGATGTTAAATGCATAAATGAAGTGTAATGGAGTGATGCAGTAGCTGCATTTTAGCCCATTTGTAATTACTCATTAAAAGGAATTTCCTGTGATTGAAACATCTTCATGGTCCAAGAATCAGCCCAAAATGCATAAATGTTCATACATAAATAAAAGCCTTATATTTCCATAGTGTGTTGGAGGACTACATTTATTTATTTTGCAAAAAGGTCTAAGGTGTAAAGAATTCACCAGTGCAGTACAAACCAACTGTCCCATTTCTCTGATAGCTAGCATTTAAGTTAACTGTTAAATCCTGTTGGTATTCTGTTCTAGTTAATACACTAAGACATACTTCATTCAATCAAGCACCAGTTCACTCAGTCAGTGGAAGAACAGCTATTCCTATAGAACAGCTATAGGAAGAAAAACAACATACAACCTCTTGACATGAAACTGAAATGCTTCATTTCAGAACTCACATTCACGCACTCACAAACGCAAATGTGGTATGACCAATGCAAACGTTTTGTTATAAAGACTAATCTGAGATGAAATAGTGAGGTATGACCACATTTAGACATGCCGTATGTTACAGTATACCGTGCTTCTGTTTCAACACTCGAGTTGAAAACGTAAGGTATTGATGAAAAAGCTTTCAAAAAGCTTTCAGACCTACAATAGATTGACCTTATACAGAGAAACAAGATAGCAATTTCTTTACCGCAACCATAACCAGCATAATAAAAAATGACTGAAAATGTAAGAAAAATAAACAGAAAGACACTATCCTAAGACAGAACATAAGGAAAACCACCAGAGAGATTCAAAGTCTTTAAATTGTGGAAATCCAAAATGTTGCACTTAAATGTATGTCTATGCAAACATACACTATGCACTGTGAATGACAGACATATAAATGCCGGAGGTCAACAACTTAATGTAAATACAAATTTTTAAAAAATTGCTTCAGGTGAAAATCAGAAGGTAAAACCAATTCTACAAGTTTCTGCTGCTGTATTGGAGATTTGATCATTGTGATTAAGATCGTTATAAAACATATTGGTGTTAATATAAGGTTAAGATCTGGTTATGTTTAATCATAGCACATGATTGATATCATTTTTACGCTCATCATATCATTCAATGAACATCAGAACGAAAGTGTTTCATCATACAATATAAAACTCTTACACCTTTGTAATATTTTCCCAGCGATCCTTCTCGCTGTAGTTTTGTGGGAAAAATGAAGTCAAATCATGTTAGCAAAACACCTTTACAGCATAACAGTCAACAAATGCTCCTATAATTTGCTCCTATAACACACACTATACGTATTTGTCTTTGGTGGAACAAACCAATACTATGAAAATGATGATGATGAAGATTATTAAATATGTAATATCAACGTGTTTTATCTCTATTCTTCTAGTGACTCTATTCTGTTGTTCACTCATTGTTAATGCCTTTCACTCAATCCTTCTGTGTAAACATGTAGACTTTTAGCTGAGCTTCTCCTCTTTGCCTTTAGCCTCGGTCACAACCCGCCATGCGTCTTTTTTGTCCGTGAGTGTTCTGCGGAGGTTACGTTCGCGGTGTTTTTGGGTCGGACGTGGCAAGAGCAGAGAGCACGCACGTCACACTCACTTTTGCGCAAGGTGCCCGCACGCCAC
>JAOUQX010000013.1:1747874-1758909 GCA_028566295.1 Liobagrus marginatus
ATAGAAAGTAATTTATTAGCATGATGTATGGCCTTTTTTTGCAGACAGTACAACATCGGTTCATCTTGGGAAGGACAGACACTGCACAGTGCCAAAGATATTTTGAGTCATTTCGTTTGCACAACAGTGTCCAGGTCATGGTATGAATGAGTAGTCAAAGTCACCCAAAGTGACTCATTAATATTTAGACCTAGTGACTGTGCAGCGCATAGATGTTTGACTTCACTTACATGTTTATCCTTGCTAGGTGTATTAGTACGTTATCATCCTGATACATGGCATTATCTTCGTAAACCAATGTTTGAACCATGGATGTATGTGTGCATGTAGAAATAGACCACACTGTGGTGTTGGTTTTTAGTTTTGTTTATTAGCTCACATGACCACTTATTTATGGTTTACAAAATACTAAAAGCAAAAGCAGCTTCTTCATTATAGTTGGCCAAACACATCAAAGCAATAATCAGTTTGTCATTTTTAAACTACAATATACTGTATAATATACAACATGAAATGAATCCTGCTCTCCTAGAGTTTTATCTGGCTGTAAAACATCGACAGTAGCAGATCTTATCTTCTTTATGGTCAATCAGAGCACCTTCTTATAGGAAATGAAATCCAAGAGAAATAAAATCTGTGCTTAGAGAAATACATTATATGGACAAAAGTATTGGGACACCAGTCTACCTTATCCATATGGGTTTTTTTAAACATCCTACTCCAGATCCTACTTTTTCTACATTTACATTTACCAAGCTACCACTGCTGGGCCCCTGAGCAAGGCCCTTAACCCTCAACTGCTGTTTCTAACATTCTACTCTGATTATACTTTTAGCCCAATAATACCTTAACAATTCCGTAAAGGTTTTATCGGAAATTGTAGAGTGTGGTGTGTGGTTGTGGGGATTTTTGTGCTGTTTGTGGTTTTGGTAAATGGTGTTTTGTGTAGTCAGAGTCAGGAGTCAGGTTCAGGGCGCTTAGGTTCAAGCTCACTTCAAGCATAACACACCATCTTTATGATGATCAGGGGCTTTGTGCACTGGGGAATTGTCATGCTGGAATATAAGAGTAACTAGACTAAGAGTCATTTAGTTCCAGTGAAGGAAAAATCTACAGTGCTACATATAATGCTACAGTATACAGTGACATCTTAGAGAACTGTGTGCTTCCAATTTTGTGGCAACATTTTAGGAAAGACACAGTGATGAGTGTGATATTAAGGTGTACAAATTTTGGCCATGTAGTGTAGTTAAATGAGCTGCAGCTGTCAGTCTAGTCGTAGAAAATGAATTAGTACAGAAATAATATACACATACTAAGAAGAATTATTAACATTGTTGGTATCATCAGTAAATATTGATAATGAGTTACTAGGGCTGAAGGCTATATAAAAAGCAAATTTGTTCTTTTTAAAACGAAAACTACAAGCTAAAGCAGAGTATACTGTGTTTGCAATTTTCACAATGACTAAATGTACCTATAAATCTTCTAACAATGTAAAATCCGTAGTTAGATCGATTATTTATTTATTACCAGGAAGAGCCACCTTAACGTTAGGAGTGTTGCAGAGTTTACACAACAAACAGCTCTTATATACAGTAAGAATCTACAACTCATAAGAATTTAGAATATACACGGTTTAAAAAATCCACAGCATAGCATCATTAAACTTGACACATTAGTTTAGTAGGAAATATCTTTTTTTGCTAAATATGTTCGATTATTAGGCACAAATCTGATTCCATAACAAATCTCTTCTGAAAAATGGATAAGACTGGCTTTAAGACTGACTTTCAAAGAGTGTTTCTGTACTAGTGTTTGTGTAGACACTGAAAGTTTGTACTGTACCTTTAAATTTTCACACCAAACCTGTGCCTGGTTTCTTAATTAATGCTGGTCACTTAATGCACACCATTTAACTTTTCTCTGGATTAATTTATTGTGTAATAGCACCTACTAGATGTTTCAGTGCACTACTATTATTATAGTACTATTCAGTACTACTACTATTGCTATTTCCACTCTCATGCAAGCTGGTCGGTATTTAAATACCCATGCTGAAATTTATTACATGGCTTTCCCAAGGTATCATGCAACCTAAGCCAGGACATTGGTATAGAGAAGTTTTAAAAAAATCTGAGAGGCTCCTTGTTTCTAATTGTGCAACAAAAGGAAAAAATATGTTTTTAAAAAATCTGGCAACATCTATTTTTTTTGTCCTCTTTCTCGTCCATTTGTGTAACATCTTTTATAACTAATCCCAGATGATTTTTAAATTACTTTATTTTTTAATTTTTTTAATTTACAAACACATTTGTGATTTTGTTTTGCTTTAAAAAAAAAACGTGCTTGTCATCACCCTGCAGAAAAGCTTGAACCGACGTTCCCAAGTAAAATGATGGGGATGGGTTGAAATGAGCTATAGTGTACTGTTCAGCTGAAGAAGAGCTTTTAGGGATCATTCTTTACTGAACAAACATTTTGCTCTAAAATTAAATAGAATCTAAAAACAGGCCAAGTCCGAATAGGGCTTTTCATGGAACAATGGATACTGACCTGGGATTTCTTAGCGGCCTCGCCTCTGAGGCTGAAATGATAGGCGGTTGGCGAGCAGACATGCCAGAATTATGCCGGCCACCTGAGTAAAAGCAAGAGTTAGGACAGCAGCAGCAATGTAAAAGACGTTATCATTGACCAAACTAAAGACTTTCTTGAAGCAGCCATGTGGATGAATCCCCACACTTTCAATGCTATCAGTTCCACCTTCAGGCAGCGGCCTGTTATGACAGCCTTTGCGCCGTATGCAACAGCTGTCTGGTACAGACACGTAATATGTGTCATTGTCTGAGCTACTTGCCAGTGAAACAGCATCCTGTAAAGCCCATTCAGACAGGAGCCAGTCACGCCATCCCTCTGCCCCACAGCACTTTAGCGCCCTCTGAAGACTGTCCAGAGCATCGGAACGGCCTTCATCTTCTCCGTAGCCTTCCACCGCCCTCTGTAGCCCGCTGCGGAAACCTACAGCAATGTCTTCCCTGAAGAAGAGTCCTGAAAGTCCAGCTGCCAGTCCCCCCATCAGCACGGCCAGCTGAAAGAACCCAAAGATGCGAAGAAGGGAGGGCAAATTTGCTGCCACACCCAGACAACCCAGGAACCCCCAGGAGGTGATTGCAGCCCCTGTAGATAGGAGTATCAATGGAGCATTGGGGTAGTGGTTAGATGAAAGCAGCATGTAGTCAGCCAGGGACACTTGTGCCCAGATTCCAAGGGTGAAGATGGCCAACCCGGCTGCCCAGAAGAGGCAGCTGAAGATAAGTAGTGCCAGGCGTAGTAGTGGCACAATGCCCACCGCTCGGCAGCATGGTGGGGCAGGGTCTGCCTGAGGCAAAGGGGGCGCCAGCGAGGCTCTGGAACCTAGTGATTGGGAGAGACGCCGATGAGGATGATGATAAAGAGGGTTGTGGAGGTTGTTTGGCTCCTGGAAAGAAGAAAGAGGATATCCAGGCAGAGCTGAAGGACGACGAGGCACAGCTGATGAGATGCGGGCTCCCAAACCGTGTGGAGATGAAAGCCTTCGAGCAAAATGTTGATCTTTTACACGTTTTGGACTCAGCTGAGCAGGCAGCGAATCATAAGATGCAGTCACAAGGGTACAACTCATGGTCCTGGCTGCAGCTTTATCTACTGCCCGCTCCTTCTCTCTCATTTACTCCTCCCTTTTTGCTGCCTCCTTTGTTTCCCAGTCTCTGCTTGGATCTGTCACCCGGAGTCCGCCGAATCTTTATAGCTAGTCATCAACAGCTAGCTCTTTGCTCTCAAACCCACTATAAATTGTCCATAACAGGTGACAGTTGGCAGGCTTATCTTTGTCTGCAGCTCTGCGGTATTTGGAGGTTTATTTCCGACATTTCTTCCACTTGCTTGCTCATAGATACTCAAGGCTGCTGCGGCGAATAAAGTATTCAATGCTGGAGCTCCTAAGGTCTGTCTCTTTAACACAAACCTAAGGGGTGGGGGAGCTTAGTGGATCTGTCTCCAGGATGTCATTAAGGCACCGTGTCTAAATAATGCTTTAAAGAATGATAACTCAGGTTCAGAGTTTGCTGTTGTCAGCGATTTGTATTTTATTTCCAATAATAACATGCATAAAATCCTTACAATATAATGAATGAAGCATTTTATAAAACACTCTTTGTGTACAAGCAAGCTCACATTCAAATCAATACCAGTCAAGGGCATGTGTGTAGATGTATTTAATGGCATTAAGAAAAAACTGATTAAGGACATCCGCATATTATCAGCTATACAATGGCAAATGATTTTACATTCCTCAGCAGAGATATAGAGATAGAGTAGGCTTATAAAGCATCCGACTGAAGTGTACATTATGGAGCAGTTTCCTATTTGGCAGTGGAACATTTTTTTGTTATATGTTTTTTATAAATGAGTGACACTGACAATGGCATCTTTTCCAAGAACCTAAAAAAACATATTCTGAAAAACCATTAACCAAGCTTTAAAATGGTCTACAGGAAATATACATAACACAAACGTCTCTCACATTTGTGTTATATGAAACACTCATTGAATCTCACACTCACTGAATGTAAAAGTCACACATACATCCTCAACACAAGAAGTGCTCGAATGGCATTTCCATCAGCAAGGTATATATATCTCATTTAATCTCTCTCTCTCTCTCTCTCTCTCTCTCTCTCTCTCTCTCTCTCTCTCTCTCTCAATCTCTCAGTCTTCGTAATCAATTTAATGCATCATTCATCACCCTCCCTCTTTCCGTGTGTTCATCCCCAGGGAAGTCATTACTGTCTTTTCCATTAATTATATGGCCACATGAATTAGAGGCTGGTATTAGAAAAGGGCGGTCATCAATAAACCTGACACAGCATAGGGAGCAGAATAGGCTTTCACAGCTAGTAAATGCCAGTGTACTGGTGAGAATGTAAATTTAGTAGAATATCAGCAATATCAGTTGATTTCACCTTTTACTTAACATATAAAAGTTAAGTTGAAATAAATATTTCCTGCCTCATATTCTGCTTAATGTCTCTTATATTGAATGAACATAATCCTGTAAAAAGTGATTCCTTATTCTTAATCTTTAAACTGTCAGTGCCCATCATCTTTGTCAGACCCTCATCTCAGATGCCCCTCTTCCTTTGTTTTTTTTAATCTGATTCATTATAATGTTGCACTTTAATCTGTATGCATTATAATGAGGGCGGACGTAGCCAAATGAAGGATGCCTTGTTCTACAATGCCTCCATCCAGCTGGGACTCGGAAGGTGGTCTGGTGTAACCTTGTCTCAGAGTAGATGATGACTGGATGTAGACAGCTCTGCTCGCTCCGTCTTTTCTGCCTCTGCTTGCCTTGTCTAATCCTTATGAACTGAGCTGTCTAACTCCTGTACCTCTGCCTCAAACACTGCATCGTCATCATCCTCATTAGACTGAATATCTTTATAACATCTAATAGTTTTTATCAACAATTAGGAAATTCCCTCAGCCTCTGATGGTGAAACTTGCGCGGGTTTCCCTGAGTTTCCCTGGTTTTCTCCCACCTCCAAACACGTGATTGGACGTAGGTGAATTGCCCAGAAAAAATAAATAAGCATATATTAATTAATTCTTTGAGGAGAAAGAGAAACTTCCCTAAACTCCACCCTTATAAATTGGTATTGTTTAAAAGTTCTCTTTAGAGAAAAAAATGCTGTTATTTTAATATGACTAATTTTGTAATAGTTGTATGCAGGAGGTGGGAGATATTCAAGGTTACAGTAAGAAAATAGCCTTGGGTGGCCTTTTCACCACTGTAAAACAATAAATCCAGCTGATGTGCTTGCTTAAAACCCTTAAGACATCCTATTTTTTTATGCAAAAAGCATGTTTATTAACAACAAAACAAACAGACAAATGTGAAAAATTCTGGTTTTAATCTGTATTCAGTTATTCTGAATAAGGATGGACAATATATGGTCACATGAGGGGTCATAAGAAGAAATGCGTGAACACCATTGTACATTATTATTCTTATAAGAGAGTCTTAATATTAAATTGTGAACACATGCCTTGGGATAATGGTCACTACAGTTACTTGAAAATACTAAAATATTTTCTCTTGTCTTATTACATGATGTATTAGTAAGTCCCACTTATTGCGTGGTCTGTGTAGCAACGTGTACTTTTTAAAATATGTACTTTTTCCTCCAAACGAGTACGTATATATGTACGTTTAAAATGGCACCAGAAGAAGCAACGCGCTCACCAGCAAGTCCCTTTACTTCCAGTCCTAAAGAGGGCGCGCGCGCTCGTAAAAATACAATCAACAAAAGTGTTTTCTGGTTTGTGTAACTGATGTTTCTTAACTGTTCGTTGCTTCACGATAAATAGTGGTTACTTAGAAATCAGCTATTATGTGATTCTGCCCATCGTAAAAAAAAGCGTCGTTTCTTCTATATCGACATGATGGCTGCCTCGGAGGTCCAACACAAAAGTAAGTCAGAAGCTTAAAACGTAAAGAAGGTTAGCTAAAGAGCTAAATCGAGTGGCGGGGTTTTGAGGGAATGCTAAATTGCTTCTTACTCGATGGCTAGTGTGCCGTCGGAGTCATTATTTTACACCCTTGATAGGGCACTTGTACAGGGAGTGAGGAGTCGTTTTGGATTCGGCCAGAGTGAAGCTGGCTAACAAAATGCACTCTGTCATTACTCTGACTAGACAGCTATTTTGATAGTAGTATGACAGGGTTTGTGTTAATATTGAAATTCAGCATGCAGTAGGTACTAAAAACATAATGTTTTACACGTTTACTCGCCCCTTTAACATGCTTACTCGCCCATAAAAAATATCTTTCAGTATTTTAATAATAAAATAAATAAAAATTCTTCAGCTGGTGTGTTTGTGTTTGTGCTGTAGCCAGCGCTCTGCCGCTGTCCGCCCTCCGCCTCGTGGTGCCGCCGCTGCGCCTCATGTCCGCTTTCCTGTGGCAAGTGGTTCAGCGTCGCAACGTCACACACTACGGCAAACTCGAGCAGTTCGTCATGTTGGTGTCAGAAACAGTACCAGACATCATGAGTCAACATCTGCTTTACAAACTCGTCTTTCATTTAAGGAAAAAGGTTCTGTGAGCAACATCCGAACACATCTGGGTTTTCATTGCTCTGTTACAACTCTGACTTGCTCCTGTTGGTGTGTTCTGTTTCCTTGCAGGTGATATTGGAGCTCTGTTTTAAAGACAATACACCTGATGTGTGGATCATTCAAGCGCACCTGGACACACTACGCAACCTAACTGAAGAAGTAGGTATAATGTTAAAATAATTGAATAGAAATCAGTCAAGTTGGTCAAACCCTAGTTTTAGCCCCAGATGTCTATGAACTGGTAATTCTTTCAGGGTTTTGAAATGTACTGTGATTGTTTGCATTTGCACCCTTTCCAGCAGGAAAGTCCTCTTCCAGCACCAAAGTAAATTCCACTGTATCTAAAAAAAACTTGCGTTTTTATTTTTGAAATCCCCCAAAATTTTACTTTTGTTTTTTTACAATTGACTTTGTATGTCATTGATGCAGCAAATTTGCATTTTCTGTAATTAAGAAACATTGTCTTTACATTTTCATGCCCATATACAACGTTAAACAAAACTAAATGTGATTGATTGCTTTACATGCCAGTCAGCTGCATTTTTGGCCAATAAAATCTGCTATGGAGTTCAGCCCTTCTGCTGTCAATTTGAGGGTCTAGTTATGTGCCTATGTAGCCATCGATCAATCACTAGCTTGTCATGATGGAGAAGATCAGTCAGCTGTCACCTGTTCCTTTTTCACCTCCAGCTGGCCAATATGTTAACCTGTGCTTAGCCTTGGATTCCTGTTCTAGGCTAACAACCTGATCTGTTCTTCCGGTGTTATTAGCCTTAGTGTTTAGCATGTTGTGCATTTTCATGTTTTCACCGTGGTTATAAGAAATGGTTACTTAGTGGAAACCGTTAGCTTGAAGCAGTGTGAACGTTCTGTTTTTCTGAACCAGTGTGACAGCTTTTTTTCATCTTTACAACTAGTACTAGATGTTTTAGCACCATTCTATGTGTTTCTAGTATTGTTCTAAAAACTCAGCCCAACATGGCTGGTACTTGCGTCACGGCCATGGTCAGAGTCAGTAATCGGCTGATTGGATAATTAAAAGTATGCATATGTAATAAAGTGTATATAAAATCTAGCATTTAGAATGAAGGCTGAGAAAAATTCTGGGTCTGTGGGTTGTATCTTGGCACTCCTAATTAACAAGTTCTGTTGTCTTCCAGTGATTATCAGTTGGTCTAATTGTATTTGTTTTTCTTTTCCATACAGACCATGGACATAGAGAGTGAGGTCATGAATAACAAATTTATAAAAATGATCAATAACATTTTGGAGGATACGGATAAAAGGGAGAGCTTCCTGCAGGTTAGATGTGAATCTTGTCTCCCTTTGTTAGTCTGTTCAGCCTTGTACAAAGTACGGCCTTACAACATGCGCTTGTTCTGTACACAGAATGTTCTTCCTGTAGAGTATGGTTCTGGATACGATGCTGTCCTGCAGAGCTTAGCCTGGGAGTTCCTGACTCGAGTGGATGAGCTTCTGCCTGTTCCGAACCTTAAAGAGGTATTTAGCATAAATGCATGAATAATTCATCGGTTAATTAAATCATTTAAGTTTAGTCACATGAGGCTTAGGCCTCTGTTACATCCAGCAATTGAAGTATGGTGTGTTACTCCGCATGAAGTTTATAATAGTTTAAAGAACACAAGCCTGGGGGAAAAAAAACAGATGACATAATTTACAAGCACAGCAGCAATTGATAAAGCTGATTACTGATATATAGAATAAAGAGGAGAAATATTTTTGTATTTACAAGAAATTGATTTTGTAATTTGAGATGGCAAATGGCTTAAGAAATGTCTAAGGTATACTTTGTTTATTTTTCTGACAGGAGACGTACTCACTGTGTGCAAAAAAGCTCAATAACCTACTTGCCTGTAATAGCATGTTTATTCAAAAACAATATTCTCATGATATTTTTGCTTACATGACTAAACATTGTACAAGTTACCGGTACTTTTAAAATGCCTGAATAATTTTAAGTAGCATTAGTAAATAAAAAAGTATAATATATCTGTGCAAACATAGAAGCAGAAATAAACTGTTCCATTAACACACAATCACTTGTAACACTAGGTACTATTTAAATTAAACAAACTATTTCAAGGATAGTTATGTATATCCCTAACCCACTACTACAACAGCGTTAAGTCAAACAGCCAATCAAAATCCTTGTAGATGGGTGTGTAACCATGCCCCAAATTCCAGGACACAGTGAGAGGTAATTTTTTCATAAAGATACTGGGTTTCTTGTAAAAAATGCTTGGCCTGTTCATCCGAAGTTCCTTAGACATTTTGTCATTTGTACATGTGCTGCAATTTTCATGTGTATGGTGTACAGTAGTAACAGAGTATCTGTTAAAACTAATAGTTTATATAAACAAAAATGATATACTGGCATTGATCGGCATGTAAGTATAGACATATAGAGCGATGTTCTATATAGTTTGAGTTCAAATTTCAGAAATTGGGATTTTTTTAACATTGTCATGCAATGTCTGGATTTTTTCAGACAGTCTCGTGGCTTTGTGGTGGTCTGTCTGCTATGGAAGACATTGTCCAGCCACTCTCCGACCCTGTGGAGCTAAGGGACGTGCTGCAGCATTTCAAATCCAAGAGGCATAAAAACCGAAATGGTAAGCCCCTCGTAGAAACAAAACTGCAAATGTTAACTTTATCATTATACTCTAACTCAGATCCTAGGGGCTCACACTACAGGAGTCTTAGGCTGATTACGTCCCGATTTTGCCCTCCCAAGAATCAGGGGGAAGACCTTGATCAGTTCCGATGTTCGGTGCTGATTATCGGGTAATGTGAGGCATTTACAGATTGAATCTGGCACCTCCCGATATGCTCTCACTTAATTCGGTGCCTCCCCGGCCGTATCAAACATGTTTGATATTTATCATTTTAAATCGGGGTGAGTACAGCTATGATAATGTCAGTAATTTCATAATAGCCAATGAGAAAGAGTCTATGAAGTGACTAACATTTGGAAACGGCAACGGCGAAGCCTGCAGCACGGAAACTGAAGAACTGACCATCCATGTTGTTCTTCTCCCCAACCATTTACTCATCCACACTCGTTTAATCTTCCACTTTTTGTTTTTTTTCTCTCGCTAAAAACGATAAGTATTGATGCAGCGAGTTGTTGTGCTGCAAGCACCCATTTTGTTTACATCCACTTTTCCGCGTCCCCTAGATCACGTGACATGGTGCTCTATCTGGCTAAATCTTAGTAACATCTTGTAGTGTGTGATGCAATGCGATTTTTAAATCTTGTAGTGTGTGTATGTTTAAGATGAGGGATGAAAAGGATTCTTGTTGTGTGTGCTGCAACCAGATTTTACAATCGGTTAGGAGTTTGAAACTCCTGTAGTGTGAGCCCAGTTTTAGTTTCTTGTAACTATTGTGGTCTAGTTATTGTGTCCTGTCCTTGATTTGGTATTAATTCTTTCACACTAGACTAGATAAGATTCATCTTATCGATACATGAACAAATAATGTGTTTAAAAATATTTAAAACAGGATGAGTAAGCCTTGTGCTAAGTGTCCATCTGTGTATCCACAAGGAGTGTGTAAATATCCAGCCACAGTTAGAACCTGTCATTTTGTTGACCAGCGGTTAAGAACCGACTTCCCAGTGCAGAAGTAGGAGTAAAGAAACAGTCCCTTGAACACCTCTAGTGCAGTGATTTTCAACCAGTGTGCCGTGAGAGATTGGCAGGTGTGCCGCGGGAAATTATCTAATATCACACACACACACACACACACACACACACACACACACACACACACACAGAGCTATTTCAGTGGGTGGCAGCAGAGGGCGATAAATGCCTGTAAAGACAATAGAGTTAGTGCTGCACGACACGTGACA
>JAOUQX010000013.1:1780076-1791387 GCA_028566295.1 Liobagrus marginatus
TGTGATTTTTCTGTAAAGCTGCTTTGAGACAATGTGTGTTGTAAAAAGCGCTCTATAAATAAAATTGAATTGAATTGTACCGATGACATAACTTTCATTTAAATTTGGAAAACAAATTAGTTAACAAATAACAAACCATTTTTACCATGCTTTTTCCCTCTTCAGGGTGATTAAGACACTTCCGGATCCAAACGTCATCCTGTTGAAGTACCTAATCATCCTACCACACATTAGTGCCAATGCTGATAGAAACAAGATGAATTCCAGCAATTTAGCTGCTTGTTTTCACTCAAATTCCTTCAAACTGCCAATGAAATGGTGAACAATGAGCGCGATTATTTTATATGATGTTATTCTTATATACAATATATCATTAAAAATTGATGAGCTCACCGTCTAACCCTACACAACTTGATCAGGCCACTGATTACTTAGAGGCAGCTTTTCGCAGCTCCCTAGATAGTGTAGTGCCGCTTAAAAGATAATTAGAGAGAGAAAAATTAGCACCATGGTATAATGATCAGACATGCAAGTTAAAACAAAACACAAGAAAATTAGAGCTTAAATGGTATCAGACTGAATTAGTAGTGTTCCTAAATTCGTGGAAGGAAAACCTTCTGCGTTACAAAAGATCGCTTAATACTACAAGATCAGAATATTTTTACAAACTGATTGAAAATAACAAAAATAATCCTAAATTTTTATTTAATACTGTAGCAAAATTAATTCGGAATACAACCGCTGTAGAAAAATAGATAACTGTATTGTCATTACAAATGAGAATTTAGAGTGCTTTAATCCCATACTTTAATCCCAGACTGACCTAACATTATTTATTTCCTCATAAATCAACAACTTGCTTGTTAGATCCCCTACCTACATGTTTCCTGGAGCATAAAGCATCTGTAGTAACTGAACCTCTATTAAATATAATAAACTCCTCTCTTAGAACTGGCTATGTGCCTAAATCCTTTAAAATTGCAGTATCAAACCTTCCCTTTATAGCTAAGATCCTAGAAAAGGTTGTAGCTCAGCAGCTCTGTTCATACTTACATAGGAATAACATTCATGAACTGTATCAGTCCAGATTTAGCCCTCATCACAGTACAGAGACAGCGCTGGTTAAAGTGGTAAATGATCTGTTACTGGTCGCTGATCAGGGTTGTGTCTCCCTGTTGTTACTGGACCTTAGTGCAGCGTTTGATACTATCGATCACAGTATTCTTCGCGATAGGCTAGAAAACGTAGTTGGAATGAAGGGAACGGCCCTCTCCTGGCTCAGGTCTTATCTGACTGATCGTTATCAGTTTGTAAATATAAATAATGAATTCTCAGAGCTTACTAATGTTAAATTCGGTGTCCCGCAAGGTTCTGTCCTTGGCCTGCTGCTTTTCTCATTATATATTCTACCGCTTGGTGCAATTATCAATAAATATGGTGTTAGTTTCCACTGTTATGCAGATGACACTCAGTTATATATTTCAGCAAAACTAGACAAGAGACACCCATTTAATCTGATAGAAGATTGTGTTAAAGACATTAGACAGTGGATGCTTACCAACTTACTGCTGCTTAAGTCGGACAAGACTGAAGTGCTTGTACTCGGACTGCAAATGGCTAGAAATAAGTTCATATGCTACAGATTAATTCTTGATGATCTCACTGTCTCACCAACTGCAGCAGTAAAAGATCTCAGGGTGATTTTTGACTCTAGTCTCTCATTTTAAGCCCATATAGATAATATTACTAGGATAGCTTATTTTCATTTTAGAAACATTGCTAAAATTATAAATATAATGTCCCTAGATGACGCTGAAAAACTAGTTCATGCGTTTATTACCTCCAGGTTGGATTACTGTAATGTTTTACTGTCAGGATGCACGGGTAGAACAATACGCAAACTCCAGTTAGTCCAGAATGCAGCCGCTAGAGTTCTTACTAAAACCAGAAGGCGTGAACACATCACTCCGATATTTTGCGCATTACATTAACTCCCAGTTAAATACAGCATTCATTATAATATACTGCTACTAACATAAAACGCTAAATGGTTTCGCGCTGTACCTAAAGGCAGTACCTATGCCAACTTCTAGTTCATTATGATCCTCAGAGCCAGCTGTGATCTAAAGATGCAGGTTATTTATTCGTACCGCAGATGATAAAAGCCACAGCAGGTTTCAGAGCTCTCTCTTACAAAGCCCCGCAGTTATGGAACAGTCTCCCAATTAGTTTTCGGGACTCAGACACCGTCTCCACAGAATCTCTGCCCCCCCCCCCATTTATACAGCCTAAAGCAATTTTCAGACCATAATAAATTTTTACAGCATATATTTTACAAATATATAAAAACACCAACATATGAGCATGTCCAAACAAAAATAAATAAGCTAAAATATACTGATATACTTCATATATATTTAAAGTTTAAATAACTATTTACCGCCAACTGTACTGTTCTCATCGGCGCACCGCCTTTGTGCTTGCACGTCTGCGCTCAATTGTTTGTTTGTTTTTACTTTACATAGAAATTGACAAGACAGGGCAAAGGTTGATAAACCTGTGTATTTAGACAAAAGAAAAGCAGAAATGTCACAGCCAAGAAGACCGACGGACATCGACCCGGAACCACCACCACCCAAATAAAATAATTTCAGTCAGTACAGTGAAAGCTACCTGGCTTACGCTTTTACATTTTACATGTATCGGAGATGCTAGCTGTCCCACACTTGAATGCAGGAAAAGCTATCAAATGCAGCAACGGTACAGAGTAAGCCAAAAAGACATTTAGACACAAAACACCAAGGTTTAGCCTGCAAAGATGTATGTTTACTTTAGTTTAATTGGGTTAGGGTAAGACAGCGCTGCCATGCTTTCAAAAAGTTTGGAAACCACTACTCCTATGCATTGCAAGATTAAGTCCTGCATGCTTTTGATGTGAGTTGGAACTATTTCTGCTGATGAGTTTCGTTAACTACTCCACTGTCACCATTTAGGTCTGAAACCTCCCTCAGATCCTCATTGAAAATTGCTGTGAAATATTTGGAAAGGATGCAGTCGCTTTACAGGGATCCAGATGAGACTGAATAGAATACTACAAATGGTAATATACTTTTATGTTTAGTTTACTCTGACCTCAACTCAATCATCATTACTCTATCCCTGCTGTGAGTGGGTAGAAATGGAGCTGCACATTAACTTGACATTTGTACATAATCTTTCATGGTTTATCTAGAACACTGCAATATTTCTCTCCAACAAATGTAACACTCATGCAAAACTGGAATTTATATTTGTAAAATATAACCAATTTTGTTATAACCAAAACACCTACTGTATATAAACTGCAGCTTTGGTGATCTATGAAATGTACCGCATTGCACTTCACATTGTGCACAAGTGAACTTGTCTTGTGAACATGCACAAGTTGAATGTCTCAGTTTAATATAGAGGGAAAAGCACACACTAAATGTTAAGGATGTTAAATGCAATTTTGTGGCTTTGTACACAAACATTTGTCTGTGGTTCCCGTCAGTAGATCCAATGATTCTACTAGCCGATATGGTTAGTGAAATATCAGCTCTTGACAAAAATTCGTAACACCAAATCCAGAGGTTCACAAGAGCTGGAGAGTTTTCTCTTATACTAAAAGTTACACAGTATAAAGAAAGCATGCACAGTAATTCATTTTGAAGGCATGATGACAACCATGGTGTGCATTTCCTGAGTTTATTGTGTCAATAACAAAGAACCAATTCAAAACATTTGAGCTGTTTTTAGCATGTTTAACTTTAGACCTACAGGAAAACCTTGTTGCTTTAAAGATAGTTACCGAATATACATTTTCTTGGATTTAGTATCTACACAGATACATAACATCTCGTGTCTACTTGAATAAAAAAAGCTGACAAAACAGTCTTTTGCCTAGCATCGTTCTAGAGCATAACGTCACGCAGCAGAACGTAACATGGTTCAATGAACATAGGTGCAGAAATGTAAAGTGACACTTGGGAGGTTAATCTTAAAAAAAAAAAAAAGAAAGAATTTTTTTAAAGCAGACATCCAGTAGCTAACAAAACAGATTACATAGCCATGTACAGACAGATCTACATTTAACTCTTTTTTTTTTTTTACTGAAAGTTACTCACTTAAAATGCCAGTTTCAGCGCTAACATACTAGAAAAAAAAGGAAGCGTATCCTAAAACTGAAGTTACTGTAAACAATTTTAACATTTTAGTAAACACAAGGTTTAAACCCAAAGGGAACAAGCTAACCTGAGTTTTTCCTCCCTTTATTCAGTAAGTACATTTCTCGTTTCTCTGCATGGTAGTAATAAAAATTAGACAACGGTTTTATACTTTGCTTTTTATTCTGCAACACTTCACTTAAATCTCTTCCAGTGCTCCTTTTAAAAAAGATCTCTATTGTACATTTTACATTCAAGTTAGGGTGGAAAAGTTTTAAAACGGCAATAAGAACGGAAAATCAGAGCAGTGATGCTGACGAAGCGTGCCAGCTGTGCTCATATAAATGCCACCCATATAAGACACACACATGGTACGGTATGGGACGTAAACGCAAAAAAGGTCTAAAATGGTAGCAAATGGGAGCTCTTCAGTGTGAGTATAGGAGCACTTTAGAACAGGGCAGAGGGAAAGGGCGAAAACACCGGGGCTAAAATCTACAGTAATGTTTACCCCCAGGAGAATAAAATAGCCAGATCTTTATAAAGATATTTTATAAAAATTAAACAGTGTTCTTCACCATGATAAAATAAGGGATGTGTGGAAAGGTCTCTATGCCACATTAAGTTTTAAGGCATCCATGCATCAGAGACATTTCTTCAATGTGTGAAGGGAAGTCAGGGGTTAGGGTGAGTGCAAAGAATAAGGATGGTGTGTTTTTAATCATTAAGTGTGCTAGAAGGTCTGTATGGAGGACGAGTGTGCGAGGGTGTATTAGTATTAGTTGAAGTGTGCCGCGCAAGCTGCTATGAGGAGTCTGTGTACCAGACAACCTTCACCGGATCTGGAAAGACAAAAGTGAACATTATTCACAGGGTTCAGGGAAAATAGAAAAGAAAAAAAAAACATTGTTTTCTCAACTGATAGAAAATAATCCATTCCAAAAATGGAGGAGTTTTAGCAGTCTACAACCTTGAACCAGAGAAAAGAAGAGATAGGCTCCACAATTGTAACAAATTCAAGCCTGTGGTATGTGGAAAAAAATGGACCAGTTGGAATGATCATTGTGCCCTGTAAGCTGTGTCACATCAGAAACTTTTATGAATGAAAGTAATTAAATAAGTCAGAGGTTTTTCACCTTTGCTGAGATAACATGATTGTGAGCATTTCTTCCTGTTCTCAAAAACAACTCTTCAGTACATATGCAGCCCTTCCATGCCTACACTAAAAGATGTGAATTGAATTACTACTTCACAGCTGGGCAAATCTTTACACACTTTAAAAAAAAAATCAGCTGGCCACTTCACTTTTATTTTTAAAGAGAATAAGAGTTTACTGTTTAATGTTCAAGCCTTTAAGGCAAATAACCATCAGACATGTTAATCTGCACTACACAACACAACAGTCCTAATGGTGAAACCAACCAACAGACTAATAACCTTTATCTCATCTCATTAGTGATTTAGAATTTGCGCAAAAAAAAGTAGGAAAACATAATTCAAGACTTAAAGGTTCATTCTGGAGAATAAATGTCTTCAATCACACTATTTTAAGCACAGGAGAATCATTCTCCTTACCTTCTTTCAGTTTCCTGAAGACTGCAGTCCATTCTAAAGAGAAACAGGTTACATAGCATGGTTAAAAAAATATTAAATTCCATCCACTTAATAATACTACTACCATAAAGTGAGTTCATATTTGAAAGAAATCCCAATTTTCAGTGTCTAGTTTTTAGAGTGCTGTCCATTTCCTGTGAGAATGCTCCACAACCCTTACCTTGTGTATGATACTGCACAGCTTCCACTAGATGACGACAGGTGAGCAGCAACTGCGCAGAATCCTCTGGTTCCTTTGGACACTGGCTCTGCATTTCTCTAGCACCGTGCTGAACTGTTGCAGGTGGACTTTGCTCCATAACCTCTGGGGAGACAGAGTTCTCAATCGGTGGCCCGTTGGTAATGAAGCTGAGGCCCCACTGATTCTGCAGCAATGCCCCGATGCCAGGTGGCTCCTCAGCCATGCCCCCGGATTGTCCGCCCGCCTTCACCTTGGAGGCGTAACTGACCGCTGGCTGGAGCTTGGCAGGGCTGTCCTTTACCGGGAAAGCAGGCGGAGGTCTGAGAGAGGACAGTGTTTCTCCCATCCACCGCTCCTTTTGTGCCTGAGAGGATTTATGGAGTTTTTGAATGGCCCCCTCACGCCGAGGGCCTCTGGCCCTGTTCTGAGCTCTGTGCTCCCTGTTCAAAGGTTGTGTGTGAACTGTTCCTTCATGATGAGGGCTGTTTGACGGCTGATGTGGGGAAAGTGTTTCTACTCTGACAGCACAGCCGCCACCACCTCCACCACAGCTGCCAGAGCCAGGGGAAAGGCGCCGGTTCCGGATGTGTGGCTCAGCTTGAGGAGGAGACACAAGGACTGCAGGGTCGCACAGCGTATCCGACTCGCACACTGCGTTATTTGACTCCCAGGTACCTGATAAGGAAACGGACACATTTAACATTTTTAGAGCACTATTAAAAAAATGAAAGATATTGTAAGCCATTTTAATAAGTCAACTGCCTATGTCTTGGTGCATGTGCAGAAGTAAATTGTCACTCCGTATGTTAATAAGCAACACATTTTAACATGTTAAAGTTGTATGAGCTATAGAGGAAATTCTGCTGCAGGGACTTCCTGCATATCAATCGTTCAGCATGTGACGCACAATCCATACAAGGGCAGGATATAAATGAAGAGGAAGTAAAGCTCAACATGATAAGTTTATTGATTTAGCTGAAGAGGAGTAATGGCAGACAAGGCTGAGTAAATGTGTTTAGGGGAAAAGAAAACCAGCTGGTTACGTTTTATGGCTAACAAGCAGAAGCTGTGCTGCTATAGCTAACTCATGTTATCAAGGCACAAGTATCTAGATTGAATGAAGTGGAACCAAGGTGTGCTAGGGAGTGAGTGCGAGTACGTGTGTTATGTTGTGGTTGGAAACTTTTGATCCAACCAAACATTTGTTTCCTAACGATAAGTCTACCTGTTTGTTTCGAACATCTAGTGTGCGCATGTCACCCCTTATCTTACACGATCGTGTCCTCGTAGGCTTGAACGCACCAATACACAACCTGTTATTGAATGCAGAATTTACACGCGTATCATAAGAGGAAATACTAACGGTAGCTAACGATTTGATGTCAACCAATACTTAATTTTGTTAACTTTAGTTCAACAGTCTCACGGTAAATTAACTTTACCAACCATACGAATTAAAACAGCCCACCCGAGTAGCTGAGTGGGTAACAGATTTATAATTAATATTAATTAATATCCATTTAAAATCGAGTTCAGGAACAATATTCAACATACTATGCTGGTTTTAAATAAGCACGCCACTTTCAACATGCAAGTTATTTAGTCTAAGCACGATTTTACTACAAACCGGATCTAAACGTGTAAAAGGATCTTACCAAGAGTTGCTTTATTGCATGTGGTATTAGGGCGCGCTAGAGTTCTGCGCATGCGCGAAGGTTCGCCTAGAAGTTTCCTAGTAACGTTTAAGGCAATCGCGTTAACAGAGAAGTTGCCAGCATGTGTGCCCTTTTTATTTTTAGTTTAATAAAATATTGCACATGGTTCTTAAATATTGCGCGATAGTGTATACGTGTTTTAAAATGCGTAATATGTATGACGGCTAACTAGCTAGCTAGCAATGAAACCAAACTTCGAATTTTAGAAGCTTAGCCATCATGGCGGATATTTATAAAACAGATACAGTATAAATGGACAATGGATTACCAAGTATACACTGATTGTGTATGTACTCTCTAACAATCGAGGTGTTTCGTAAAAAAGTTTCGTAAGACTCGACTCATTCCGGGCGTTGTTGACTCGAAAACTTTCCACGAATTTAGCGGTTAATGTTTAAAACACAACGCAATTACAAAATCATAGACAGCTGGCTGCATCGTATACAATCTTATAAACTTCTTACCTGTCTTAATATGCATATCGATGAGTTTAATCTCCAGTTGGTGAAATGCGTAAGAGAATTATTTGCAGCTTGTTGGTGTATCTGTCGTGGAGAGGATCACTGACCGGGTGGAAGCAGTTTAGAGCAACTTCCTCATTTGGAGGCGCGAAGAGGGGCGGGAAATGCAGCGTTCACGTGTTAAGGGGAGTCCTGTGCTGAAGTGTGCTTTTCCAGTTTTTGAACCACGAACATTAAAAAAACACATCTGTTATCAAATAAAATACATTTTAAGCATTATAAATCATTCAAAAAAAAATCTCCTTTCTTTTAAAGAATACAAGTAGCGACATATTTATATTTTAAAATTAGCAAAAAATAAGATACGATTTTTAATTATAAGATATACATTAATTTACATTGGTAAACAAAGTATTTACGATATATTATATATATTTAAGTAATACGTTCACAATGTAATAAAATGTAAAATGAATATGATTTCTTATATAGGCCTATACAAGGCCACAAAAAAGTAGCCTATAGTGGGCCCAATGAGGCGGGATACCCTGTATTTAAAATACTATAGCCGTATACACACAGCATGGCAGAGTGTTTATACACGCCTCTATCACCGCAAGAAGGTCATGGGTTCAATTCCCACCCAAGGTCTTTTTGTTTGGTGTTTGGTACTCTGGTTTCCGCCCACCTCCAAAGACGTGACTGGGCATAGGTGAATTGGCTACTCTAATCAGTAGACAATGGATGGATATACTTGTATTTAACATATTATATACTTGTATTTAATATACTATGTATGTTATTAATGCATCTTATGATGATTCATTCATTCATTCATTCATTGTCTAGCGCTTATCCTGTTCAGGGTCACTGGGGTGCTGGAGCCTATCTAAGATAACTTAGGGAGTGATGCACACTTAGGGATGAGTACATCCTGAACAATCACCAGCTAATGGCAGGGCTAACACTTAAAGACAGACAACCATTGACACTCACCCCTATGGACAATTTAGAGAAGCCAAATCACCAATGCCCAATCACCTGTGTTTGGAGTCGAGAAGAAACTGGAGTACCCGGGAAAAACTGCGCAAGCACGGGTAGAACATGCATACTCCACATAGAAAGAACCTGGGCAGGTTGCTAACCACTCTGCCACTATGCCACCCTGATGATGATGATGATGATTTATTTATATATACAGTATATATAGATATATAAATACAATATATTATTCCTTGTATATGGATATAATAAAGTAAAGTTAAAGTAAAGTTCAGTTCATTGGTCACATGCACATCATACAGTGCAACATACAGTGAAATTCTTTGATTCTGCATATCCCAGCATACAAATTTGAACGCTGGTGTCAGAGTGCAGGGTCAGCCAGAATGAACAGTGCCCCTGGAGCAGGTGAGGTTAAGGGCCTTGCTCAAGGACCCAATGACGGTAGCTTGCCTGGTGGCTTGAACCCCTGACCCTCTGATCACTGACCCAGAGCCTTATACCATTGAGCCCCCACAACCCCTTTATATTAAACTATATATATATAATACATGTTCCCTCTGCAAGAAACCTTGTGCTTATGACAAAACAGTCTTGAAGAAGCCCTTCCAATAAAAGTCAGTCATGGAGTTTGTAGGGAAGTAGTAAAAAATGTGGGTCCTTGTATTATTATTGTATTCGTACGATATATTATGTAATAATTTTATTCTTCCAGAATTATGTTCTATGGGAGGCCCTATTTGTTCTATGTAAAAAGTTATGAAATTTGGCATGCCAAGAGAACACAATATGATATGCATACCAACTTTGAGGTTTCTAGGGCTTACGAGTCAAAAGTTATTTAATATAAAATTTTGGAAATATTGAAATAAAACCGCCACATCACATTGCGGTCATTGCGACACTACAACACAAATATAAACACAGCATGTTATGGATACAGCTTTAGAACTGAGCTCAGAGCTTTAGTTTAGCACTTACTTTCATTATTTCGGGAAGGGTTAATTCCGTATATAAATGTTACTGATATTGCGATAGAGTTACAAACACACCGATACGACAGATCTTTCTTAAATTTCTTTTATTTATTTTCATTTCGTGCTTCAGCGTGCTTCCAGGTGTGTGAATGGACCATCGCGTTGAGGTGGCTGAAGAAACTGCCAGTTCATAATTCCCGCGGAGCACGCACCTCATATACAATAGATTTGTGCTTGTGTTTTAGTTTAATTACTACACATAGTAAAGATCGTATCTATATTATTTCAATTTGGATTGTAGTTCAGTTGGTGATCGCTGATTCTAAAAACATTTGGAAATGTAGTAAAGGCATACATTGCTATTAAGGTCCACTATGCCGTCGCAGCGTCACCACGGCAAGTTAATTCAGCTTGAAATAATTTGATTTTATTCATCAGGATTTAGCCATGTTTCTGTTAAAGATATACAATCAGCATTCATTAGAAATGTATTTGCCAGCATATCCTGAAAGTGAACTCTTAGACTTTGCACATTAATGTCACACGCATGGACTTGAACCGGTCGTGCACCAGGAATCGTCCGTGGAAAGACCGAGAAACTGGGCGTGTGTGTGTGTGTGTGATCCTGTCTGATCCTCTCCACCTGTGTCAAGTCTTAGTTATTCACCCTTTGTTAACCTGTCTATAAAATCCCTTGTGTGTTTCCCCTCAGTGTGAGGCATTGTTGGATTTTCGTGAGTGTTTACAGATTTAACCCGTTACTCTCTGTCTAGCGCTAGGCAGATGTGAATTTGAGTTTGTGTGTTATGACCGCTCATCCCGACGAGCTGCTATTGTGTTTTGATTTAGGGAGAATAAAAGAAGCTGTTCCTGTACTTGTGTCCACTGGTGTGTAAAGGGGGGTTTGGGGATTCCACGCACCGGCACTACAACCGTGTAACAATTAATCAGTGCTATTTTAAATTTAATAACAGATGTGCTGAACTTGTACTTTTCCACTGTATATTGTGCCATATTTTCTAGTGACAGCTCTACTTTTTCATTACAAAATATAACGGTCTTCTTGAATGGTGACGCTGCTGGTTCTTAAATTCTAGAGCGTGCACAATGTAATTATTAATTTTAATTATTTATAGTCCTCTTGTTTTGTATATTTTGGTCTACTATCATAAACATG
>JAOUQX010000013.1:1791487-1812505 GCA_028566295.1 Liobagrus marginatus
TATAAAAAGGGAAAAAACTATATATGCAGTGTTATCTTTATTTAAGATGTCTAAAGGGTTTTGTGGCTCCCTGTGATTTTTTTTCTGTGGGAAACAGCTCCAAATGGCTCTTTGATTGTTTAAGGTTGCCGACCCCTGGGCTAGACAGACAGACAGGTGCAGCCTATGCCAGGTAAGGCCACACCCCTTTACCTGAGAGCTTAAAAGGCCGGTGCACGTCACTATTCTCCAGTTTTTCTTTCACGTCTCGCCATCACTACACGCCACAGCTCAGGTTTAATTGATCACCGCTCACTTGTGTGTCTACAGGAGGACATATCGCCAGATCAGCCTCCGCTGGACGTGATGATATTTATTCAACCAAAGTAAGAGCTGTGTTTGCATCCTGAGCTGCTCACGCTCAGTGCCTAGCTTCACCTGCTCCTCCTTTTTCCACGGCTGCCCGCTACGAAACGGGCTTCTCCGGGCTTCACCGAGATATTGCTTACAGAGTCTACAGCTCTTGGGAGCTGTGCTTCTTGGGCCTGCCCGGTCACGTGTGGCATAGTGCTGCTAAGGCTATTGCATCCTTTTTGCGTGGTCTGCTCGGGCAGATAAATCTGACGCAAACCAGTGCGTCGAGCTGGGTTTTTAAGACTCGGACGGGGTACATGGTGATGACGGCGTGCCACCGGGGACCTCCCGGAGCACAGTGTCGCTCAGCTGGGCTGACCAAGCCAATTTTGCATTTCCCGAAGAGAACATGTTCGTGGGAAGCCTCCCTTGCGCCAACAAAACGGCCGGTTCGGGTGACGAGGACGATGCATTTCTTCTATGGGTCTTGGAGGACGAGGATGCCTTCATGCTCTCTAGTGTGGCCCTGGCTAGCACCCACGCTGCTTTACCCTAGTCTATCCTCCTGGAAGAGTGTGAACAAGTGGCCGCTCGGCTCAGCATTAAGTTGCCCGCCCACAGAGCGCCACTGACCAGGAAGGGATATTTATGATGGGAAACTGCTGGGACCACCTCCCGGCCCAAGGAAACAACTCTTTCCCATCCTCCCAGTGTGTGTGAAGCACATGAAGCACAATTGGGGAGATCGGCTTGATCTGAAACACGGTCTCACAGGCTTCAGGCTCAAGGATATGGCAGTGCTTGGCATTGGTGACCCCCCGCCATCGAGCCGGCTATAGCCAGGCACCTTAATCCCGGCCATGGTGGGCTGCTTGCTCCCGCTAGGCCAGTTTTGCCCCATAAAATGGACCGTTTTTCGGCTTCTGTTCACCAGGCTGTCTACAAGTCCTCGGCCCTGGCTGTGAGGGTCCTAAACATGTCTTCTCTCTTCTCTGCGTAACAGGTGGAGATTCTGGACGATTTAGGCCAGCATCTGGACAAGGGAGTTCCCTCCCCAAGCTTGTAGAAGGAGATTGTCACAGTCAACAATCTCCGTCCAAACCTTGCGACGCTCCATGGCTCTTTCAGTGGTGGGAGAGTGTGCTCTTTGGCTTAACCTTAAGGCAGAATAACCCACCCCCATGAGGCCTTGGGTTAAAAATATGCCCACCTCGGCTGTGGCCGAAAACTCCCTGACCGCCACTTCCGAGTCCAAGCGCAAGCGGCCAGCCTGAAGCTCCACTGATCGAGGCTCGGAGTTCGTGTTCTCAGGCCACAAGCGTGTCAGACTCTCGCGAGCCCCTGCTGAAGAGGCGGAGGTTTATTCATGGGGAGGGCGGCTGCATCGTTCCCGTGGCTGCCCGGGCCCATGCGTTCAGTGGCCGTTGTGTGTTCTCAACCCCGCTTTCTGGGGGTCTGTTGTGAGGAAAAGTTCACAAGCAGTGTTACACACTTTGTTCCCCTCACCAAAATAATAAAGGCTTTTCAGGGAGTGCACAGCTCTCTGATGAAGAGTTTCTCTCTGAACCTGCGTGGGTCTTTTCTAGTTTGCCCACTAGATGGTGCGATTTTATCACATATGAGCCGGCCTGGCATGTGCGAGTTTGCCCCACGCCGCGCCTGCAATGTCACTTGGCAGACTGTGGCAGCCACTGAGTGGGTGATGTGAACTGTAATGCAGGGTTTCAGACTGCAGTTTGCAATCAAGCTTCCGCGTTTCAATGGCATGCTCTATTCACATACAGTGGAAAGCGCAGCACACATTCTAAACGAGGAAATAGATTTGCTTCAGTTAAAGGAAGCGATTTAGGTGGTGCCCCTCTAGACCCCCGCCGATAAATCAGGGATTTTATTTCCTGTATTTCATGGTTCCAAAGAAGGACGGTTCTCTCCGTCCCATTTTGGACCTCAGAGTATTGAACAAACACCTGAGGAGATATACAATTTCATAATGTTAACCCATGGCACTCTGTTCGACACTATAAAACAGAATGATTGGTTTACATCGATTGATCTAAAGGATCTTTCCTCATAAGCATTTATCCAGCACACAGAAAATGTTTTTGTTTTGCCTATCGCGACACATGCTATGAATTCTCAGTCCTCCCATTCAGACTTGCCTTAAGTCCAAGAACTTTCTCCGTGTGGAGGCAGTCTTGGCTTTCCTGAGGTCTGCGGATTTTGACTTATTTAGATGATTGGCTCGTGATAGGGGACACATGTCCTGTGTTCACACACATCATGTCTCATTTTTTCCCCATCATTGCCTGCAACTCATGTTCCAGGCATCCTGAACAGAGGCGTGGACCTCCTATCGAAGGGGAACCCACTCTACGGAGATTGGTGTCTCCACCCTCAGATAGTGAGCTTGATATGGATGAGATTCGGACAGGCAACCGTAGATCTATTTGCCTTGGGCCATGAGCGGTTGCATGCGCTGTGTCCAGTTCATGTGTTACAGATGTCTATAACCAAGACCAGTGCTTTTTGGAAGAGCGACCAGTTTATCATTTCACAGGCGCCCCCACATAAAGGGAGTCCCATATCTAAGCAATGCCTCTCACGCTGGCTCAGTTGAAGAATCAAAGGTTGAATGGTCGAAGGTCGATGAGTCGAAGGGTGTGCGACCCCCAGGGAACATCAGGGCTCATTCCACGAGGGGCTTAGCCACCTCTTGGGCATTGTTCAGTGGTGTGTCTCTGCAGGACATCTGCGCTGCTGCCAGCTGGGCCTCGCCTCATATGTTTGTGCGTTACTACCGACTGGATGTTGCCAAGGCTTTGGTGGCATATGCCATCTTGGGGTGGGCTAGGCTGTGAGGATGTGGTGCCTCAATGCGAAGGCTCTGGGCCAGTGATCAGAGGGTTTGGAGTTCAAGCCTCACACCAGGCAAGCTACCATCATTGGGCCCTTGAGCAAGGCCCTTAACCTCAGTTGCTCTAGGGGCACTGTACATTCTGGCTGACCCTGTGCTCTGATCCCGGCCTACAAATTCATAAGCTGAGATATGTGGAATAAAAACATCTCATTGTGTATAGCTGATAAATTAGATTTGAATTTAGGTGTATATTGAATTTAGGGCCTGGGTTGTGCTCGATTTATTGACATGTGTGTGCCTCACACAGGTTTAATGTCCTGCCTGCGTTTAGTGGTTTAGTGTCCAGGCGTGTGCGTCAGGGTTGTCAGGTGCATGATTATGGGACGTGTCAGGCACCGGCCCCCTTGGGGTTGAATGTCTCTTTCTGGCATACTGAACCTCACTTTGAGTGTGGCAATCGGGGAGCTGTCCAGGTCTTTCCCAGAGGTGGATCTCGAACACGAGATGATGAAAGAGAACAATAGGTTACTATCATAACCCCGGTTCTCTGAAACATTGAGTGGAGAGATCCAGCAGCTTTGCCCCGCGAGAAGCGAATACATATACTGGAGAATAGTGACGTGCGCAGGCCTTTTAAGCTTTCAGGTAAGGGGGCGTGGCCTTACCTGGCATAGGCTGCGCGCGTCTGTCTGTCTAGCCAGACATGGTGCAATTGAATGCTTCTACAGAGGTCAGGTGCGGAAGCCCTTCCCAGAGGTGGATCTCTCCACTCGATGTGTCAGAGAACCAGTGTTACGACAGTAACCTATTGTTCTATTTGCAACTCTTTTTTTATATATGCAAACATATACAAAAATATGGATGCAAAGTGGGTACGTTTAACAAGAACACACATTAAACACATGCTCACAATGGAAGTTGATATCAGTATGTTTCTGTCATAAGGTTTCACATTACTTAGGAGCGTTTAAGCTTAAGCGTTAATGACGTGGAGAAACCAGTGATTTTAACACAGCACTGAGAGCTAAAAACAAGCTTTACACTGGATCCTGGTTTGAAACCAGTCTGATGTGTGTGACGTGTGTGTGAGTTATGTAATGTAACAGGCAAAGACATTATTGACAATTTGATAATTCTGAAATATTGTTAGGGTTAGGGTTAGCATTCCTCAAAATTTGGATATATAGTGTACAATAAATATTATTGTATAATAATATATTATATACTGATTTATTTGTGACATTTAAACACGTATATTTTGTAAAACGTTTAATTTAACATTAAGCTCCTATTACTTGCTTTCTTTATAGCTCATTGGTAAATAATAAATGTGCTTGTGTGCGCACGTAGAGAAATAAGAATTGTACTGTACGTCTGTTTAGTGCGCTATATTGATTTGTTTTTATTTAACCATGTTTGCCGGGCCAATCGTGCTCTTGTTTTGAAATGTTCGGACCGGAAGTTTTTGCTCTCGGTCTGCGCTTACAGCGTAAACCGTGTTAGCATGCTAATCTTAAGATACTATCACGTAACCCAGCGTTTACGGATGAATTTACAATGGATATAAAACAGTTAAAAAAACAGGAGGACCAGGGTAAATTAATAATGATATATTTGTATATCGTTTATACTTTTTCTAACAGGAGGCGTGACCTTGTGCTGTGGGTGAAGTAACTAGCTTGTTAGGTATACAGTACTGTAATTGCTACAGGCAGACATTTTAGTTTAGACTAGAGGATCCAGGATAATTTTCTCAGATAGCTGGCATTGCTTCTGTATTCATACTTACACGTTAAGGTTGCATGCTAGTCAGATAAATAAACTCTGTAGGTTAAGTGTTTAACTGTAATTTTAGCATTGTTAAGTCACGCCTTTATTGTTTTTTCCCATAACATTTTATGTAAACATATACTAAAGCTGGAAGAGGAACTTAAATGCCAATGGATTTTAAAAGTGCTTGCCAAGTGTAAATACACGTAACTTTATTTATATACGTAAATTTATATTAAGCAACATGTTATTATTGTGTTTCCTGCTTAGGCTTTAGACTTCCCCTGTCCTCTGTGCGCCTGTTGGTTCCGCCTCTGCGCCTGATATCTGCGTTTATGTGGCAGGTGCTGCAACAGAAAAACGTGGTGCACTATGGGAAACTAGAGGAGTTTGTCTCTATGGTTACAGATACAGTCCCACACCTGATGAGTTATAGGCAACGAGTTCAACTTATCCTTGGACTGAGGGCACGGGTGAGTGTAATCAGTCAACATTTTGAGACATAAATGATGTAGGTAATGTCAGAAGAAATCCGGATTCTCTAATCTCTGTAGCTGATTTAAAAGAAGGCACTGTATGAGATTTGACACGTCTGACATCTGAGTGGGGGAATAGTGCGATAGCTGTGTCAAAAAGTCAGAGGGTATGTATCTACATGCAATTTACCATTCAAATTGTCGTTTGATTTGTCTATTTTGATCTTGCTTCCACTTGGTCTGAATGTTGCATCACTTTACTGTCAATCAAAGTGGCACTAACCAATCATGTCTCTCTATGGTATACAGCATTCTCCTCTGAATGTGTGTCATAAAAATGGGGTAACTGATGAAGAAAAAGAAGTCTTTATTTTTGTCACATGGACATTGCAGCACAGTGAAATTCTTTCTTCACATATCCCAGTTTTGAAAACAGTGCCCCGCTCCATTTCACTATTCCTTGATTTAATTATTGTGTGATCAAGATTCACAATTTCATGTCTGCTGTAAATAATTTCTGTTTTAGATGATCTTAGAGATGCTGCGCAAACCAGAAGATGTGAAGCTTGTCCAGGTCCACTTAGAAGGAATGAGACTTCCCGATATTCCAGCTGGATACCCAGTAGTGAGTCGATTTCTGGTGCTTGTTCTTATTATGAGCCACATCTGCATCTCTGTGATTCTTTGCAATTCACAAATGATTCATCTTCAGGCTTAATCCAGAAACTGACCAAAACTGTGTGCACTTTTTTATGTCCTGATCTTATGTAATCTTTCCAGGAAGTAGATTCAGATTTGATTCGCTCTGTGTCTAACTTTAAGGCACTTACTCTTGCACTGTTGAAGGATCCTGTAGAAAAAGCCTATTTCTTCCAGGTGAGAAAACATTTTTTAAAATTTGGCTCTTACAATTATATTGAATTATGCTCATAAATCCTGATTGATTTGAGATTCTTGATTTTTTCTGATGAAGGAGGTGTTTCCTGTAGAATACGGTCCTCGTTACGATACAGCACTGAAGGAGCTAATGTGGGAGCTGCTGTCCTGTCTGGAGAATCTCTTTCCTGTTCCAGACTTTAAAAAGGTGCGGGAATTCCTACAATAAAACAACTCTCAACAAATCACATATAAGCATGATGAAATTATACTGAAGTTGTTCAACATTTGCACAAGATGCCACCTGGTATTGACACACTTGTGAGTTATTGACAACAGCAAAAATAGATCTAAAATTGTATCTTTTAAAACCATGTTTTTCTGATAAATGGTACTTTTGTCCCTGCTGTCCCCTATATGTGTGAATGTATGTAGAATACCCTTAAATATTAGTGAATGTGTTACAGACTTTATCCTGGCTCACTCCTGCCCCTGTTGGTCTGGATGAATGTATGCAGTCTGAACCGAAACACCTGAAAGCTCTTTTTCAACACCACAACCTCATCAGCAACGTGGACCATCCAAACTGGACCAAAGGCTCCACATTGAGTAAGATTATTATTGTAATAACTTAGAACTTCAACATGAATCTCTGTGCGGTGGTGTATTGTACATGAAACCCAAGTTTTATCACACACAAAGTGTAAAAGCTTAGTCTTATGCTTTAGATTTATTTATGAAGTTACTCTTTATGAACTTACAAAAATCATATACAGGTGCATCTCCAATAAATTAGAATGTCATGGAAAAGTTCACTTATTTCAGCAATTCAACTCAAATTGTGAAACTCTGACTTACTGTATGAAATGAATTCAATGCACACAGACTGAAGTACTTTAAGTCTTTGGTTCTTTTAAATGTGGTGATTTTGGCCACTCCATTTGCTTTAATAACTGCTTCAATTCAGCATGGCATGGAGGCAGTCAGACTGTAATTAAAGCAAAAATGTCAGTCAGTGTTCCCGTTCATCCGAAAAGTGGTCAGTGGGGTTAAGTCAGAGCCAGGGCTCTTTGTAGTACACTTGATTTCTTACATTCCAACCAGAACACAGCATGTCTTTATGAAAAGCTGGAGCTCACTTTGTGTATTGGTTTAGTTCCACCACATACTGAAATTCTAGTACCACATACAAGTGTGATGGTCAGCTTTCCATATAATTTTGGCCTAGAGAGCATTTACTATTCTTTTTACTTTCAGCCACTCCTTCAGCTACCTCAGGAGACTGTATAATTTCCTCACTTTCTGTGCCTCCATCAACACACATGGCGGTCACTACTGAATCCATGGTCTACCACATGCATCCAACCACCATGACCATTTTGAGCCAGAATGCCCTTGGCCAGTTGGGCTCCGAGGCCATTATTGTGACTGATTACACTGAGGTTGAATTGGGCAGTAATGAGCTGGCTGAAGAATCAGTGGACAGGTGCGTAGAGATGCACACCAGGAGCAGCTCGGTGACTGTTCTGAGCAACCAGACTGCTGTCGAAGAAGGGGAGATGATGACTTTGAGCCAACATGTTGAGCTTCCCAAAGACCCAGAGAGCATTAAGACCAACAAGGAAGAGAGAAGTCTCTGTGAGAAATCTACACAATGTGACATCAGAATCGGATGTGGATCAGCTTCCTTCACTGATCCTACAATGAGGGTTAAAGATAGCGCAGTGTCCATGTCGGTGCCAAAAGACAAAGAAATCGAATCTGATAAACGAGGGCAAATTACCAAGCTCCATGAGAGAAAGAAAGATGCAGTACTGACTCCTATTTGTCAAAAGGATGACCAAGAACCTACTCTTGATGAGGAGAAGAGCTTGCTTTTAGCAAGTAAGAACCAGACAGTACCAGAACGAAGGGGGCGTGGAAGACCGCGAAAGTCCGCAGTAATACCGAAAGTGGTTCAGAATGGGAGAAGAGGGAGACGACTCAAAGCCAAAAAAGACACAGAGGCAAAGTAAGGGGAAGACTTTATGTACATAGGCCTTCATGAATTGTCTAATAAATTGTTGTTAATCAGCTGTCTTACTGTCTAACCTTTTTTACAGACAAAATGAAGACATTGGAGAAAAAACAGGTACATCCCAATATATTTAATAACATAACTCGCTGAATTTTTTTAAATGTTAAAAAATAAATCACACAGCGTAAGACGTCTCACCCATTTGAGTGTGGTCAGTAATCTTTAGCTTTTTTCTCCTCTAGTGTCAGTGCCTGGTAGCCCTGCGCCTCCTCTTCTATGTAAGAAAGCTGTCAGTGTTGAGTGCAAAGTGTCCAACATGTACCCTTTTTTTATCCAATTGAACATGTTTTATTTTTAGTGTGAACACATTAATCACACTATTTATGCTACAGAGTGGCGTATAATAATATAGATTCATTACCCCATTTTACATTTTATAACTTTTACTAGTTACACATAATAAATCTTAAACCTTAGTGTTTATATTACTATAGTTTTAACAATACTGTGTTAACATATCGATTGAAAGTTTTAAGATGGTATGTATGTTTTTTTAGCTGTAAAGATGGAGACAGTCGAGACAGGACACAACGGCATGGACACGACAGTCTCATCTTGTGATCAAAGCCCACCAAGAACCCATAAAGCTGAAACTTCAGAAAATCCACGTGCCCGTTATGTGTGTAATACTTGTGGTCGCAAGTTCACCCGCACATCCGACGTGAGACGCCACCAGTTGACTCACACAGGCGAACGACCATTCCGTTGTGCTCACTGTGAGAAGACGTTCCAGCACTCATGGGATCTGACTAAACATTGCCGCAAGTTTCATGGCGAAGCCACGTTCTCTTGCTGCCTCTGTCCGAGCCAGTTTGTTAATTTTCGCTCCCTAAATGCACACCACAAGAAGAGTCATGCCAGTGAACTACCCCACTACTGCTCCATCTGTGGCCAGGCTTGTCTCAGTGAGACTGCTCTGGTACAGCATCGGAAAACGCATAGCACCACTCAACAGTACCTCTGTGAACAATGTGGCGAAAACTTTGACACCTTATTGCAGCGCTCAGTCCACAGACAGAGCCACCGAATGCACCGGAAGTTTAAATGTCCGCAGTGTGACAAAACGTACTCACGACAGGCCGACGTTAAGCGTCATCTGATGAGCCATACGGGTGAGCGGCCGCATCAATGCAATCTGTGTGGAAAGAGCTTCGCGCTCCGTGCCGGCCTTCAGAAACATCAACTCACCCACTCTGGTGAGAGGTCGTTCCCCTGCCCTCACTGTCCCAAAGCATTTAACCTGCTCTCCATCTTGCGTCGACACGAGCGCATGCACACGGGAGAGCGCCCGTTCCTATGCTCGCAGTGCGGCAAACGTTTTCTGTCGCTCGGGGAACTTCTCAAGCATGACAAATCACACACGGATGCCAGGCCACACTTATGTAATCAGTGCCAGAAGAGTTTCAAATCTAAGCGGGCCTTGCGGGAGCACGTCCTCAGCCACAGCGGCACACGTCTGTATCCCTGCAGGTACTGTGATAAGAAATTCTCCAAGCCTTTCACCTTGAACCGGCACCATTTAATGCATACCGGCGTGAGACCTTTTGCGTGCACGCATTGCGGGAAAACCTTCCTGACATCAGCGGAGTTGGCTCTGCACAGGCGCGTACACACTGGAGAGCGACCCTATGTCTGCCAGGACTGCCCGTGGAAATTTAGGAGCTCCTCGGAGTTGGCGCGTCACAGACGCACACACGGCCAGCAGAGGGTGTATGCCTGCAGCTACTGTCCCAAAATATACTCTAGCACATCCAAACTGAAAAACCACATGAGAATACATACAGGAGAGGACAATACAAAGTGCCCCGAAGATATTAGCCATACAGTGGAAGTCCAAGAGTCCACACTTATTGAGAGTGACGTGGCAGATACCCTTTCATGATCGATAGTAACAAAATAGAAACGTGATTAAAGTCATTAAATTATCAGTGGACATTAATAGACTAAGACATTTATTTCTGGAATGATGTATAATAGATTCGCTATTCTAAGTATATTAAACAGAATATTCTAAACAGGCAGCAACATCCTTTTTTAGATAGACCATGTACAAATCTGGTCTATTTTAGCTTATGGCTATCCATCACCTAACCTATTAGGTGTGTGAAGATTTGCACTGGAACAAACAACAGTGTTGTCTTCATTTGTAATTTTCTACACTATATTGACAAAAGTATTGGGGCACCTGACCATTACATTCATGTGTGTTTTTATACATCCTATTCCAGGTTTAGTCACTCTTACTAATATAATAACCGCCACACCTCTGGAAAGGCTACAGATGCTGTTGTAGAGTGAAGAGGTCTTGTTTGCCGTCTGAGTTATAGTTTATACCAACGGTGTTCAGTCTGGTTAAGCACAGAATTAACAAGGGTGTATTCTTACTTATTTTCATAATTTCTTCTGCTTTGGCTGCACAGTTCTAAATAAAGATAATAAATGCAGAGTGATTCAGACGTGATTTTATGTTTGTCTGTTAAAAGCATCTCGTTCTTGTACAAATAGAGTTAAGAATTATTATCCAGTTAAAATGCTGTTAAAGAGAAGTTAAAGTTCTTTGGTAAAAGTGCTTTGTGAAGTGGTATGTCTTCAGTAATCATTTAAAGATGTCCAGTTACTCAGCTATTTTAACAGCATGATCTAGGTACCTTGATGCATCTCTTCCTTGTGTATTCAGAGATTCAGAGATGCTTGGTTGATTTATGTTGTGATTGAGGTTTAAAAGTAACAGTTTTAGGAGGATTATTCTCCCTAATACTGCAAAAATAGTTCAGGGATGATTGGAGGAACATGAGCACACTGCAAGGTGTTGATTTGGCCTCCAAGTTCACAAGAACTCAATCTGATTGCGTAGCTGTGAGATGTACTGGACAAACAAGCCAGATTCATAAAAGCTTAAAACCTACAGGATCTGCTGCTAAGGTCTTCGTGCCAGATACTAGAGCACACTTGTGGCTAATCAATATTCTACAGCAAAACAAGTGGCACTAAGGTTACCATGACTAATAAATTAAAATGCATAACATTAAATAACTTGGATTTAAATGAAACACTTTGAATAAAATAGCATAAAATTACATTTTAATGCAATTGACAAAGGAGTGAAGTAAGACAGCTGCAGTTTGGTCATCCAGACGCATGTGAGCGCTGTGAAAAAAAATCGCAGGAAATCTTGCGCAACATCCAGCGTTGTGATCGGGTCGTTCAATAGCTCCGTAGATTTATGGTGTTTTTTGGAGACGGTTAAACTCAACGTTATTATAAACTAAAATATCTCGCCGTGTCCTTTTACACGCGGATGCTGGAGCCGTGTGAATAAGATTGTTTACTTATGAAGTAAAGCTCCTCCTTTACCAGAGTAATAATAATAATTTTGCTAGTAAATTTAGCTGTAGCCTAGCTGTGATGATGGAAGTCGGAGTTTCGAGGCAGGAGGACACTAAGGGTAACTAACGGCGACAACAGCAGGAACAATTTCTTTTAAAAAAATGTATAAATAACGGACATTTGTTGTCTAATAGTTTTACACGTTAGCTTTTAAGTCGTTAATAGGGAAGCTAATGGCGGTTGTTAGTTAAGCGTGAAGTCAGGAGTGAGGAAACTTCCCTTATTGTCTGTTCCCAAATGAACTGTGTACTTCTTTACTACCCTTGCATAATATTTAACAAGCCAGCGAACTGTATTGAACGCGCCCAGTGAGTCTAAATAAAGGTGAAAAAACTGGCGAATACAATGAATGAATGAGTGAATGAATGAATTTCAGCCATAATTTGTATAGAGAAAAATAATACTACTAAGTAGGCGACATTGACTAATGGGAATATGTAGGGACGTTCTGTTATTTACTTCACTTTTATTTACTTACTAACTATTCTCTTATGTGTAGACTGTTGCAGGGGTTACCGATATAAAGTGCGTCGATGAAATAAAAAAAAACAACAACAAACAACTTAAAACAAAACAGTAAATATTCTCAAGTTGTACAGGTTTATGCTGCCAATTTATATAAACAAGGTACATCAGCGTAGGGTCACAGTTTATCTAAGAAAAACATAAAAATGTAAGATTTCAGAGTTCTGGTCATTTCCTTTCTATAACAATTTTCAATTTTCAATTCAATGGCTTCTAACGATAGACAAAGTAGCTTCACAGAAAATTTTGATTTAAAGAAAAATGATGAATAATTAAAAATTCTGAAATTAAATGAATCCCAGAAATACAATCAAAAGTGATGGTTATGGGGTGGGTGAGTGGGTTTGGCGGTAAGCTCAGCAAAATCATTCCTAAATTCTTTATTCATTTGTGTACGTTATTGTAGTTTTCTGTTAAGTTTTCAATGACAGGCTTGAGTGCAAGAGCAAAGCCAATCTTTTAGAATCATATGATGTGTTGTAATATATTTCCAGCTCCTCTTCCCTTGCCTTCTCTCCGCCTCCTGGTGCCACCTGTGCGGCTCATGTCAGCAGTCCTGTGGCGAGTCGTGCAGCAGCAGGATGTAATGCAGTATGGGATGCTCGCCGATTTTGTCTCACAGGTTACTGAAGCTGTACCAGAGCTCTTTAGTCCCACACGTGCAGTCGAACTTGTGCTGGGCCTACGGGCAAAGGTGATATGACACCGATTCAAATCTTAACTGAGTTTATAAAAAACTGAAATTTACTCATTTTCAAGCATTCGCTGTTCTGAGTTCAGCTTCTGATAATATTCCATGTCCATTGCATTACGATGTTTTTAGTTCATTAATCAGTTTCTAGTGCTCGACCTAATAGATTTGTTTTCACAAAGAATCACGACTATTTGCTTTTGAAACGTTTAATTTCTTAAAATTTTAATCAGGTCACCAAACATGTAACAAATAAAGAACATAAAAAAATCATTCTAAACAATTCCAAATTAAAAAAAAGCCTTGCCACTTTAGTGTGGTTAGTTCTCATAGTTAAGAAGAACCAGGATGTAGGTTGTATGCAGGATGTAGAAAACTTTTTTCGAAACTTTTTTGTAGAAATATTTTCGCCTCTTGTCTCTTGCAATGCCATGTCATAATGACGTTTTTGTGCGCAATTCTCAAAAACTGGCACAAAATTTATTGGTGGATCCGATGTTACAAAACCGATATTCGATAAGGGGAGAAAGAAAGGCTTAAATATCAGCGAAAATATTGGCAAAACCGATTCATCTCTGCCAGTTTCTTTGGCTTTGCCTTTTTTTTCTCTTGATGATGTCATTACCATTCATTGCCAACCTCTTTCCCCCCCCCCCCTCTTTCACTAGCTAATTTTGGAGCTGTGCTACAGGGATAAATCAGCGGACACGCATGTGATCCAGCCTCATCTCAACAGCATTCAGTTGGTTCTTCCTCTGGTCAAACATGCAAGTCAATGACTTTAATCACAAAACCTCCATCATATCATCCATAGGTTGCCTGTCAGCTCCAATGATACAGAGGTGACCGTTTGTTTGTTAACCCGGCTGCTGTTTGCCTGTACAGGCGGACAGTGCGGAGCAAGGTGAGATGGGAGTTTACTTTGTGGAATTGGTTCAAACACTAATCAAAGACCCTGAGCTGAGAGAGCACTTCTTCCAGGTCAGAAATATTTTTTAGTGCTATGTATGTGTGTTTTATTAATATCAGCAATCTGATGTGTGAGTTCTGGTCATTTTAAAGTAAAGCTCTAAAAATAAGAAAGCGGTTTTAAAGGAATAATTCACCCTCATTAGCTACTTTATTAAGAATACCTGCACACTCATGTAGTTCTGCAATCTGTCATTCAGTGGAGCAGCACATGTACAGTGCTGATGATATTTTGAAATTATCACACACAACATATTGTTGTGTGTTAAAACAAAAAACTCTCTCGCTCTCTCTCTCGCTCTCTCTCCCTTCTTCCTCTCTGTAGAATTTGTTTCCAGTCGAGTTTGGACCCAGCTATGACTCTGCCCTTCAGACACTCATGTGGGACTTCCTGTCCCGACTGGAGCACTTCCTCCCAGTGCCAGACCTCCTTCAGGTAGGAAACATTGATTGGGATTAGGATTCGCCAATTTTGTTATCTTGTAATACTAGAAATGGCTATTATTATTAAGAATCGTGGGTCTTTAGCAGTTTTGCAGATTAAGCACTCAACACTTCATACAAAAGTTTCTCAAGACATTTCAGTGTACCTGTTTGGTTTTCAGACTGTGTCCTGGCTGCGATACGAGTCTTCTGTTTTAAAAGACTGTGAGGAATCCATCAGCAACCCAGATAGCTTGAGGTCATTGCTTCATCACCGTCGGTGCCTTGGACAGCTGGATACTTGTGGTAGGTAGTTGCAAGCTTAAACCTGTGGTACCTAAAGGTTCTGGTGTCAGAAGTCAGCACAATATTCTCATTTAAACAACAAATCCATTAAATCCTGTTAAATAAAGCAAGCAATTGTGAAAAATGTTCATTCATTTATTTATTTATCTATCTATTTATTTATTTATTTATTTATTTAATGTTCGTGATGCGAATTTTAATTGGCAGAAGGTCTGAAAGACACAGAACTGGGTTCAAATATTTATGCACACATTTAGTAGCCTGCGCCATTTTGACTGTTCTAAAGACTGATGTTTTTTTTTTAAGTTACCCTAGACTTCCCGTCAGCTCTAAAAAAAAAATCTTAAACCATGCCACTTTCACTTAGATCACATTTTAGCATGATTTTCTGCATTGCACTTCTGACACATAATAATATGAAGGAGCGGGTGGGATGAGGTTCCTATTAAATTGTCTGGGAAGTGTATATTGGCAGTAAGCATTCGATGTATTAAATAACAGCAGAAAATGCCATAAGATGTACCTTTAAATCCATTTTTAAATTGAGCACTGATACCGAAAAGCTGCTGATCATTGCCATGTGTTGTTCTAAGTGTGTCAAATAAAAAACTCTCAGCTAGTTTAAACATAATCATAATAACTTCTTTCGGATTTTCCTCCTCAGCCTTCTCTTCCTTGCCTAGAGACAGTGACTGCATCCTGACTGCTCTGTCTGGCAAGAGAAACCGGGTGGCTCAGACAAACTCAGGTGGCATTCTCGATCCACCTGCTCCCACCGAGATGCCTGTGTGTGTAATTGATGGAACCGTTGTCGAGACTGTCGTTGTCACATCTGAATGGACGGAGATCGATTTAATTGCAAAACCGCTAACCAGAGAGGAGGACAACAGTGAGAACGGTGATGATTTGCCCCTAGCTAATCACTCTGCTGACTGTGAGCACAGTGAGTCACGACCTCACAGACACCGTGAGGAAAGTAAAATCCAGCCTGAAAAACACACTAACGCTGAGAATTATTTCAAAGAATCCACACCGACATACACTGAGCACGATGCAGTTGTAGGTTGCACTCAAGACAAGCTTGCAGATGTAGAACAACAGGAACGTAATAATAAGGAGAGACCGATTCTGTCCTGTAGCGCCTCGCCTCCTCTAGAGTCTACACTCGCTGTATCTGCTGATGGCGTTGCCCCATTAACCTCCCCGGTAGGCACACGCAGATCAGCTCGAAAGCCGAAGAAGACTTGGAAGTTGAAATTGGTTAACCCCCAGAAGCAGAAACAGAAACCCGGCATAGTAAACAGACAAAACCGAGAGACGACATCGCTTGCACCTATGAACAACTCGGGAACGGTCACACAGATAGATGGAGAACGCGTTACCTCAGATAACAGGTAAGTACGTGATTTTTATTATGTCAAATATTTTATGTTTTATGCATAGTTATATACAGTATACAACCTACAGTGAGATAAAACTCTATATATAAACAAACAAATAGTAAATAAATAACATTATGGTTATCAATACGTTTTTGTACGAAAGGTGCAACTTGGTTGCATGGCAAAAGTTTTACAATGTTGTTTTAGGGCTGTTGGTGAGCTGTCTGTGTCTCCTGGCCCTGTCACAGTTGATGGAAATACAGGTTAGTTCTAGTCTTTTATTCTTTACATATCACTATAAATATGATCTTAAGTACATTTCTATGTACCATCATTAATCTAATCTAGGATACCTGTTTTATGTCGTAGTAGTTGTTCAATGGGAAACACATTTTTGCATACAGTACAACAATCTGGTGTAGTTGGATGAACACAGCCTGGATGTAGACAGTTTACCACTCAGTGTACCGGTATTGATCCGGACTGATGTACAGATGTGTGTGACTTGTATTAAAAGTGGTAACTCAGTGGTTAGGGTGTTAGATTGCTGAGCGGAAGATTGTTGGTTCAATTCCCAGCACCACCATGCTGCCACTACTGAGCAAACCCGTTAACCCTCATCTGCTCTGTATAAAGGCGTTGGCTAAATGCCAGAATTGTAAATCTAATGAAAATGTAGACACTGTAGATGTTCCTTCTTGGCAGTTATTTTGTGTTCTAAACAGATTTCTGTTACATCTTTGATCAGACGACGACAGTCTTTAACCTTAAACTAAAAAGAACCAATTATCAAAGCAGGCAGAATGAAATGCATTTATTTTGTCATATTTTGGTAGCCGTCATTCATTGAATGCTGCATGCGCATGAAACGATTAAGCTGGTTTAGCATTTGTACAGAAAAATTATATAATAATTAATTTCATTCCCTTTAAGGAATGGAGCTTCAACTTTTATACGCAGTGCTACTAGAAAGAATGTTGAGCTACATTGGAAAACTCAACCTACTATGTCGACATGAATGTGTCTACTTTTGATAACGTTTAATGGAATAAAATGTCTTTACCAAGAGCTTTTCACTCCATACTTTGTCACAAGTCTGCATCTGGTACAGGAAATCAAGATAAAGTAATAATAAACATTAAACCTGATATATAAGGAACTTTTCCATAACTATCATTTAGCGTAACCTATTTAGAGTCCATAGTTTGGCCAAGCTGTGGAAAGAATTAAGACGAACATCCAGCCAAATAGATCAGTAAAATTTTATTTGTATAGTTAAAAATATTTACAAAAAATTGTTAAAATGAATATAAATGTGTTATTTTATTCTAATGAGCAAGTCCGGGTCGTCTGTGGCAAGAAAAAAACTCCCTTAGATGGTATGAGGAAGAAACCTCAAGAGGAAACCCATCATCATCATTTGGTGACAGCAGAGAGTGTGACTATGAATAATTTTAAACATCACAAATACTGGAAAGTGTGATTATGAATCATTATAAACATCATAAACACTGGAGTGTGTGATCATAAATTATGTCCATTCTATGGTCAAAAATGGTCAACAGTCAATACACTCAGTATGCTCACATGCTGACCACTTATTTCCCTCATTTTCCTTTATTGACACCGTCATATTATAGCAATGCTAACACTGTTTTATTTTTGCAGAGCTCTCCTCCAAAACATTCTCCTGCCCTCAGTGCCCATTTACACATCTTCAGGAGCGGTATGTGAAAAGTCACATGAAAAAGGTCCACCCTGTTTCGTCAGCGACCGAGAAAGAGCCTCATGTGTGTCAGGTGTGTGGTAAAGGCTACCGCTACCCAGGCATGCTAAAGGCGCATGAGCGCAGCCATACGGGCGAGCAGCCCTTTCAGTGTACTGCGTCTCATTGCGGCCGTCGCTTCTCCTACGTTCAAGCATTGCGACGCCATCGTTTGGTACACAGTCTTAAAAAGACACCTCAGACCCCACAAAATGAGCGTCTTCCAGATGCTGAACATGAAAATGGTGAGCTTCAGAACGGCGAACCCTGGATGTACAGCTGCCTGTATTGCGACGAGGGCTTCAGCTCACTCAGCGCACGCCGCGAACACCACAAGACGCATCCTGAGGAGCAGCTGAAGCGCTGCAACGATTGTGGAAAAAGACTGAGCTGTCAGGCAGCGCTGATCAGGCACAAGCGGGGTCACTCCGGTGTGCGGCCACACAAATGTCTTCTCTGTGGCTCCAGCTTTGCCTGTGCCACCAGCTTCAAACGCCACATGCTCGTACATCAGCCTGAGAGGCCGTACCGCTGCAGCTGTGGTAAGGGCTTCACATACAAAGGCGCGCTGCTCTCCCATCAGCTGACTCACACAGCCGAGAGACGCTACAGGTGCTCTCGCTGCAGCAGATGCTTCCTTTACCCAGGAGAGCTAAGAAAGCACGAAAGGACGCACTCAGACGAGAAGCCATACTTGTGCCCACACTGTGGCAAGAGATTTAAGAGGCAAAGGATCCTGCGTGCACACATCGCCGGCCACACAAACGACAAAATCTTCAAATGCTCCTTCTGTAACAAAACGTTTGCATATAAAGCAAGCCTCACCAGGCACGAGCGCACACACACGGGTGAGAGGCCGTTTCTCTGCTCAGACTGTGGCAAAACCTTCTTTTCGTTCGGGGAGCTCCTGAAACACCAGCGCTACCACACGGGGATCAAGCCATTCCAGTGCTCACACTGTGACAAGAGCTTCACGCAGGCCTGCTACCTGCAGTTGCACACCAGATACCACACTGGGGTTCGGCCCTACACATGCCCCCAGTGCAGAAAAAGCTTCTTTACTTCGTGCCGCCTCAAAAGGCACATGCAGATCCACACGGATGAGAAGCCATTCGAGTGCACTGAATGCGGCAAGAGATTCAGGCAGGCGTACGTGCTAAAAGTGCACAGTCGCACTCATCTGGAGAAAGAACTGAGAGTTTAATGAAGAGACATTTATTTTGTATTTGCTAGTTGTAATTAATAATACTGAACCTGGCTACTTTTGGTTATGTTTTCATTTCAAAACAGATGCACTTTTCAGTATAAATCAGTAAATAAATTTGCTTTTTGTTTCAGAAGCTTCAGGTTGTGTCAATGCTTTGGACACTGGTGTTCTGTTCAATTACCTGGCAGAAACATTCAACAATCCTAATCTGAATGTTTACTATCTTATGCTAGCTAGCAGAGTACATTAAGGAAGAATATACATACGATGGCAAATATGCCTTACATACAAACATAACACCTAGTCATGATTTACAAATCATAAAAATGATTTTAGTTTTGCCTGAAAACTGTCATTCTATATTTGTCCAGTAGATGCCAGCACAGCTTCATGAAAGGAGTCCACCTTTCAGTAATTTAGAGCATTAAGCCCAGGCTCTTTGTAGTTCCTTACTGTGTTATAATCTGAATCTAATATGCATATTCAAAGTAGAATCCATTAGTTTAAAGATATTTGATTTTAATACCAGGAATAATGCTTTATTGGTGGTGGGTGGGTAAAGAGCCTTCTGCATTCTGCAGTTCTTTGTGGTCAAGAGAAAAATCAATACAAAGCACTAAAGGGCAGATGCCTGTGGGGGTCTGGACTGAGTTCCCATGATCCTCCTCCCTGACACTCAGCTTTGGTGCCCAGCTGTGTGAACAGAAAGAACAGATTGGCTGTGTCGCCCTACTGCTGTGCTCTGACCTTATATACTGCTCTGTGGATATAAGTTGGCTTTTTGCAACTATGTATGATAAACTTTCTCTCTGTGTCCAAATGTAAAGGCACTAATTATGACTGGGTTATAGGAATTCAACAAGCAAAAATGTTTGTTAACCATGGGATTAGGAATGGGGGTTACGCCACTGCCATTTTTAAGGCCATAGAATCCATGTATCTTATAGCATTTTTAAGCCTGGTTTAAAAGGGTGAAAGCATTCACAAAGGAAATGATTTGAACAACACATCTGTTACTAAATACATTTTTCTGAAAATGGCTAAGTATTGAAATCTTATTGAATTGCATTAGAGTATAAATGCACAAAGGCAATAGGTTTTGGACACGTCTGACACAAGTGTTTCTACCCCAAAGTGTTGGTACAAAGTTTGAAAGCACACACTTGTCTAGAATGTCTCTGTATGCTGTAGCATTAAAATTTCCATTCGCTGAAACTAATAGGCTGAAACAGTGTTTCAGCATGACAATGCCTCTGTGTGTTCTGGTTGGAGTGGAAGAACTCGAGTGTACTGCCCAGAGCCCTGACTCTGACTCAACCCCACTAAACACCTTAGACCAAACTAAAACTCTGATCTCACTAAGAGTATTGTGGCTGACTGGGAAAAATTCCACAGCTATGCTCCAATCAATTACAAAGCGTTCCAGAAGTCTGGAGGTTATTATAGTAGTAAGAGTGAGACTCAATCTGGAATGGTATGGTCAAGTGTTCCAATACTTTTGTCCATATAGTGAAGCTTGCTTTTAAATTCTTTTGAAACCGTGAGAAAATGCTATTCCTTCTGAGTTGACTGTGTTCACGCTGTGACTGTATATGGTTGCTTGAATTCAAAAGGGCTGAAATTAATACCCAAATATCACATTAATCATCATTATTATTTATAAACATTCATTATAATTTTGGATTCAATTCATCCACCTTGATTCATTTTTTAATAAAACCCAAAAAAACCAAAAACAGAATCCAACTGGTTTAAAATCACACGGCTCCCTTCACATGGCTTATTATTCACCACGGAACAGATCCATACTTTTCCCATTTTCAGAACGATTGGTTTTCTAAAGTCATGTGGATATTTATAAATTAAACCCGCAGTAATTAATTTCTGTTTGCTTCATTCTGGCTGGGAGAAATGAGACTCCTATGGCCTGAAACTCACGTTTAATTTGAATAGCTAAACTAGTTTATCACCAAT
>JAOUQX010000013.1:1814029-1826096 GCA_028566295.1 Liobagrus marginatus
CTTCTTCCAGTCTTCAGTAGTCCACTGGCGGTGCTTCATGGCCCAGGCAAGCCTCTTTTTCTTATTTTGCCATCTTATCAATGGCTGTCTTTCTAAAACTTTTGACCGGTAGTGTATATATTTGTCTTTTAAAGCTAGAAACTGAGCACGATAAACTTTTACAGCATTCCCTTATCCAATGCGATGTACAAAAGATTCTGGTTCACTAGATCACAATTTAAGTGTAACAAAAACCCAAAACTGTTGGAAAAACAGCAACAAATCAGTGCATCAGTGTTTAAAACCTCATGCTTGTTGCTACCTGAAGTCAGTTAATTGAGTGACTCAACAGGATGTGGGAGAACATTAGATTGAAAACAGAATGTTTGTAATTGAACACTGAAGGATTACAACTGCTAAAAAGCTTTAAAAAAAAAACACACTTAAAAATAGGCTAATGAGGCTAATTAGTGGCTAATTTAGGCTATGTTTCAAGCAGATGGAGCACTAGCATCTTCAGCATCATTTTTATAATTTAAGTCATTGAAAGTGTAACAATTGTGCTATATCAATATTCAACCAGTAGACTTTATAACAAGACATCTACTGTAGTCTCAGCAGTTATACATTATGCAGCAGAAGTGTCACAATGTTCCTTGGCTACATAAACGTTATTTTTGAGTGCTGTACTATATTGGAACGCTTTCTATCTGTATTTGCTCATCGTCTATTACTTTATTGTCTTAGTCTGGATTTCATCTTGGCAAGCTAAAGTTAAGAGTGGTCTTGATTTCTGATGGTTATGGTCTTCATTTTAGTCCTGTGAAGTGTTTGGAAATGCATGGAACTTAGTCATGGATTCATATTTCATATGATTTCAACATATCTTTGAATCTTTGTCAGGTTTAACTCTAAAAGTAACTGTTATGGCATTTGATTTAGTTTCTAATGCAATTATAGTGCACTGTATTATTAGGTGAAATACAATACCATTGGCTTGAGGTAAATTAGATCATGTATTTATTTACACACTGGCAGGGGTGGAAGAGCGATCGTTTTATTAGCAAGGCCAGCCCTGGGTTTTTAGTTTCCTGTGGTCAGTTGATCCCATGCAGTGGGAGCTAACATACAATAACAGATACTGAGTTACTGTAATTAAGTGCATTAACACAGATTAACAGACTTTCATCTTCCATCCAGCCGTCCATTGTCTAGCGCTTATTCTGTTCAGGGCCGCGTGGGTGCTGGAGCGTATCCCAGCTAACTTAGGGCGTGAGGCGGGGTACACACTGGACAATCACCAGTTAATCACATGGCTAACACTTAGAGACAGACTATTGACAATTTAGAGTAGCTAATTCACCTATGCCCAAACTATAGAATTAGTGTGTGCTTGTAGCTCATGTAAATTCTCTTTGAAAATCTTCAGCAACACTGACGTTTAGTTTCCTAAAGAAGGGGATTGCACACATCTTAACACATATGAAACCAGACTAAGAGAGAGTTCTGAAATAAATTCTGAAGAGGAGAGACATTACAACAAAGGGTTAGGCTTAACTCAACGTTTTTAATTCTGTCTATCAGACATTAGTCGTTAGTTGGTCAGTGGCCAGGTGATCAATGTTTAATTTATGGGAATATGACAAATGCTCCTAACATTATTTTAGAGTCAAAGTGCCAGTGCTGACTCCTGTCTACCAACCAAAGCACCGACACTGGACATGTGAGCATCAGAAGTGTACCATTGAGCAACAAAAGAAGGTGGTCTGGACTGATGAATTACATTTTCTTTTTCATCATATGAAAACCAGGTGCATGTGGGTCACTTACCTGGGAAAGAGATAATGCCAGGGTGCACTCTGGGGAAAAAATCAAGCCAGTGAAGGCAGTTTGATGCTCTGAGCAATGCTCTGCTTGGAAACATCCACCTGAGCATCCAACCACAAACATGTTACTACTCACCTACCTACACAGACTTGCAAAGTGTTGCACTTTATGGTAACTGTATTGCCTTACAGCTGTGGTCTCCTTCAGCAGGATTATACATCCTGCCACTCTGCAAAAATATTCAGATATAGTAAAAAAAAAAAAAAAAAAAAAGCCAGGATGGTCAAGGTGTTAATTTGGCCTCCAAATGTCTGAGATATTGAACCGTTAAATCATTTGTGGGATGTGATGGGCAAATCTGATACATAAAGCCTCATCTTCAGATTTTACAAGACTTCTGCTGCTAATGTCTTTGATATATACCACAGCAAACCTTAACTGGTCCAAAGTCTATGGTTTGATGGGCAGGGCTCTTTTAACAGCACAATATTAGCAAGGTGACTTTAATGTTATGGCTGATTGGTGAATGTTTCATTTGAAGGATAGTACAGAAGCTACCTCGGTTGTTTGGACTGCTCCCAATTGTCAGACAGGCTTGAACAGTTTGCTTTTGACAGAGTTAATAAACAAGCAACAACTAAAAACTATGTAATCAATGAGATCTATTGTACATACTATACCTACGGAGTGTTTACTTGTTACCTTTAACAGATTATGGGTGAAAGATCATCATTTCAATAAACATGGATTAGAAGGATAATTCTTTTTTAAAAGCCTCAAACTTTTTTTGTATATTTTTTAACTATTCGATCACTGTTGCTTTGTGACAGATACTATTTTCTGATAACATTAAATGTACCAAAATCTATTAAAATCTCTTTTAATAAAACATATTATACAGGGTACATTATCACTCATCAGTGGTTGGCATATAATATCATCTCGGCCTCCTCTCTAGGGCAATTTTTAATATTAATGTAGCTTCTTAAGTTTCAGAAAAGATTCATCTTTGAAGAAAGCAAAAATGCTCAGTAATGTATGTGCCTGGTGAGTAAAACGTGATTATGAGCATTAAACTAGAACAGAAATTCACTTTTATTAATGAAGAAATTACTAGCATATCTGGAATATCGCAAAGAAATATTAGACACTGTACGGTCAAGTGAAGAAACCGAGCTGTAATGCTTAATGTGCTTCCCAAAATTGGAGTTTCCTTTGTGAGAGGGTAGGATCTAAACAGTAATACATGCATAAAGAGTACAACTCAAGCTTAATGAGCTAATTTGTTTAATGCTAACTTTGTGTCACCCAACAAATAGCTTCATGGCTCCCTGCAGATAGAAAATGGCAGCAAGGGGTATAAATAGGGCACTTATAGAATAATTAAGTTTCTGTGATTTGTTGCTTTGCTGTTTCGTAGCAGACACAACAGCTGAAACAACGTCTTCCCCGAGTAGTGACAAATAACAGCAATTTCTGTAGATGCACAGCCATCTTCCCAAACGGAGGGGTGTAAGCATCAAGGCAAGAGAGAGATGACAAACGCCTATAGGTTACACATAACTTCATCTATAATGCCTATATAAATATGAAGGCATTACGGACTGGTGACTCATCATACCACAGGCAAGTGCTTGAAGATTTAATTCACACAACATCAGTCTACTGTAATACTATTACCAAGCTTGCACAAATTAAGATTAATGCAATGCAAGAATGCTAATGTTATCAACCTAATACAAATGATAGAAACTTTAGGATGTTACTTTTAACCCACCACACAAAATTTCTCAATCTCTTTTTGCACAACCTGGCGATTGGCATCAGCTGATCCATTCATCCATCCATCCATTTTCTGTGCTGTTTATTCTACACAGCGAGCATGAAGTCTATCACAGATGACTCAAGGAATAAGACACTCTGAATGGGGTGTCAACATATTGCAGGGCACAATTACACATGCTTAAAGCACAAGGAGAACATACAAAACTCCAAATACACACTTTAAAAGCGACGATCGATCCCTCAACCTTGGAGGTGCGAGGCAAACTATCAAGCCACCACATGCTAGCTGAAGAAACAGCAAATAGTTACGACACTCAGTCTGTTGCAATATTCAGTGTATATGTGATATTCTATTAGGTGTATGGAACTACATATAATTAATAATATACAATATAATTCTGTAATTATTGATTTGCAACATATGCTTGTATGTACACTCCTGCCTGACAGCAAGAAGGTAATGGGTTCGATTCCCGCCCAGGGTGTTTCTGTGTGGAGATTGCATGTTCTCCCCGCGTGCGTGGGTTTTCCCTAGGTACTCCAGTTTTCTCCTGCTCCATAGGAGTGAATATGTATGTAAGAATGGTTGTCGGTCTCGAAGTGTTAGCCCTGCGATTAACTGGTGATTGTCCAGGGTTAACCACACCTCACACCCTAAATTAGCTGGGATTGGTGCCCCCAAAACCCTGAACAGGATGCATGCAGGAATGACTATATTCTTATTAGTTCCCACAGTGTCTGCGTGCTTGTGCAGCAGTGCTTGTCAATTTGAACTGTGAGACAGGAAACACACACTGCGTTAGTGAGTTTATCTACTTAGAGCATTATGTACTGATGTCCAGTTGCAGAGAAAGGGCCAGGCATGCTCGCAGGAGGTGACTGGTTGGCAGAAAAAAAAAAGAAAAGAAAAAGGAACCATGGTTCCAATTTAGAGTTGGACTCATCTCAACCCACCTGAGGCATCTCCCACAGGGAAGTAAAGTAGCAGGTGTGACTGGCTTTCTGCAGGAGTAATAAGCAACACTTGCGGAAGCTAGAAGCTTTTAACAATCACAGAGAGAGAGCTGGGTCACTTTATGCTGTGTAAGATAGCTGTGTGGGTGTCAGAAACAAAAAAGACCCTAAAAGCGAGTAGTCGAAGGTTGTTAGAACTTTAAGAGCAATGTTTCTGAGAGATTATGACAAAAGTAGCCATGAGCACAATCCAAGGTCAGAGATAATTAGGCTGATTTTCCCCATCGTGATTCAGTTGTAATTGTAAGTCAGGCTAATGTTGACACTTTATATATATATAGCCAAAATGTTATGGACCAGCAAACCATAATTGTTTCTTCCTCAAACTTTTGCCACAAAGTTAGAAGCACAGAATTGATGAAGAATACATTTGTCCATATAATGAATATTGAATCAGTATGTATACTGTATACACCTTTGGCATATATTAGGCATTAGGTGAACAGTCAGTAATTGAAGTTGTCTTTAAATCAGAAACAATTAGCCAATGTAAAAATCTGAGCAACTGCCACAAGATCTAATGACCTACACGATATCAGGCAGCTGGTTTTCATGATAGGACTCATCGTTGCACTTAATCTAACCGCTATGTGTGAAATAAAAATGGGGCAAAAGATAATGAACACACTGCAAAAGATAGATCTTTATTTTCTTTTAGCTTGTGACAGTAAAAAGTTAACAAGTGCAATTACAACAGAACTGAAACCAAACACTTTTATACAATCATCAAGAACAGGTGCACTGCCACACTACGCCTGGAGTGAAAGACACGTGCTACTACAATGCAACTGGTGATCGGTGTACAATAGTTTTACTGTAAGGCAACTTAGTACCACCCATTAGTGTTCCACAGAGTATATATCCAGCTGCTAGGAGTAGAATTCAACTAAAACACTGATATCACAGAAGATTCTTTCGATCACAACTTAATGCAACACAATACTCTGCTTTATTGCAGGTTAACTACAATAACTACTCGCTTTCACTATTCCTATAAACTCACCTCAAGTCAGTGCACATTTTCCACATGGGAAACAAAGCTACGGCAGAATTTCTACCAATGGTGCATTCACATTGCTGCTCATTCATGTTAAGATAATTACTGAAACTATTTTCAAAGGTTACCATTTGGGGGGGCGAGGGGATACTAATAATCCTAACCCTAACCCTAACTCCATCTGTAGATTTCCTTGCTACTTTTATTTTTATATTTTTACCGTGTTTAAAAAGTCAATAAAGCACAAAATACAAATAGATAGATAGATTTCCTCTGCAGAGTTCCAAATCGAATCTTTTCAGAACATTGTAAATGCACCAGTAGGCTAGGATTAAAAAAAGCTCTATGAGGCAATTTAAGACATAATCAAGTAATTCATTAAGAACAATCACACACGTGAAATCCATCGTACATCTTCAGGACTTTCTAGCATGGCATATTGCTTTATCTGACATTGCCGACTTCAGTAGTTCAGAAGTATTTCGCTGTATTGCAAAAGATCACTATCATGTTCAACTAATGACATTTATGCAATAGTGGATACTAATCATATACACACTTTCAAAGCACATTTCCAAACCTATGTATTTTGTAGTTTGGTTGTCTTTTTATAGAATGGAAATAAAGGTGTTGGGCTTTCTAGTGCTGTCAATCAATTAAAAAATATGAATTGTGTTAATCACAGTTGATCTCAAATTTTAAATACTACGTGCAGTGTTGAAACAAAGAAATTCACGACAAACTGGTTTTGCAAAAATGTGATTTCCCCAAAAATTACTTCAACTTGCAATATGTGCACACATGCTTTTTGGAATGAAACTTGCCGTTGGCAACCCCCAGTGATGTGTCCTCTGTCATCATATTACTCGGGTTTGCTGTGCTTTAATCACACAATAATAAAGGGCAGAAGTTGGGATCAAACTTGAGCAAACAATAAATGTGCGTTAATAATGTGTTAAATTTTCTAGATTAATTGCATGCATTAACGTGTTAAAATTGACAGCTCTAGTTTTATCTTAAACGAACAATATGTTGTTTTTTTTTGGTTTTGTCTGGTTAATTCTCAAATATCACGTTTCCAGCCAATTTCCTTAAGCTTGAAAAGCACTTCATGACCAATACATTTATTAAATAATAATAAAAATAATCCTCTGCTTTTCCTACTCAGAAGTGTAAGGAGACATTCAGTATCTAGAATTTGCTGCAGTCTCAGAAAGCTGATGTCAGTCTCACCTTGTGCTGTGAGTTGTATAAAAGTGTCTCCTTGTCCACTTTAACAGAATACTTTGCGGTTAAAATGTCTGAGACAAATGTTATAAAGGTTTCCTCACTGAACGTCAGTGGAGCAAAAAAGAAAAAAATCCACACCACAAAAAGGGCGACAAATCTGCTGAGCGACTCTGAAAAGTCAGTCAGGTTTCTGCTGCTGTTTCTCTTTGGCTTCCCCTGCAAGGTACATCCTAGTATAAGTCAAGCTTCAAGTATCTAGATGGAGAAAAACAAAGAAACACGGTCGGCAATTTTGCGATTGTGTTCAGAAGATATATGACACAAATGTAAAAATACCACATATACAGTAGTATTCTTTCTTTGTATATCTGAGGTCAGACTGTGGGATCAGCCATGTTACAGCACCCTGTGCGAGAGAGTTAAGGGCCTTGCTCAAGGGTCCAACAGTGACAAAATGGTCATTGCTTAGGCTTGAAACCTTATCTTGTAAAGAACAACCCAGAATCTTAACTGTTTGAGCCACCACTCCTTTAAGAACAACCTAGTAAGCACTGAACTGGTATAATAGCTCTAAAAAGTACTTGAACACTGGACCCTCAGGTTACACATGTGATGCTCTAATGACTGAGCTATCCAGGCCAGGTTTTTATCCCTACAGTCAGCTTTGCACACCCACTGCATCTGGACTTACTCTTTTTTTATTTTATCACTCTGTAAGCATCAACCCAATCTGGCAATTCTAGAAGGTAAACACATTTTCTTTAAGCTGAGTTGATGTTCTACTGTATATAAATAAAAATATGTTACCAGCTAAAGCTACTTACAAAGGAACTGTTATTCTCACACTGCAGCTGATTTTTCCTTCTTAGAACAATAACAGGAAGAAAAGCTTGATCTTTCTGACTTCAAGTTGAACCACATTCATATTTAAAGCTATTAGTAAATAATAGCAATGTAATTGCTTCCATGTTACTGAGTGCAGAGCTGAGCTTCCCCAAAACATTACTAAGCCAGGAACACTAACACATAAAGAGAAACTCATATACTCATTTACATGATCCACATTTATGTGCTTATTGTATTATACAGACGTGCAGATACAGGTCAAGAGTTCACAGTTAGTGTTCATATGAAACGTCAGAATGGAGACGAAATGTGATCAAGTGATTTTAGGTGTGTGATGGTTGTTGTTGTGAGATCCCAGCTAACAAATTCACGATCTGAGAACATTCTAGGAATGAAATTTATAACGTTCCACAAACGTGAAAATGTCCAGTTTGCATAACGTTTCAAGAATATTGTGTTTCTCTCAACATTATGACACCATTCAGTACAAATAACGTCATAAGCAATGTTCTAAGAAAATTGTTCTAAGAACGTTTTCTCTCAACATTATGAGAACGTGCATTAACTAGTAATAGCGTTATAAAAATGTTCCATGAACATTATTTAAGAAGGTTTTGTTCTAACATTGGGTGGCACGGTCGCAGAGTGGTTAGCACTCCTGTCTCACAGCAAGAAGTTCATGGGTTTGAGTCTGCCCAGGGTCTTTCTGTGTGAAGTTTGCATGTTCTCCCCGGGTACTCCAGTTTCCTCCCGCCTCCAAACGCATGCGATTGGGCATAGGTGAATTGGCTACTCTAAATTGTCCATAGGAGTGTGTGTGAATGTTTGTCTTTCTCTAAGTGTTAGCCCTGCGATTAACTGGCGATTGTCCAGGGTGTACCCCGCCTCATACCCTAAGTTAGCTGGGATAGACTCCAGCGCCCCCACGGGACTGAACAGGATAAGCGCTAGAAAATGAATGAATTGATGAATGAGTGTCCTTACATTTGGACAACGTTGTAGGAACGTTCCCTGTTAGCTGGGATGCTGGTTTGAATGTTTCAGAAAAGGCAGGCTCTAGAGGCTTACAGAATGGTTCCAAAACAAAAAAAAAAGTTGTGTGTGAAAGGTCTTTAGTATCAAACCTTATAGATGTGTGAGATCAAGTAAGATTGTCCAGACTCGTCTGAACTGACAGGAAGTTTACTCAAACTCAAATAATCATTCTTTATAAAATAAGTCTCATATTTTTGTTCCTGTCTGAGAGTAATAAAACCTGATGTGGCCTTCAGCTGTTACTGCCCTTCCACCTCAAAGTTTCATATGTTGTTCATTCTAAGATGCTTTTCTGCTCAGCACAATTGTAAAGAGTGATTGTATCAGTTACTACATTCTCCCTGCAGCTCAATCCGGCTTGATTATTCTCTGTAGACGTCTCAGCAATAATGTGTTTCTATCCTTGGCAGTGCTGCTCTCTAAATGTTTTTTTACACTCATTATGTGTAATTTGTTGAGACTGTTATAAGTTTTAAAAAAAATTCCAGAAGCTCAGCAGGTTGTTAAATATTCAAGCCAGCCCATCTGATACAAACATTAACTGTAGCTGTTAACTTTTATGTACTGCACTATTATTTTATGTTTGTCACGGACAAGGACTGTGGCCTGGCCGGAATAAACTGTCTGTGTATGTGCACATTCATACGCGCACTGTTTGCATGCACACACACAGACATAATGACATGCACCTGCACCTCCTTATGTTAATCACGGCACGGGAAATATAAGCCGGCACTGCCGTTTCTCCCGTGTCAAACATTTTTGGTTAGTTGGCTCCTTGTGGCTCGTCCTGAGTGTGTTTTCTGTTCACGTTACAACCTTTAATAAAGAAACAAGGAAATGTTGTCCGCTGCGCATGTGTCTGTCTCGCCTCGCGCCTACCGATGCTTACCCACACCACGACGAGTGCAACAGACAGATCAACCGTCAAAGACACAGCGGTAGAAGTTCGGGGAACCAGCGGAACCACTCTGGGTGTTCCGGTGGACCTCCTCACCAGAACGCAGCCAGCCTGTGGATGTTGCAGACTCTTGCTGGCTGCCGGATTGCCCCGTGAGCACGTGCACGCCAAAGCGCACTCGCGCCGGGGCGAAAAGGAAGAAGAATAACAGGCAAATGGAGAGATCGGAATTGGAAGCGTGTGCGCCAACTCGTTCTGGGAACCGCCACGCTATGATTTCGTGTGGGAGGAGATCTTCGTGCTGGCGGAATACATTGCGGAGGAGGAGCGCTACGTGACCCAACACCAGCACGATCATCGGCAGAGACGACCATGCGCGTGGCCAGTGGACGCACCAGAGCCACAGCCACGCCACTTCACTGAGCTGCCAGCTCCGATCTACTACGAGGGCAAGAGTGACTGGGAGCTCTTTGAGGACGATTTGCCGAGGCCTACCAATGCAATGAGGACGGTGAAGAGGACCCGTTCATCTCGCATGCGCGCTATGACACTCCGCGAGTGGCGGACTGGGAGAGCTTGTTCGTGCCAATCGAACTCAGTTGGACGGATGAGTCCTACTGGGAGGAGGACCTTCCTGTCATAACGAGCCAGCCCCGACGCCATCGCCGGTAGAAGATGCACGGCGCCGCCAGCACGCCAAACCGCTCGTTTCCATGATGCACGCTCGCGACTGGAAGCAGCCCGGTGGTGAGTCGTTTTTACTGCAAGTTACCTCCAAGAAACATAACTGCTAGAAGAACAAGCGCTGGAGCGTCTGGCATGCTTAAGCCTGGGAGAGCGCGAGACAGAGCGTTACATCACCGAGTTCCTGGAGCTGGCGCCGCTCTCCAGCCTACCTGATGAGGATCTCAGCGAGTTTTTTTGGTTCGGTCTGACTGAACCTGACTGAATCAAACTAGCGCCATGGAGGTATGAGCACACACACACCACTCTAATCTCCATTCTGAGATCTTCCAGGATGCGGATAGCGGCTCCTAAGGCTGATCTGAGACCCAGCTTCAGCCACAGACCCACGTCAGAGGCTCCGTCACCTGCTCCAGCAGCCTCAGAGACTCCGTTCCCGGTTACAGCCCCGCCAGAGCCTCTACCACCTGCTCCAGCTAGCCCAGCGACCCTACCATTATCTCTAGCTGGCCCTCTCCAGTGTGCTCCCACCCTGCTCTAGAGCGCCTGCCAGAGGGCCCAGATGTCTGTCGGCCCCGAACGCCTTCCCGAGCCTCCAATCGGCCCCGCATTCCCTCCTGAGCCCCGTATCGGCCCGACCCTATGCCAGACACCTACCTAGGCTCTAAAACCGCTTCCGAGCCATGTCACAGCCCTGAACTGACTCCTGAACCCCCCTTATCATCCCCAAACTCGTGCCTATGCCCAATATCAACGGGCCTGCTCATGAGCCACGTGTGGGCCCCGTAGACACCCAAGAATTCCGTGTCGGCCCTGAGCTCCCTCCTGAGCCGTATATTGGCCCCCGAACTCATGCTGTTCCCCAGCATTGGCCCCGAACTCGCTCAAGAGCCCAGTATTGGCCCAGACCCAATCCCAGACCACTTAATCAGCCCTGAACTCCCTCCTGAGCCCAATATCGGCCCTGAACTCATGTTACTGCCTAGTATCGGCCCCAAACTTGCTCAGAAGCCCAGTATTGGCCCCCAACTGTCTCCCGATTCCTGTATTGGCCCGGAGCCTGTGCCCGCGTTCAGTTTAGGCCGCAAGTCCAATTACAGTAAAGAGGGAGACTCAAGCCCCACCCCTCCACCCAAGGCCATGGTGGAGTGTGTTGCGGCTGCCACGCCGTGATGGACGTCGTTCCATCTCTGAGCCCGGCCGCAGATGTCGCTCCGTCCCTCAGATCGCCTGATGACGTCGCTCGGTCTGTCTACTTGGCGGAGGACATCACTCGGTCGCTCCACTCGGCGATGGACGTCTTTTGTGCCTCACTCCCCCCTCTGGCCTCGTCGGCGCCTCCACGGTACCCATGGCCCGGGCCCGCCGCACTCGCCCCACCTTGCCGGCACTGCCGTTTCTCCCGTGTCCATCTTTATTGGTTAGTTGAGCACAACTCCATGTGCCTCGTCCTGAGTGTGTTTTCTGTTCACGTTACAACCTTTAATAAAGAAACAAGGAAATGTTCTCCGCTGCGCATGTGTCTGTCTCGTTTCACGCCACCCACACCACAACGAGCGCAACAATATTCAAGATACTGCACTACGTCTAGTTCCATATGTATCATAAACCACAACACATTTCTATGCATTAACAGTGTAAATGTATAAAAGTCCATTACAGTGATAAATATTTATTTGATATCATCTAATACAGTGGTTCCCAACCTTTTTTGGGTACTGTACCCCCAAAACACTTTCACCTGCCTGAAGTACCCTCTTATGCGTGTG
>JAOUQX010000013.1:1886491-1906532 GCA_028566295.1 Liobagrus marginatus
TCACTATATGCTGTATTGCACAATGTATATGTGACCAATAAACTTGAACTTGAACTTGAACTTGAACTTGAACTTGAACTTAATAACAATATCAACTGAGCACATTCTGCACAAAAAGTTGATCGAAAATATCAGAAACTAAAATAAATATGCTATATTTTTTATCCTTCTGCTGTCTTTTAGTAGCTAGTAAATGCTGACAGTCAAATGGTTTTTTTGCAACCCATTGATCTGTGCACTGGGCTTGTCATGATGATGATGATGATGAATTGATATCAGCCTACTGCTACTTGTTTATGTATTTATTTTCATTTTATTCTATGGATGCTAAAGGTTTAGAAATTAATCGTTCTCTGGGATTAATAAAATGTCTGAAAGTGTCAAGTCAGTCAGTCCAGACCTTACATAGCACGTAAGATTGGCATGACAGTCATAATGTATAGTGTTGGGCAAAACAGTCAAATTTATTATGTGTTGGGGTAAGAAATTAGAATTAATGAAAATAAACAGTGGCTTAAAATGAACAGGTAAAAAATAGGTGAGGTAAAATAAACATTTGCAGCTTGCTCTATAAAGGTGTCACCCAGGATGCTGCAGTTGAGATCAGGTCTCGACCCAAGGTTGCCGGTAAGTCAGTGGAAGGAAGACTTTGGTTCCGCATATAAATGAAGACCGCATTTTCCCCACAAAAAATATCCTCCTCTTTCACACACTACAGATTCGGGACTAAGAATATGGAATGTGGCCAAACTTGTGATTAATGGCTACTGGCTCTTCATGATGACTCCATGGCAATGCAGAGATCACTGTCAGCCTGTCACTTCAATAGTTCCCCAGCATCTGCAGCCTGTCTTCCAGCCCAGAGTCAGCAAGGATGGATATTGACAAATCACCTCGCATTACGACATCCTTGGCCAGCAAGTGCAGCACTTACATCAGGAATAACAGCACTTCACTTTCACTACCAGTATTCGGAACCACTCCACTGCCTTTTCACAGCACAGCTATTAGCGAATACATAAGAGATTTACTACAGAGTGTTTCTGATCTTCACACAGTGTACTGACTTCACTGATGAAGGACATCCAATTTTCATTCAAGTCTTGTTTCATTCAGTGTTTTATTGCTTATCAGACCACATTTCAATACAATTAAATTTAAGCGCCAAATGATATGCCATAAAAATAATGTATGGAAAATTTGTCTTTGTCCATCAGCAAATGGGTTTGTCACCTACATAAAACAGTTCACTATTAGAAGGACTGGACAAGGTTTAAATTTACCTATTAAATTAAGTGACCTTATATACATTCACTGTCCACTTTATTAGGAATAGCTTCATGCTTAAGCAGTTATCCAATCAGCAAAATGAAAAGAAAATGGGCAAGATATAGGGAAAAAGCTTCAGTTAATTTAACATGAAGAGAAAATTCTCATTGACTCTAAACATGTTCTGGACATTGAAGCCAGATGGCCTGGTTGAAGTATAGAAACTACTGGGATTTTTAGACACTTTCAAGACTTTACACAGAATGGAAAAATCTAGTGAGCTTCTTAACACCTTCACAACAGAAAAGGTAGGGTTTTTAATTGTATTTCGGAGAGGCATACAATAGCAAGCTAGCTTTGAAATCTAAAGACCTTGCATTCCTTGCATGATCACTTTCCAAAGCCACGCCTCCTTTAAATCCCATGAACATGCTCAGGCAGAGCAGAGGCTCAAACGACAAGACGAGAGAGTTAGTTAGCTCATGTCTATGTCAGCGGAGTAAATATTACAGTATAAAGCACATAATATTACAATAACCAAGTGTAAGCTACTTTTTAAAAACTTAATTACACAGAGCAAGTTTATAGCAGTGTGTATGCTAACAGGCTGTACAAGGGAATGATAATACATATGTTAACAGGCAGGTAGGACGGCCTATCATTATGTTCGGAATGAATGTTTTGATTGGACAAGGTTTTTTGGGTCCTACGCCTTCCACAGACTATATAAATACATATAAATACATTTAGAGCACGTAACTTAGAGTGCTATCGAGATATGAAGAGACTTTCAACCAGCACAACAAAAAATGTTTTTGAATAAAATCTCCTACCCTACCGTTAAGCTCTAAAAAATTTCAACATAGAATTAAAAGGGGTGTTCTTTGTTTTTCATCATGATTACATTTTTTCCCTTAACCGTTAATGTTGGTATGTTGCATAAAAAAAAGGTTGGATAGAAATTCCTTATGCCAAAGATAAAGATAGACCAGATAAGCATTTCGGGCTTTAAATATTTTAAATATTAATCTGAAACTCGATTAAGTCCCAGCCAGCCCACCTGGGCTGTTTATTGGCATAGAACTTGTGAGAGTTAGTCCGAACTTTCTAAAATGTTGACAGGAATGACTAAAGCAGGCACAGGTGCAGTCTCTGCCAATCTGCTAGCACACCTGTGACCAATGCGCTGGACCTTATAAGCTTGCACTGATCCTTTTTAACTGGTCCTTTGAGTGCACAAGGCAAACATAGTCAAGACCATATTGATCATACATATATTTCATTTGGGTCTTATCTAAAATTCTCACACTTGCTTTTAATCAAGGGATGAATTTTTCTCTGACTGAAAAAAGAGTGTCATGTCTATTCTTAACTACCAAAACCAGAAAGCACATAGAATGAGTTATGCATATTGTAAGCCTAATTTAAATGCAAAAATAGCCGAAGAAGTGCGCATAAGGTCTCTGAAGAATGAGCACTGCCATCCAACTAATGAAATCACATTCACTGCATGCCTAAATCAATTGTATTTATATAGTGCTTATAAAAGACAAAATGAGGAAGAAACCCTTGTGTGATTATACATCATTTCCCTGCTATAACTGTGTATTATATGGGAAAATGTGACTTTTATTTTATTATAACCAAGAGACACTTTCTTGTATCTATTTTGTTGGTCATCAGTTTATTAATGAAGATTTATTAATTACAGACCTAAGCCGTTATTATGGTCCCTGTCTCTGTCCTCAGTGAGGCTGGCAGGCAGGTCAGATCTCAGTAGTGGCATGTGTAACTTTGGGATGAAACAGATAATGTACAGCTTTGCTGGTCAAAAGCAGATTTCAGTCAAATACACAGGTTATGCACCATGTGCAATAAGTACTGTGTTACACATGGTGTGACATCATGTATTGCTCTTAACATTACTGGAATTAAATGCATCCAAGTGATGGCTAAATTATACGTCAAACTGAGATAAATGTAGTCATCCTATTGTACAAACATTTCAATCTGTAGCTGAGATACAGCATCTTCTAGATTAATAGAATCATGTACATATATTTGTTCCACAATAATAATAATAATAATAATTATTATTATTAATAATAATAATAATAATAATAATAACGATTATTAATAATCATAATAACAATAGAGTGAGTAAGCAAGCAAGACCATCTTTTTGCCAGTTCCAGCTTTGGACAATGGGTGAATTCATTTCTTCAGTATGTCACATGAATGAATGAATAAACTTTTTATGAAGCTGCCGCTGACTTTAGATAATACTAATAATGTAAAGCCATTGACTGGGTGGGTTCTTATTCAGTCAGTCATGTGCAACAAGCAAAAAAAGCAAGAGAAACGGAATCAAATCCTCCATTGTTTCCCGCCTCTCTTACACACCTAGTTGCACCGCAGGTTGGGGTACATGCAGGCGTTATGAACACAGTGACACTTTAAACCACAAGCAGAGGGAGTTAATTGGGTTCACCCTCTCACACAGGGTGAAAAGATGAATCAGAATTGCAAATGTGGATGTATAATCAGAGTCAATTAAGGCTAATGCATCGTTTTCCCAAGACCATCATTAAATGTCATTAAGCTTAAAATTCACTTATCAGTTTCAAAAATCCTGTCTCACTATGCTGTCATGATTTTATCAAAGATAAAACAGAGATTAACTGAAGTAACTATATTTATGTGCGGATATATAATTTCAGCACTAAGGCCATAAATGAATATAAATCACTTTGCCCTAAAAAAAAACAAATATCCAAAATACCTTAGAACAAGCAGTTTTGTTCCTAGGGGCATTAAAGACCGTTAAAACCAAAAGCATCATTAAAGCCAACAATTTCGCATCAAATAAAAAAACAAAACAAAACAAAAAAAAACATTTTCTATAACAGCCACCCTAATGGTTATGTACTATACAGTAAAACAGGAAATAGACAACGTGTCACTTATTCATTTAGGAGGTTATAAATTAAACAAAACACCCAACAGTTAATTGCTTCATTTAATTATCCACCGATTAGTGACATGCAATCAGAATAAGCAAATTCAATTTTCAGTATTTTGCTACTGGTGCACATGTCATTGTATAAAGACAATTAACAGCAAAACAAAAGTCTGGACCAGTTAATAATAAAATTATGAACAAAAATATGTATGTCTTCAAATCCATCCTATGACACAATTTTATGTGCAAGTTTGCCCCCTAGTGCATGCTCGAGGTTAAAGCAGGACACTGTGGAAAGCCTTGTGATTGTCTAATCACTGAACAGAAAAGGTACATCAGCACTTAATTAATTAACTTCCTTCTAACCATAGCACACCAAGCTCCATTATTCCGTTCATTTCATTTTGCTTTACGAACATGTACAATTGTTATCAAGTTAACTCTTTAAAAAAATAATAATAACCTAAAATCCCAGCCACAGCTAAACCCTGGAGCCGGTCCATGCTTAAAAACATTGCTTAAATTAAAAACATATTTAATCTCCTTTAGTCAGCCTCCTTTTTCTGAAGCATAGCCCCTTTCTTCATCAGGAGAATGTGCTCGATGAACTCCCGCAGAGCCCCGCGGCCTGATGCTCTCTGGCACGGGTATTTAGCCGCATTGAGAACCACCATCGGGACATCCAAGGGCACTGCGCTCAGACCTGCCAGGTTCAGGCAGTCCACATCTGGCACATCATTACCTGCAGACAGACAACAGCTGAGGAACAGCTGAATTTTGGACAGCTCTTCTTTGTTTTATGTTTAGCATAAGCACTTCGAAGTTTATACAGTTTATGAGTTCCGGTTAACCAAGGGCTTATTAAGCAAGCTGGCGTTTCTTGGAAAACTGTATTTAACATGTTTTAATTCAACAGGACTCAGCATACTCTATTTTGGACACCTGACCACCACATCCAGATGTGTTTTTTTAAACATTATTTCAGATTTAGTCCCAAGTCTTATTCCTATAATAACCTCCACACTTCCTGAAAGATTTTCCACTTGAGTGTGTGGCGTGACTGTGGAGATGTGTGTTCATTCAGCTACAATATTATTAAGTGAGATCAGACACTAAAGTCAGATGAGGAGGTTCTGGGGTGCAGTCGGTGTTCCAGTTCATCCCAAACGTGTTCAGTGGGGTTGAGTCAGAGTCAGGGCTCTGTGCAGAAAACTCCAGTACTTTCTCTCTAGCCATAACACACCATGTCTTCATAGAGCTAAGGGGCTTTGTGCGCAAGGGCACTGTCTGACTCTATTATGTGGATGCTTTTCCCTCAGATATCGCGATGATGTACTGCAAGAATAATTGTCAAACAAGAACTCTTTTGGTTTTGTCATGGAAATTGAGGTAGTAGCATTTTTATATGATTATTTGACAATCTTACTCAAGTTTAGTAAACTGAATTAAATTACTTTATTTAACAAACTTCCTTTCCTGTAGACATAATCCTCTTTTCCAGTTGTTAATATGTATATATTGCATGCTCACCTATGTAAGCCACCTCTTTCCACACAAGCTCTTTCTCTCTCAGTAGTCTTTCCAGTTCGACTTGCTTTTCCTCTTTCAGATGCTTCACTTGACAACCTGTTTTCTGTGACAGCTTCTGTGCAAACAGGTCAGGGACTGGATTGTCACTGGATGATATAAGGATCACCTGTAATGACATTGCTTTTAGACATGTTCTTTGTTAGGAACCTGATCTAACACATTTTCAGGAAGAATTTGCATTTGAAAATACAAGCAAGGTTATATGGACCTATCTCATAGGTTTCAATGAACTGGTGCAAGTTTTATATTATACAGCATATCTGATATTTTGTGTAATAATTATAAAAAAAAAGAGTGCAAATATCTTTTTAATATGAGCGAATGGATCCAATTTTTCCACATTATTCAATTATTATAATAATTGCTATACGCAAATCACAAGATAATTCACACTGCTTTTGGGTCATTTTAGTGCATTCACTTTTCATAATCAAGTGGCAGATCCTTTTGACTCCAGTTTGTAATAGATGCTTTGTGGGGAAAAATCTAATAAAATTTAATAGAAAATATTTTATTATTACTTTATACATTATATGGTGTAATTATAGTGTAGACTCAGAGGAAGCAACAACTTGGCACGCAGCTCTGTACTTTGACCTGTTAACATATACAATGGCATTTGTTAAAGTAGTTAAATAAAAATGTCATTCATATCAATTCATGCTTCACCTACTTTCATCATAACATAGATACCTATAGGAAATTATTTTTACGTTTGTTTAATAATAAGTGTGTTGGTTGTCTTTGTTGAATAATACATAAGATTAAAATATAAAGCTTAAATCATAATCGTATATTAAATCGCAATATTGGTAAAAAGAAAATAGCAATTAAATTATTTTCAAAAATCAGTCAGCTCCGTTTTAAAGCTTACAGTTGGTAGACCACAGTCATTAAATCACCCACTATCAACCACTAAACTACAACTGTTGTGGTTAAACATTGATCAATTCTATTCTATTGATTATTGCAACACACTCAATTGCAACACTTAAAACGATTCAATATTTAAGTTCAAGATTCAAGTCATATGCACAGGAAACAGTCAGAATGAGTTATAAGGGCCGTGTGCAATGTAAACATGGAGAGCATGCATGAGCAAAGTCCAGAAAAGGATGATTGTAAAGGGTGTGTGTGTGTGTGTGTGTGTGTGTGTGTGTATTCGCTATGCATGTACGCAGAGTTTGTCTGTAGACTCTAATGTAATTTGCGGAGTGTGTTAATGTGTGTGTTGAAGGATGGGGTAGTTGACATTCTTTGTTTGTCTACCAGCTTAAACATAATTTGACTCAATGAGCCAAGTTGAGGCTTAAATAAAAACAGCCTTCATCAGATGTACTATCAACAAATGATATCATACCAATAATACTTCTAATTCACAAGCTTAATGTGTTATTCTGAATGTGTAAGGCTGTAATGCTAAACATTCTACACATTACCAGACTTCTCAAAAGGAAATTTGCAAAAGGGACTTTAACCGTAACATAATTCATACAACATTCCTCCAAGAGTTTTATCTGGACTTTGTTATAATTATTTGGGATAATTTGGATGATTCGTTAAGTTTATATAAGCCAAGAGGCGTCTGACTGACATGCAAAGCAACCAATCATAGTTTGTTTTGTTCCAAATCATATTGTGATTACATGAAAATATAAAGCCAATGTCTGTATAAAAACGTTTTTGTAACCAAAATTCGCTCATGTTAAAAAGTCATGCAAATGAAGAAGTCAAATTTTTGAGCACATCATCCAGTGTTTAGCTGAGCCTCAGGAACGCTTACTGAGACTGCTGTAAACACAACGGCTTCCTTCTTCCATGAGGGAAGTAGAGTGTCACCATGACTTTGTTTTCTGCCATTTAAAGAAGCGACTCCTGGGAATTAAATAGAATCCAACCAACCAGATGAAATCTGGGAAACATCTGGAGTTTGTCCATGTTTGTTTGTCATATGCATCCCACTTGGCCAATGGTTCATGTGCTGGTTAAGGTGTTGGACTGATGATTGGGAAATGTGGGTTCAATTCCCAGCACCACCAACCAGCCACTGCTGGGTCCTTAACTGCCCAGTTGAAGTGCTCACTCTGGATAAGTGTGTCTGCTAAATGCCGTAAATGTAAAAGTAAAATGCATTCTACTTGTGCTTAATAGGGAACACTGGAATCTGCCTGGTATCTAATTGGCAATAAGTTGATGACATAGCAGGAACAAAACAGAACAAGCTTTTGCTAGTGTGACTTGAAAAACTTCACATTTTACTTACAAATATAAAAAAAGCCTATCAAAATAGGTTCCAGAAATTCGACATTCTTAACCGTATTCCTTGACGTTACAAAGTTTAAAAGGGTACAGTGTTGCTAAACAGGGTCTGTAGTCAGATAGAGTCTACCAGATACAATTTGTTCAATCCAAGACAGTTACTTCCTCCACTGTTTTCATCATAAACGCTCATATTTGTCGTAAACAAATAATGCTGTTTAATAAGGGATGGTTTGAGTACACTGATATCAGGTCTGAACAGCAACATTTAAAACACACCGACCTCCATTCCTTCTTGCTGTAGTATACGGATGCCAGTCAGGTCTCTGGTATTGATAGACAGCATCTCCTCCCCAACTGCAGACATATAGAGCTGGCCATCAGTCAGGCAACCGGAAACGTTGCACAGGAGCAAACGCACCATCTCAGGCTTATCTTTACCAAAGTAACCAAATCTGCATTGACAAATACACACACATATCCAAACATATTGATTTGCAGGTTGTTGTTAGACAAGCCAAGCACTTACAGAGCAAGAACTTCACAACGTTATTCTGAAACTTTGTTACTGTACCTGAGCACCCGCTGTTCTGCAACAGGCCAGTCAATGTCCACATCAATATCAACACTATATTCTGGTAGCATCTCGAAGTAGCCAACTTTCCCTCCCTACCGAATGAACCAAGAGAAAAGTGTATTCAGGGTCATGACCTTATAAATAATCAAACATTAAGAAGAGTTCTGGGTTCAAAAGATTAGTATTAGGACATTATAATTGGACATACTGTAAGCTCTCATCAGCATTATTGGAGATCAGTAATGGGGAATAAGCGTCTGACTGCCACCCAGCTCTGTCATGTGAATGGTTCTTGTGTTTTGATTTGCTTTTGCCTGTTCTGTGGCATGGAAATGCTTTTCAGACAGTAAACAGACCATGTTTATAGCCATTACCCACCTGCAGGAGTCCTTGGGTTACAAGATCTTTTGTGGCAAAGTAAAAAGATCCATTTTCGCAGAGTTCCCCATCCCAATCCTGACGCCTGGGTCTCTTGGATGGGTCTAGATTTAGAGGCCTAGTGTTTGTAACCTCTTGGGGGAAAGACAACACATAGTACATATTAAAGATGCTTATATGAGCAGATCTAGGTCACTAAATGTGGAAGGAAAAACTGGGAGAACATGCATGCTATAGAAGCTATCCTTCAAGGCCAAACCTTTGCTGACACCTTACCCACGTGTGTACTCCCAAACTGTTACCACAAAGATGGAAGCATAGAGTGGTTTGGTATGTCTCTATATGCTGTAGAATTAAGATTTCCTTCACTGAAACTAAGAGACTCAAACCCCTGAGCTCTATGAAGACATGGTGTGTTCTGGTTGGAGTGGAAGAACTCGAGTGTCCTGCACAGAGCACCGAATCTGACCCAACCCCACTGAACACCACCTGTGTGCAAGACCTCCACAGTAAACACCAGCGTAACATATGTAGTTAATTTATCACATCTTCCCACAGCTATACCCCTTATTCTAGTGCGAAGTCTTTCCAAAAGTGTGGCGGTTATTATAGGAGTAAGAGACAGACTAAATCTGGAACACAAAAACACAAATGAATGATGGCCAGGTGTTCCAAAACTTCTAGCCATATAGTGTACCACTGTCTGTTTTAAACCTAAAAATGTAATGCACAGACCACATTTCCAACAAAATTTTGACCTTGACAAAAAGACAGTAACTAACTTAAATAAAGGTTTTAATCCAACTGAGCTCCTGCCCTGTAATTAAAATAAATCTACGTGAACATGCAGCAGTAAAAGATCGCACCTTTATACAGATATGGGAATATTAATCTGGTTCTACAAACCTTCTTTTTTGACCTCTTGCCATCGGAAGTGATGCCGACGGACGACTGAGAAGACGGATTCAAAGCCTTGCTTGGTAATCATCTCCACAGCCTTTTTCAGGTGATGTGGATGAAGGCACGGTGACGTGGCCTGGATGTTACAGATGACATCCACATCTGTAGGACACCAACATACAGTACATAGGTTAAATGAGCATCAGTGAAACTATACACTTACACACACTAAACACGTTTGGACAGGGGCAATTCCTGATAACAGTATGTCTTTCAGCTGATGAACGGAAACTGTAACTCCACAGCATATAGAGACATTCAGTACAAATGAGTTCCTCTGAATGAATGGAAACATTTTAGAGATGATTCACACACAGCAGGGGTTGGATTATTCAGGTGTCCAGAAACCTTTGGCAATACAGAGTACTGGTATAATATAATTGTTTTTATTAGGTTTATTGTTCTATTTGGCAGCATGGATTAAAAGAGACCATGCTGATCAGCAAATCATTTAATAATTACTGAAATTATTATTTTATAATTCTTTAATCATTTTGATCAGCAAATAATTGTTTTATATTTAAAAAAAACATCAAATTAGGTGTTTCCATAATCCGTCGATTTATTTATGATACACAAGTTGATTTTTTTTTTTTTTAGATAAAAAAATTATTTGCTGATCAAAATTAGCAGCTTGCATTGTGTGCGTGTAAAGCTACAGAACAGCACAGAAAAGATGATGATCTTACCTGGGTTAAGTCTGGAAAACTCTTGCAGGGTTTCCAGTGATGTCGAGGTGTCCTTGGACACTTCCGGACTCCGTCGGTGAACCTGAGCCCCCCAGTTTTTTGCGACCCGCTCGATCTCGTCATGGTCCGTGGACACCCATATACTGTGGAAACGGATCACGTGAGATGGAACACAACACGGCAGTGAAACAGGCGAGGGTGAAAGCCGTTGTATTCAGTTACCTGTCGAACAACTCGGAGTCTACAGCAGCTCGTATCACCCAACCGATGAGCGGAACTCCAGCCAGCAGCTTGGTGTTCTTCAGCGGGATTCCTTTACTCCCTCCCCGGGCTAGGATCACAGCAGCGATATGCCTCTTACCTTCTAACCTTAAGCGTTTGCTTGAGTGACTGTTACACTCTTCAGTTACTCTTTGTTTTCTTGAGGCAGCCATTTACCCTCAATCTCTCATAGACACACACCGGGATTTTACAAAAAAATAGATCAGCATCTAAATAAAACAGGACACTTTTCAAAAGAAATGCAGTAAAGCCAGTTATGTTTAAAGCAATATCTGAAAACGAAATTCCGCGCAGGTCAACATGGGAATCGTAGTGCGACACCGCCCACAACCACTACCGTAATGGCGCGCTCCATTGTGAACCGCGCGCATTAGCGGTTGCTGCAGCACATGGTTCTCTAGGACATAAAGGAGAGTATTACTTTCGAATACAAAACAAACCACAAACTCTATACAAACCATTTCAGTTTGTAAACGTAGTACAAGAAAGCATCATTCCACTCAAAGTCGTTCTATTCAAAAATATATAGTGCGCGTGTACTATATTTACTTTGGTATGAAAGGGGCGGCTGTGTTATGCACTATTTCAGAGATCTCGCGTAGAAAAAACATTTCTGCTAGTAGGATTTGAATGTAAGCATGCGTGCTCATCCATCCCGGCTGTATTTCTACGTGGTTTAGTGTTCCCGTGATATAGTTTCCAAATTCACTTTGACCCTGTTTTTATATACAGGATTAGGTCTAAAACGGGATAATTTTAATCATTGAAGCCATCCTGTCATGTTGAGAAATCGCCGCCCCTATTATTAACAGCAGCTCTTCTGGGATTGAGTACACTTCCGGGTCCAAAGGTTAAGCCTTTTCATTAAAATTGATCACGTAAAGACAGTATTTATAAATGCAAAGATTAACATAAAAAACTACTACAGACAACTAGTAGATGTTACTATGCGTAACATTGGCCTTTATAGTTCTTAATCTAATTAATCTTAATACGTATATATAACACATAATCTTACTCTATCAATTAAAGTTATTAAGACACGTTTATAAGATACTGGCTTCTCACAAACGTTTTGTAAGAGCTGTTCTTTAAACTAAGGGAAATCGTGTGCTGCACGAAAACATTCAGCGTTTCTCCGTCTGCATTTCACCATATAATCAGTCCCCGTAGAGACCGTCAAAAATTGCCATCGCCGACTATATTTCAAGTCGTCAAGGCGGGGTATTGGGTAAAGTTTTCAACTAGCAATAATCGCGCCTCGGATAAACCTCATAGGCTACGATACTGCCACTGCGCAAAGCTGACAAACCAACCCGAAACGAAGTCAGGCCACTGAACAACACACTAATCATACACACGGTGAATTTTTTTAAATCACTAACTACACACACAATTAACTTTTTAATGCAATACTAATACACTACATACTACTCAAAACTAGATTTTAGCCATTTGAATATTTATATACAGCTGACAATCCCGAACGCCTTAAAATGTAGCGAACCGCAAGGCACGACGGGAGTACTACGTCATCAGTGTCATACGATAAATTTTTCTAAAACTCAAAATACATTTAAGAATACATGTTTAAACGAGTACTTATAGTACTTAAACAAGTAACAACGTATCGTAAAAAAACAAACGAACCCATTTTTTCTTTAAAATCTGTGTGTTTCTAGGTTTTTTGTTGTTTTTTTCTGATTTGGACTAGATATTTCACCTTGTGGTCAGAAAGTGGAAGCCTTTAGTTTGTTTCAAACCCACACATACAGTATATGGTTCTTACTTTAACAGGATATAACAATAATAATAATAATAATAATAATACATCCTTGTAATTTTTGTTATAAATTTGGCCTAAGTCCTGAGCTTCCCATTGCAGGGAAGAGTAATTTAAGATACCTCGGGGAATTGGGAGGAGACAGCAATTCTAAAATGGATAATAAAGGTATATTAAGCGTGACTTCCCAAGGAATCCGGGTTAGACAAACAGGATAGGCTATTTTATTTGTTTGTTTATATCGTTTTTCTTTGTCATTTGGTTACATGTCGTATATTGCTGCACATAGACCCGTAAATAGTGGGGATATTTTTCTTTTTTCTCGTTTCTTTTTACATTTAAAAAAATTCTTTAAACCAATAAATCACTGGCGGGCCGGCTTGTTGGATTCTACCGGATTTCCGGGAGACGTGTGTCGCGTTTTTAACGGTCTGCCTGGAAACCAAATTTCTTTGGAATGAAAGAAGTCGTTCTGTTTATAACTGTGACAATAAACGACTATGGGGCTCAGCCAAAGAATGGTCTAAATTATGTAAGGTTCACGGTATAGACTCACTTAGACCCACAAATGTCTTCAATAAACTCTGTTTGGTTGCACGTCGGTCTGTTTTTGTAGGAATTTTTTCGTAGGAGGTTTTGCCGATTTAGCAGTTTCACGGCACTAAACATAACGCTGAACAAACAGTGAAGGAGCCCAGACCCTCTGCCCTCAGTTTTGAAGGTCTGGTTACGTGTGACTAGGTGTCCACAAACCTTTGATGTGCACGTTGGTTTCCGTAAATGACGAAGGTTGATGCAGCAGCTCCATCTAGCGGTTTATTTTAATATTTCCGGCTAATGTTAAAACATTTAGAATGCTTCAATTCAGTGTTCTTTACACATTGAGTTTTCATCTTTCATCGTGCAATTACTCTTGTTTATAACTTGTTCATTAATAATAGCAAACATTAATATAAATAAACAATTTTATTTAAGTTTTTAAAATATAGAATTAAACATCACAAGCATGCAAATACTTTATTGAACATTCTAAAATGTCTTGTTTAGTCACAGAAAAATATTTTAATTTCTCAAACAAAGTGGGTACAAGTTCAGTGACAATCCTACATGTTTGGATACAACAATGTAATAATATAGCACAGTGAAATAGTGCTCGAATGAAATGCAATAGCCATGTAGTGTTAAAGACAATTAATTCTTTCATATTCTTAATACTAACAAACAATTTATTGTGTTTTAAAACATATTTTAATTGATTTGTGTAAAACAGGAAAGGAAGAAAACAGATAAGGAGTTGGTGCTCCTTTACAACATACGTGGTGGAATTAGACAGAACAACACAAAGAGGTCCAGCAGAGGAAGACAGGAATAAAACGTCCCTGAAACTTTTATAATCTGAGTACCGGTGTTGTGCTTGTCATGTGACTGTTACATTCTGGCCCCCTTCAGGTGTGAAGAACTGGACTTTGGGTACAGCAAGTGACAGGTTGTTGCGCTGAATGGAGTTGCTCTTGCGCATGGAGTTGTTGCGGCGCATTGAGTTCCTCTTACGCAGGGAGTTTTGGTGCGATAGCTCGCTCTTCTGCATCGTCTGTATGAGGATGGATGGCTTCTCGTCGAGCTCGCGGGCGCTACAGCGTGGCGTCGCAACCTTCACAGTGTTGCCAAACTTAGAATAGTCCACTGAGTAAACCCCATCCTCTTCAGTCACTATTGGCACAAAGCGATGGCCCCACTGGATCTCCTCAGACACGTAAGAAGTGCGTGCCTGCGTGGTGATTCCCGTGGTCTCCACAACACCTTCAAGGATGACTATCACTTCCAGGTCACTGCACTGCAGCTCCATGGCTGACAGGTCGTAAAGAGGACTGTCTTTATCAATGACATGGCAGATGATGAGTGGAGCCAGGAGGAAAATACTGTTGCTAGCTACGGCGCTCTCAGTCTGAATGTCAATCTGGTGTATAGGGATGACTTCACCCTCAGGCGTGGTGGTCTTGCGCACCACCTGGAGGCGCACAGCTGCATTGATGATCATGCTCTTGCGCAGGTCACCCACACGGATCATGAAGCACAGGCGGCTGTTGCGCACGGCGATGCAAGCCTGTCGGCTGAAGATGAGCGTCTCAGCACGCCTATGTGACTGCGCAGTCTTCATGAAAATGCAGCCCAGCATGACAGCATTGATGATGAGTCCAGCAATGTTTTGCAGGATCAGCACTGTGATGGCTGTTGGACACTCCTCTGTAATCATGCGGCCACCAAAGCCTATAGTGATCTGCACCTCGATGGAAAACAGGAAGGCTGAGGTGAAGGACCTAGGAGACGGAAAAGATGGTCAGATTTTTTGAATTTGTTCGTGTAATCAAGCATGGTTTAATAGAGAGCCATTTGCAGTCATCTGAAGTGATCTGAAAATAATTATGAGCCCACATGGATTTCAGTCTCTGCCTTAGTTCAGGATGGTTAAAACACGAGAAAGATAATGAATCTCAAGCACATTATATGTTCATGTTTCATCAAAACAAACACTGAACTTACTCTTACCTCGATATAACTAGTCTTCTTTTTCGTTCTCTTTCTCTTATTATTGTTAGGATTTTTGTTGCAGGAATGGACGTTGGTTGAAGGTTAACAATTAAAGGGGATGCAAATATGCTACACAACTTTACGTACCAGTCCCCATGTATATACATATATAAATTAGAAGTTTGTCACTAACTGAAATAGTGCAACAGGTAAGATATATTTAACATATTTTTCTTTAGGGTGTACATACCTTAATGTAACGTTTTTTCGGTGAGTTCTTAGTTTACACAAAGGAATCTATTTGTAGTCAGGAAAATGTTCTCCGCCGAGGACTTTAAACAAATTTTGGACGGTTTTCTAGAGGTTTCTCTGAGCGACTCGATTGCCATCTTCGCAGCGTCCAATAAACACGTGTTAATTAGCCTGTGTGTTGCTTTCTATAGTATTATACATTGCTGTGTAGCCTGTGCTGTACTGTGCAGCATTATCATGTTTGGCGTTTGCATCAGTAGTGTGTGTGTGTGTGTAAACCCGTTGGACTTACTTGACGTTGGTGACACACTGCTCGAAGCCGGGCGGCCGGTTGAGAACCAGGTCTCCGTGCGCGAACGCAACGAGCCACCAGGCCATGGCGAACAGCAGCCAGCTGCAAAGAAAGGTCATGGTGAAGATGACGAGCGTGAAGCGCCACTTGAGGTCCACCAGCGTGGTAAAGACGTCCTGCAGGAAGCGGCCCTGCTCGCGGATGTTCTTGTGCGCAAGGTTGCACGCGCCGCTTTTGGCAATGAAGCGCGCCTTGTTCACGCGGTCCCTAAACACCGGCTTCCGGGGGGCGCGCGAGGCCAACGCCGGCAGCGCGAACTCCTCGGGAATTATGCTTTTTCTCGCCAGCATCGCTATTTGGCACGTTACCGCTCAGGCGATATACGTGCATTCAGTATATAGTTAGAAAAAATAACTTTCGATCAATCCAACACGCACGCACACTCTCCCAGCGCGCGCTCTTCAACACGTCTTACATCCCAGCTGTTTTAATCCTACAGAGGTATTGCGTTGTTTAGCAACTGACCGAAGGCAAGGCACAAGGTTTTTTCCACCGTATTTTTTCTTTAAGACTTTACAGGGGATGCGTCCAAAAAGTTTTGCTGCTCGTCACACACTCCAGGGAGGCTGCTCCAAGTCCAGCTCCAGTTGACGTACATCTCAGGGGCGGTCACTGCCCCGTGTATTCAAGTCTCCACAGCAAACAGTTTCAGCTCACTTTTATCCTCTGATGCTCCATGTCAAATGCATTATTTTCATAACCCTCGGGATAAAACTGATATTTTATATTAAAACAATGCAATTCTTCTGTTTTTACACAGTGAGGACTAATGTTAAAAATGTCGCCGGGTCATTATTCCAGAATTTGTAGTTAACCATAGTTGTGTTTTAATTGCTGTCAAAGGTTTTTCTCAAATGTAGCCTATAGAGGGCGACATATGACATATGGAAAAGACCCTTGTCTTTTCCAGGCTTGTGAATTTTACCCTCGTGTAAAGTTAAAGTTGAGTTTATTGGTCATCATACAGTGAAATTCTTTGATTCCGCATATCCCAGCATACAAATTTGAACGGTCAGAGCGCAGGGTCAGCCAGAACAAACGGCGCCCCTGGAGCAAGTGAGGTTAAGGGTCTTGCTCAAGGACCCAATGATGGCAGCATGTCTGGAGCAGGGCTCGAACCCCCGATCCTCTGATCACTGACGCAGAGCCTTACCCACTGAGCCACCATCACCCTGTGCAGTAAGGATATGGGTGTGAGTTAGCACTTCTGCCTCGCAGCAATAATGGCATGTGTTCGATTCTCGTCCAGGGTGTTTCTGTGTGGAGTTTGCATGTTCTCCCCGGGTACTCTGGTTTTCTCCCGCCCCTAAACACATGTGATTGGGCATAGGTGAATTGGCTACTCTAATTTGTCCATAGGAGTGAATGTGTGTGTGAACTCATGATTGTCACGCCCTAAATGACCTGGGATAGACAATGTCAAACAAATGTCCTGAATGTAGCAAAATAAAGCATGGGCAAATTTTAATGTGTTACCAAAAATGATTAATGTGATAAACTTTGTAGTCTTGCCTTGTGCTCATAAGCATACTAGATACAGCATACAACTGCATTACTGCATTGTGTTAATTCAAAGATAAAAACTTTTCACCAGCTACTCATTTGAGAGCAAAGTGTAGCTATTATTAAAAATGAAGTCCCGCCAGAAGTTCAGCGTTTGTTTTAACAAAAATGCAGCTACTTATTTATACTTATTTACAGGCAAATGGAGTTTGGAGGAGCTTGCAAATTTTCAAAATGAAAATTGTAGCTCAGCGTTCAGACAAGGTGTTGGACTACATTCACTTCCCAAGATCACATAGCTGCCATTAATGGGCCCCAGAGCAAATTCAGACCTCATTTATCACATACACATAGTGAAATGTTTTTATTCCGCATATCCCACCTTACGAATATGAAGGCTGGGGTCAGAGCACAGGTTCAGCCAGATTGTGGAGCAATTGAGGTTAAGGATCTTTCTCAAGGACCCAATGATGGTAGCTTGTCTGGTGTAAGGTTTGAACCCTGACCCTCTGATCACTGGTCCAGAGCCTATCCACTGAGCCACGATGACTAATCATGACTGATTATTTGCCTGTTCTCCCAGACTCCATGTTAGACTTGTAAGGATTATAAGAACTGGAACATGGAAACTATGATGATTTTAAATTGGAATCCCATTAGTTATTTTGCACTGATTTCTACACCATGAGCTTTTACAGGGCACACTTTAAACATCCATCTAAACCTACATCTGGGCACTTTTCTGCATCTGTAAATTAAACGATAAAATGTACATAACACAACCCAGGCAGGGCAGTCATTCGAAAATGTATTTTTGATAATCTGTAACATCATGCATTTATAAAAGCTGTATAGCCAAATTTAGGGCAGCCAGAGGGGGGCCAAGCTTGATGACATGGGGGCAATGCTCCCTTTCTCCCCAGAACCGCCCCTTTTCAGTGTAGCTTTTAATCATACAAAAATAACAGTAGGCACACAATGTAATGTTAAATGTTTATGCTGTTGAAAGTAATTACATATGTACATTTAAGATAATTCAGCAGAAAATGCCTGTAAGAAATATTGCATAACACTGTGATTCTGCACAAAATGGTGCATTGTATGAAAATGCATATAAACGCATGCGAGTAAGGCCAAGATCCATAGTTAAAGTAGTATTCATGTGAAGTATCTGTCTCGATTTTGGACTCGCTGAGGGTTCAGTGTCTGAGCAGACTTTGGCACGCAGTACCACTGTATGATAAATATTACACCAAGAGAGGGAGGTGGGGTGTGATTTGCTTTTGTGAAAAGGAAACAGTGCTCTATAGAAAAAACCTCTGCTGGCTGTAAAAGGATCCAGAGAAGAGCTGTAAAAGTTCACTTGACCTAACATAACAAAGTAGAGTGTGGCCCCCACTAGAAATCAGGGGGAGAAACAGTGGTAGGCAAATAGATCACAACATTCAAAAACACACTTGGAAACAGAAGTCTGAAGTTTATGTCTAGTGGGAATAAAGCAGAACAGCTGGATTTGACTGTGGTTCGCTGCTCATCTGTTCTACTCAGTGATGGGAAAGCGGCTGACATTTAAACCTCTGTGGTGATTCACACTTATGATGTCATAAAATGTGCAATACGATTCTACAAAGGGGTCCAGGCGGAGACTCCTTAGTCTTGTAAATGAACACTCTTTCTATTAGTTTCCTGATCATGACGCCTGAAGTCAGAGTAGTTACCAAATATTATGCTGGAAGATGAGAATGTCCAAGGGTTTATAAGGCTAAAGTGGCAGGACATTTGATGGAGTACAGAGGTGTAAAATGGTGTGACGCAGCTCGGCTAAAGGTGTTAGGATGGCGTTGCGAGTAGGTGTTAACTGTTTCAGTGTTTCACAGAAGGCTTCTTTTATGTAACGCCAAAGAGGCACAAGCATTCGGACAGCCTTCATGACTCAGTGACAGCAAATCTGGTCCTCCTTACTTATGCCAATACTGATGGAGAAGAAGCATTAACCTGGAATAAGCGCTTAGGAGCACTATAAACGGAAAGAGGAAAACGAGCACCCGCTTTATGTGCATTTGATGAGTAAGAAGCAGAAAAGATGTAGTCAATGGTTGTTGACTGGGTGTGACTAAACTATGAGATTTCCCTTTGAGCTCTCATCTGATCCTGGTGAACACTTGTGCTTTAAATGATTTCTACCTAAAACGTTTACTTAGTTCAAATAATAATGAAACCTTTACTCTAATATCGTAAGTCCAGTCACCTTAACCCAGGGGTCGGCAACCCGCGGCTCCGGAGCCGCAAGTGTCTCTTTCAGCCCTCTGCTACGGCTCCATATAGATTTGGAAAATAGATGATAAATGTTTAATTTAAATGTATTTTATTTTAGTTAGTTAGTTTTTTTTCTGAAATGTAATTCTAAATTCTAAGATTATGATGCTCTTGTAACATTAAAATAAACCGTGTTTAAAAATTTTTGTCGCTCGAAATATGCGTCATTAACTGCCGACTTGCGAAATCCGCCGGCGCGAAATGCCGGGTTCAACCCCAGGTTGGTAGACATGGATAAATGCAAGAAAAGAAAAGTTCATGATGAAAACAGAACATTTAATGAAATGTGGACAGATTCATTTGCTTTTACTGCTGACGAGAGTGGCTTCCGAGTATGCCT
>JAOUQX010000013.1:1917740-1932049 GCA_028566295.1 Liobagrus marginatus
TTAACTCTGGCTAGCAAAAAAGAGGCGTCCTGTGAGTTGCAAGAATGCAACATTTAAGACTATTGATAACATTTACAATGATCAAGCATAACATTATGACCACCTTCCTAATATTGTGATGTCGCCCTTTTGCTGCCAAAACAGCCCTGAACCGTCAAGGCATGGACTCCACTAGAGGCCTGAAGGTGTGTCGTGGTATCTGGCACCATACTGACCACTGTAGACCAGCACACCCCACAAGAACCCAACATTATCATGCTTCTAACACTTCAACTTTGAGGACAAAATGTTCACTTGCTGCCTAATATAGCCCACGCACTTACAGTAATATGTCCCACCTGCACTGCAATATATCCCACCCACTTACAGTAATATATCCCACTCGCTAACGGTAATATATCCCACCTGCTAAGAATAATATATCCCACCCATTAACTGTAATATATCACATCCGTTAACAGTAGTATATCACACCCAATAACAGTAACATATCCCACCCACTTATGGTTATATATCCCACCTGTTAATGGTACTATATCCCACCAGATAATGGTAATATATCCCACCCATTAACATTAATATATTCAACCCACTGACATCAAAATATCCCAACTGCTAAGAGTAATCTATCTCACCTGGTAACAGTAATATATCCCACACACTAACAGTAATATATAGCACGCGCTAATGGTAATATAACCCACCCACTAACGGTAATATATCCCACCCACTAACGGTAAAATATCCCACCCACTAATTGTATTATATCCCACTCGAAAACACTGTCACATGACAGCTACTAGCTAGAGACATCATGTGCTTCTTCCAAGACATAAATCTTGCTACTCATGCTTCATCACACAGCAGCATAACCCCCTCAAAAGGGTAACCTCCCCTCTTCTACATACATGAACCTTAATGGTATTGTTTTCTGTTGCTCTGATTGACAGGGAAAAAACATCTAGAGAATATTTCCAATTTTGCTCAATAGTCCTCTGGCCATAGGCTGTGGTATCATCGAAAAAAAGGACAAGCAGGTCATTTTTAATAGAGTGTAAATACAAAGCACCCATAAGCAGCACCCTCCAAATGGCGTCTATTCATTCCTTGCTAATAAGCTGTCTTAGTTATTGACCATGCAGGCACTTAGGTGCCTTAGTAATGGTCTGAGAAGTAAGAAATCTATATTTAATCCGAAGGGAGATGGGTTTTAGCTCCTACAGCACTGACCTAAATGCTCGAATGGTGGTGAGGCCTTCCGCAGTCTCCGAAAAATGACAGAGCAAAGGAAGCTGAGTCGAGTCATCTAAGTCCTGCAGATCTCTATAGCAGATTGCAGGCACAAAGAAACAGACGGTGGAAGGTAAAATTAGTGCAAAATTTTTAACGACTTTTGACTTTCTGGACCAGAACTCACTTTGATGCGACCCGGAAGTACTTCTGGATGAAGTAGAATGCCACTGAGAGAGGCACCAGGGCAATAACGAAAAACGGTGTGACGAAAGCGATGACGCCAATGGCCGAGAGACAGAGAAGTGTGGATCGGGTAAGAGACTCCAGTGTAGGAGGAATGTGCTGCGGGACAGCAGGAGAGAGAGAGACAGCATGAAAGAAACACACACCCAAAGGGGTAGGATTATCAGTAGCATGTAAGTTTTTTGCATGTTCATAGCACACTGAGATGGGCTGTCTCTTTGAGCTGAAAACTGTAGTGACATCATCATGTGACAGTTCTCATACCTTAGGAGAAAGAAATTAAATATTAAAGAACTGCTGGTTGTTTCTTACCTGATCGATAATGTTGGTATCTGCTGAGAAACGGTTGAGAATTTGACCAAGTGGGGTAATGTCAAAGAATCTGTGAAGGCCAGAAATATGCAAACAATGTATGAGGACTGCTGTTAGATGACATCATTCTTCATCTTCTATTTGGAAGTAGCTTAATCATTGGTAAGTAGTTAACCCTTGCTTCGGTTTAACACATACAGATTTCTTGTATGACGGAAAAAACCCCGAAATGATTCCAGATTAAGCAGCAGCTAAACATGTGTACAGTATGTATGTGTACCTAATAGGTGCATGGATGATCTTGTTGAGTAGGTTATGGTGCAAGTTAGTGGCAGCAGCAAGACCCAAAAACTCAACAGTCAGTGAGGTGATAAGACAGAGGGCCATTCCTGCTCCACAGAGAATAATGAACACTGGCACATAGGACTGATGCTGAAAGGTGGAGAAAACAATACAAAACACAAATGCACACACAACATCCTGACAGTTTAATATAGCTAGTCACTTTATTCATGATTTTTGCCTCACCTCGGCACTTTGCATAAGCCTGTACTCCTGAGTGTCGTTGACATCCATGTTAAAATCAATAATATTACTCGGTGTTGAGGAGGTCCATGCTGCCAGCCAGTAATCAATAGCCACCATGACAGAGTGCTTGGCCAGCTTGGAGGTGACCATCAGGAAAACCAAGAGAAATCCACCGGAGGACAGATAACACCAGCAACCCCTCCATGGGATTTTGGAACGGCGGCTGGTGGTAGTGGACATGTTGTCCTCTTCATCTTCCTCCTCTTGCTCCTCTGTGAAAAATTATCAAAAATGGTGTAAAATAAGAAATCGTTAGGATCTTGTTTCTGTAAGCTGTGGATGAAAAATTTATGCAGAATAAAAAACATTACCTTCATCTTCATCATCAAGTTGGTTCTTGGCTTCTCTTGAATAGAAGGCTCTTCTCAGTGTTTTTCTCTCAAGAGTAGTCTGACTCTCGAAATCAGTGTCCTGGAATATATCAAAATATATTCACATCAGAGCATGGAATGCCAACGAGCAGCTAAAAGCATTTTACCTGCACCCTTTCTGTCCATGCTGCTGGAAGAGCACCAAAATAACCATGTTTGAGAACAAAGATGTGTGAGAAATGAGTGATGTACTGATGTAGCCTGACCTTCTTCAGCTCCTGGTCCTGCCTGTTCATGAGAGTCTTCCAGTGCTCGTAGAGCTCCACATCGTGTGTCTGGATGTCCTTCAGTGTGCCCTCTCGCAACACAGATCCGTCCTTCATTGCTATGATCTGACAAGCAAAAAAGCAACAGAAAATCGTAAACCACCTAAAACCCGCTGATGAATAAAGTGTTTAAAGAAGTGCAGACATGACTATAACCCAGGACTAAAGTTAATAAAATTTGAGATGCATTTTTTCGTGGTAATGCTTCAATAGTTATTTGTTCCTTCTCATTAAACTTCATTATTAAGCCAGCAGAACCTGGGTAAGCAAGTCACTGACCCAGTCTGCGTGAATGAGGTACTGCAGCTTGTGGGTAACTAGGACCATGGTGCGCTTGTCTTCCTGCAAAAACTTGAGAATGCCCTCCTGCATGAGGTGGTCACTTAGATGGATGTCCAGAGCAGAAAATGGGTCGTCCTATAGGGAAACAAGATACAAATTCCCTACAGGTTTTCAGGGATTATGTTCAATATAGGGAAAAGGTTTGACACACAGTTTCTGAAAATTCCATTGATAAGGGTCTTGTTCATTTTATTACAGCATATAACCCAAACAAAGCTTGATGTTTATAAACAATGTGCTAGCAATGTTTTACATATCTTTAACTACGCTTTTTGGTCTGGGCTTTTCCAAATCCACTACACATTTGTGTGACAATTTCAATACATTCCTAATAAGGTTTTTAATGTAAAAATCAATTATCAATTGGTTATCAATATCTTTCAAATGATTTCATTTCTTACCAGAAAAACAATATTGGTGTTCTGATACAGCGCTCTGGCCACACAGATCCTCTGTCTCTGACCTCCGCTGAGATTTATTCCCTGACAAAATCATCCCGCACAAACAAATTTTTGAACAGTTGAATAACAGTGGTTCCATTCTTTATTTTTTATAAGCCAGTCTTTATTTAATGTTTATTAACAGACGTGATTTGGTTAGCAGTCAGCAGCTCAATTCAAGTTTTAAGTCACTTAGAAAGACAAACAAGTTTAACTTGTTAAATTATTGTTTGGGGAAATAATCTTTATGACTGTTTTCATACCCTTTCTCCAATTTCAGTCTGGTCTCCAAATGGAAGGAGATCAATATCTGGCTGCAGTGAGCAAGCATCAATTACTGCCTTGTATCTGGAAGTTCAAAACAGAAGTAAGTAATGATTTCAAACAAATACACAGGATTTTTTAACATGACAATAAGGAGTTAGAATAAATGAGCCTGTCAACAATTTTAGTTTGAGTGCAATGATTTCCATTTAAATATTACCCATAGCCCTATTTATTAGGAGGCAGCTTTCACCTCTGCTTGTTGAAGGGACTTCCGAAAGTGATGTTCTCCTCTACTGTAGCATTTAGCAGCCAAGACTTCTGAGCGGCATATGCCACAGAGTACCTGTTCTTACTGTGAGAGGAAACAAAGATGAGTGAACGATGGCTCTATTATAATGCATTAATGACCACGACACACAAAGGGTTAAAAAAATTAAATCCACAAGTTAATGATTTTTAAAAATGTAGGGAGTCAATTCACTGACAATAACTGTAGAAGTCATCCCATACCTCTAGATCTGCAATAACGTTAATAAAAAGTGTTTTTACACAAGCTGTTTCAAACACAAAGTAATGCAAGATAGACAGCGTAAACTGTAAACCACTAAACATAAGTTTTAATTCATTCATTCATTCATTATCTAGCGTTTATCCTGTTCAGGGTCCCGAAAGCGCTGGAGTCTATCCCAGCTAACTTAGGGCATGAAGCGGGGTATACCCTGAATAATCACCTGTTAATCGCAGGGCTAACACTTAGTCAGACAACCATTCACACTCACATTCACTTCTATGGACAATTTAACGATGCCCAAATACATGTGTTTGGAGGTTGGAGGAAACCGGAGTACACGGGGAAAACCCGTGCAAGCACTGGGAGACCATGCAAACGCCACACAGAAAGACCAAGGGTGGAAATCACAACCTGGACCTTCTTGCTGTGAGGCAGGAGTGTTAAGTTTTGTTAAAGATAATTAAGAGTTTTAAAAACACTGAGGTTAGAGGAGCCCTGTAGTGTAGAAGGAGTTCTGGTGTGAGGCCCGCGAGCACTAGCACTAGTTAGCACATGTAACTCGGGCTCAATAAACATTAGATTACCACATTAGTTACAACACCTGTATACCTACTTGTGTGCATGCACAGAAGACGTTTTCCAGAAGCTTAAACTGGCGTTTTAAATAAATAAATAAATAAATAAATAAATAGCCAAATTTGGGTTTCTGGACTGCAGCATGTGAAAAACTTTGACTATGATATTTTTTGAAATAATTGGATTTAAAACATAATGGTACTCCATATGCACATGAATGCAGATGAATACAGTACAAAATAGCCATTCATTTGTAGTCAGTTGTGTCATATAGGATCTTCAGTGTGTTACAAACCTTGTTTAGGTTCTGTATTAAAGACTCCCAACATTTTATGTACAGCATCACACACCATATCTTGATGAATATTTTACAAAGTACGTCAAAGAATGAATGGTTAGACACAAAGATGGATATATGGATGGACCACTGCACCTCTGTTATACAACTGTATATACAAATAAATACCTCCGTTCTTCGTCGGAAAAATCAGTGTCATACTCGCTGTTGACAGGGGTCAAAACATCGTTTTGTGAGTCATGGAAATTAGAAGCTTGAGTTAGAAATTTAAAATACGACATTTACACATCCTCATGCTCTTTTATTGGAAAAGCATCGGGTCTCGGGTATTTTAGCTGATCGTGTTTTTACATGCAGAAATTCCCATAAGAACTCGCACAAAGACACACAAGAGCTCAAACTGTCTGCATGGCCATTGTGTGTGCTTGCATGTGCGTAAACATCTTTATTTAATACCTTATGCAGCCATCATGAAGCATCTCACAATCAGGAAGCCTAATTGAGTGTGGCATTGAAGAAGGACACAGAAAAAGACAGAACATACGTGGAGAGAGTTAGTTGGCAGCCCACTGGGAAGGTCTGCAAGGACACTGACATGCTTCTCTTTGCTCTGATCCATTATGACTACGGGGATATTTTTAGCTGTATGTGGAGAGTGCTGTCATTGTCTTTGTTGAAAGAATTATGTAATCATTAAAATATTGTTCAGTGTTCGCAAGAACAGCAGAGCAAAGAAATGAAGCAAAGTTCTGACTTGAATATGAATCCAAACATGCTACTAAATAACAGTGTTCAGAGGTTCTAGCAGGACATGGTGAATTTCAGGTTTGTTTAACTATATGAGGTCATAACCTGATTTTTTTGCAGTACCACAAACAGGCTGTTAAATGATGTAATGCAGCACAAGAAAAGCGCATGGCAGACTTACAGACTTTGTGTCACAATGTTGAACTTGGCAAGTGCTAATCAGAGACCATCTCCAGTATGGACTGAAAGATGGAGGCATGAGCAATCTTACCAGTAACAGGAAACAAAAGAGAACACGGACAGTGTTAGTAATAAGCACTGAATGGGATGGAATGATTACATAGAGCTGAAATAAGATGTTAAGCTGCTATGATTGAAATGAAGGCAATGAAAACAGCAAAAAAGACCCATCAGCACATACTGTACATTAAGGTGGTGCACACACAAAAATGTTATTGCGCTGACATACAGTATATTACGGACACATTATGGTGCAAAAAATGGATGTGTGAAATATTTGTTTCTGCAAACTTTGATTAGCATTGGATCCTAAGACATACGGTGTATTTTTCTATGATAATGTAGACAAATCAACTTTAAGGTTTTCTTACTTGCTCCAATAAACTTTCCCACTGAGGCTCTGCATCTCCCCCAGCATGGCTAAAAGCAGCGAGGATTTTCCACAACCCACCTGGCCCACAATCATGGTCAGCTGACCTGCAGGGGCCAATCCGGCACAATACGATCCATTAGTAATAATACATGAGCAATAAACAAGCTTTTCTATTATCATTTATCACTCAACAATTATACATTTTGAGTAATATTTAATAATATTAATATACACAATTATATTATGTAGCCAAAGGTTTGTGGACCCCTCACCAGTACACTTACAAGTGTGTCTTACCCAAACTGTTGCACACAGTTGTCTAAAATGTCAATTATACAGTATATCATAGCATTCCCTTTACTAGAAAGAGACTTAAACACTGTTCCACAATGACAATGCCCCTGTGCACAAAGCCCCCGTAGTTCAGGAAGACATGGTGTGTTATGGTTGGAGTGGAAAAACTCGAGTGTCCTGCACACAGCCCTGACCTCCTTGCCTGGCATTAGTGTCTGATCTCACTAATACTATCGTATCTGAATCATCAAACATCCCCACAGCCGCACTCCACTATCTAGTAGAAAGTCTTTCCAGAAGTGTGGAGGTTATTATTAGAGTAATAATGAAACTAAATCTGGATAAGGATATATGGATGTGAGGGTCAAGTGTCCCAATACTTTTGTCCATTGAAATTTGACATTTAAATATAAATAATTATTACATAATACTACAGATTAATTGGAAGCATTTGGACATTTGGTGATTGATATTAAACACCAGGATAATATGTCATTGTGTGAGCTCATAGCAGATAGACGAACACTAAACCAGAGACGCTTTCCTTCATGCATCGCAGTGGGTCATGTTACCTGAAGGAATGCAGATGTTGATGTCAGACAGGGTCGACATGTTGCTCCCCCACGTGAAGTATCCACTGGTCACCTTAACAAAACAAAAGGAAAAAACAAAAACACATGAGCTGATTTTTCAAAAAAACTGCAAGTTAAGGCTTGTTCAGCTTTTATCTTATATCTTAAAGCAAACTTCCGTGCTAGGTTGGAGGCTTTTGGGAATGAAATGTTTTTTTAACAATGACAATAATGTTCTTATCCATCAAAAAAATCCATGCGTGGGTCAAATCCGCAGTAGGCCTCGAAATTCAGTGGGAAAAGGGCACAAACCCACAATCGAAAGCAGCTGGGAGCCGCGCTCGAGGATTGGAGAGGAGGATAAGCGAGCAAGTGAGCGGATGTGACATGGGTCAGATCCATGGGTCAGGTCCAGTGGATTTGTTGTTATTGAGTTCATTAGTTAGCAGGCTAGTTTGGCCCACAGGGAGGCTTCAAGGAAATGGACCCTACAGGGACCCTAATCCAGAAGAACAACCAAATAAAACAAACTATAAAACAAATGACTATTAAATTCTTCTCATGAGAATTAAAGACATCTTCCTGGCTGCGGTTTGAAAGAAAATTATATTTATCAAGTATGTAACACTAGCTTCAGGTTTTTCAGAGTTCATTTTTTCTTCCTGAATGATGTTAAGCAACAATATTGTGACTAAATTTGAGAACATACATTCCCGTTTAACTCTGTACGTGTCAGATGTGACACATGCATGGAACAGAGGTTAAACGCAGCTAGGATGAGAACATGGAGACCCTGTGGAGCGCTCTCGTAATTCAGTAGCAGGATGTGCTGTTTGAGTGTGTGAGAAGGGCCTGAGAATCTGAGCTGATGCGGACTCTGTGGAGGCTGGTGACTTCTGACCTTCACGGCAGTGTCCTCAGTCTCGGCGGGGCGCAGCTGCCTGCGCACGGGCTGATCGTAGTTGTCCATCTGATAACGTAACGGCTGCTTCCTATTTATCACCTTTGTCTATAGGGACATGAGAGCGGGAGAGAGAGAGAGAGAGAGAGAGAGAGAGAGAGAGAGAGAGAGCGAGAGAGAGAGAGAGAGAAATGCGAGAGAGAAAAGAGAAAGGGAAAATGTTACATGTCTTGTTAATAGTATAATGGAAGGAAAATTCTCAGTATATCAAATACTGTATATAACCATAAAGCATACTTTAGTTGAAAATCTTAATAAACCGTTAAGATAATCATATTTCATTTATTTCAGATTAACTTTTATAAAAAGCACAGGATTCAGATTTGCAACAAATGGTAGTATTTTAAAAATTCCCAGTGTGATGGAAGACAGTAGGGCGCATGTGATCTATGACAAGGAGCACACACTGTTTCTCCTTCAACTCGTATGATATGATGCAGATCCGCACGTCTGGATTTTTATACACAAATACCAAATCTCCCTTGCAAACGCACTAAACCTGATTTTTAATGCAATTGCAAGCTGTGTCACGAGGATACTGTATGTTGTTTGAAGAGAGGTATAAGAGAAGTTATATTGAGTTAGCGTAGGCTTCCTGTCAACCAGTCTGGTCATGCTCCTCTGGCCTCTCCCTCTCTTAACAACAAGACATCCCCCCACTGTCTGTTTACTTTTTGTTGGTTTGTTTTTTGAATGTTCAAGAATGCCGTTCATGAAAATCTCGGGAGATTAGCAGTCTCTGAAATACCCAATCCAGACTTCCAGAGTTACAGAGATCCCATGTTTCCCCTTTTCTGATGTTTGACGAGACTCTTAACTGAAACTATTGAAACTGCACAATTTAGTGCATTGCTCTGCTTCCTCATACTTGGATTTTTAAATAATTTCTAATGAATGAATGTGCAGACCAGTAGCCAGTGAATTTATATCCTGCTAACATGAGGATGAAATTTTGTGAAACTGCATGGAATATTTTACATTCAAGTTCAAGTTCAAGAAGCTTTATTGTCATTACATCATATACAGCTGTTGCACTACACAATGGAACGAAACAAAGTTTGTTCAGGACCATGGTGCAACATATAACAGAGTCATTTAAAACAGAACAACACAGAGCTACGTACAACACAAAGTGCAACAAGTGCAGACAGTGCAAAACAAACAGTACATACAATACGCTACGGGACAGGAACATACAACATACAACATAGCGCCGATGGTTGTGCAACATATGGCAATGTACTAAATAATGATAGCAGTATTTAAGTTGAAACAGCAACATTATTCAGCACAGTAAAGTGGCAAGTGTAAACTGTACCAGCATTATGAGAGTAATGGAACAGTAGATGGCATTATGAAAACAATATTACGGTGACTTGTTTTTAGAAGTACACAGTGTAATATTTAAAGTGGCTGTGCGAGGTAAAATTCCCTGGGTAATTGTTTTCATTTATCGTATCTGAAATTTCTCAGACTCCATCCATTCATCTATCAATCCATTTGTGACAGAATCTGTGTGTGTACTTACACCCAGTGAGGATTTCTTGTTGGGCTCATAAGTCATCATCATGTCTCCATTTCTCCAGCTGTCATCACCAATCTCTTCACTCTGCAGGAACTCGCCAAGCTTCTGAACACTTTAGGAAACAGGCAAAAGGACGAACAGTGAAGTCAAAGAGTAAAAGACTTATTTATTTTAAAAAAATCACATATTTATTAAGAATTTAAAATCTTGAATGAAACAATGACGTGTGAAAACTACTGAAAATAAAAAGAAATACTAAGTCACATAAATGAAAATATACAGTATGTACAGGATAAGTGTGTGTGAATCAATCAATTAAAAACTACTGAACAGAGTGGCTTTAAATGTGCTCTGAAATAACAGATGAGTTATGATAGTCAAAGTTTCTTACAGAGTTCTGAGATTAACAGTAGGCCTTCTTCAGTTTACCAATATTTCAGGCTATAGGCTATGGAAGACTGGACTATGTTCTTAGCATCATGTAAGTGTATAAGATTTGTCTAATTTTGGCTAATCTCAAACACAAATTAAAAGCTACACCAAGCGTCACCAAGATGGGTGACGGACCTCGTACCTGATCAGGGCCTTTACAGCAAATCTCACCACTGTAGAGAGCAGAAAGAGTGGTGTGACCAGGATGTGGAAGAGAGCCAGAGAGGCAAATGCTTTGGCTGGACTCAGCGTGTCCTTCGGGTCGCTGATGTATGCGTGGGTAACAAAGGTCTAATTGGAAAAATATGATTCCTTTAAAAGATTATTATACCATAAATAGATTTAATGTGAGTGTAAAGATACACTATATGAATATTATGGTGGCTGTCTTACCACTAACACAGCAGCAATCGGGATGGCTGCATTCATAAAGACTAAAATGACAAATGGAGAGTGAGTGGTTTGCTGTTTGGCACAATTATGGTTGTTATTAGGAAGAGATTTTAATAACGCTTACTGGACATAGAGGTGTAAAAAGCAAATGTCCTGAGGCTGGTGAGTTCCTTGTTCCTGGTTTCCAGCACGCTGTCGCAGAAAATTTTCTCCCAGGCGTACAGCTTTAGGAGCTTAATTCCTTTTAGGATCTCGGTGGTCTTTTTCAGACGGTCTGTTGAGTAGTCCTACCAGAGAATGCGATCAAGTACAAGATCGATTTCATGATTTTACTACTATGCTTCTGTAAAAACTTGTGCAATATGATAGCGATGAACAGAACAAACAAGAGGAGTGTACCAGTGTGTTTTTCTGTGTGTCAGCCAGCTTGGTAGCAATCAGGTACTGAATGGGGCCCAGCAGCACAATAACCAGTGCACCAATGAGAGCGCTGAAGCCCAACAAGTAATGCAGCAGGATCACGCCCATAATGATCTGAATGAGGATGAAGACATGTAGTGATCAGTGAAGCGATTACACACATAAATGCACTATAGACTACCACCTTTTTCTAAGATTAACATTTGCTCATTAACTCATTAAGCACTTGCTCAATGTATTAAGTCAAATCAAGTGACTTTTATTGTCATTTCAACCATATACAGTACAGCAAACAATGAAACAAAACAACGTTCCTAATAAAAATATAAATACATGGACTACATGTGCAAATGTGTGTATGTGCTACATCTGGGGAGTGGTGACACATCTGCAGTGTTGTTTGTCCCCCACTAACAAAGCTTTCACACACCCATATTACCTGAACACTTCAACCCTAATGAAATATAGGCTATCTGCGATATTCCACATGTTGCATGTTTAACAGAAAACTGCATTATCCAAATCGTAAGCAGGCAGATCACAGGTAGAAAAAAAGCAATCATTATTTCCCTTTGTTAATTTTGGCTGACGAGGGGATCACTCCCTTAAAGCAGAAAACAATGGTGCCTTAACTATAGATTAAAAGTAAACAATCAGGTAAAAAATATTCAGTTAAGTCAATCACTTACGTAGTGTTGGGTGTAACATGGAAGCATGTGTTGTTTATGTTTTTGGGACGTAAGTTATGTTTCTGGGGGTCTTATGTTAGGTTTCACATGCTCCAATGTGCACAGTCATGCACACACACCTTGTTTAGCAGACACGCTAAGCTCATGTTTAGTTCAATTGAATGCCGTAGTTAACCACGCACAGCTGAGCCTTGTTGGGAGTTAATCAGGGGAAGTGTATTTAAGGAACGCACTGAGACGAGCTTAGTGTGGTTCATTGTTAGTGTTCGCGTTTGTGTTACACAGCCAGCTTGCCTTGCGCTGGAGTCACGTCTGTTATAGTGGTTTTGGTGTGATGTTCAATAAAAACCTTGTTCAACGCACCCTGTGCCTGAGTCATACCCTTCTTAAGCCAGGAATCGAAGGGAGACGTTTGCCCCACGTGACATTGGGCATGCAGTTACTTCTCACAAATAGTAACTGAGTTAGTAATTAAGTTACATCATTATAAAAGTAACTACTGTGTTCAAATATTCAAATAGCTTGGATGCCCCAATATTAAATGATAAAATGAATGAAATGGACTTGACATCGCTCTGATTCCTGGCCACTGATGGGTGTGTGTGCGTGTGCGTGTGTGTGTGACTGTGCATATGCTTATGTATGTGAACAACCGCACTAGTTGCCTCTGGTTGGCAAACGATTGAAATTTACTCTAACTAAGACAATCATCATCAGTTTGTTTTCTCTCCCACCCAACCCCCAACACATACACACAAATCATCATTATGTGTCCCACACTCCAACACACACGCCAGAGAAAAAACTTTGCAGCTCAAAACAATTCCAGTTAATTGCATAGTCCCTTACTGCTCAATGTTCAGGAAAAAAATAGTAATTTCTAATAATCTCACTAATGCTTTGTACATTTTGTGGAACTCATGTGGGAGCTGAATGTGATTTATTCTTAAGCCCACTGAAAAAATGTTCACCTTTAACTGGTTTAAACAAGAAAGCGCCTAATGGAAACAATGAATGATCACATGCCATACTGTCAATGGCCACAGAAAACTGCCTGAAGATTTCTCCTGGTGAAAGTGAGCTTATTCATGACCAACATAATAGGAAGTAAATAACAGCTGTAATGCCACCGTTACAAAAAAACAAACGAAGGCATAAGTCATTTTGTACTATTACATTTATTATATAATTCTTATATTATATAATACTTTTAGAAGTAATTTAAAAAAATGGATAGTATATACTCACAGTACTAATTTAATTAAATGTAAGCATATAGCACATATAACACATGGGTAATCACTACAGCTAAAAATAGTTTACTTACCTGCACAGGCATCGCCCATAGGTTAGGGCACAGAAACAGGAACCACATCAGCTGGTTTGTCTCTATCGCCACCAGGTTGTTGATCTGTCCTAGGGTCATCTCTCCCATAGACATGTTGGAGGTAGAGAGCCGCAGGATCTTGTTGTAGATCATTGCCTATAAGAATGCCATTTTTTAAAGACTCAGAAGATTTTTTAGCTGAACCTCCAAAATCGAATCATGCATGTTTCTGTGACTGATTCAACATTTTTTCATGAGTTCTTAACCTACCAGCAGTGCTCCTCGTAGGTTGATGCCTGTTTCGATAGTAACGTAGTAAGAGGCTTGTAAAAAGGTGCGCTGGAGCACTAAAGCCAAGAAGAGAAGCACAGCCAGGACATAGGCCTTTTCGAACAGCTCCATAGAGGACATAAAGTGGATGCCTAACGGTAGCTCCTCTGTCTTACAGGCACAAGAAACAAAAAAGGTGAAAACAGGAACTAACCATAAACTAATGCATAACAAATACGATGGTGCAGAGGGCAATGTAGAAAGGATGATAATTACATGTTTTGAACAAATTCATAATTAAAATATAGGTAACTACAAATGACTTTAAAAATATTGGACTACAAATCACTTTACTGAGACAAATATAACAGGCACAGAACTAAAGGCAGAGTTGGACAAAAAAATCTGTAATCCACACAGTTCGCCGACATGCAACACCTCTTCAAATATGGAAAGATATTCAGTTAGAGACCCATAAAAATATAACAATATGTTTTTGTGATGTTGTTAATACCAAATCACTAGCAGAAGCCAGAGTGTGTGTGAGAGTGGTTGGGATGCGAATGTAAACTTTTCCAGGTCACACAGACCCGCACAGCTTTTCAAAGTTTCAAAGTTT